>JAOXYM010000009.1:12125794-12148208 GCA_028567055.1 Leptatherina wallacei
GATTGTGGCTCTTGGGGATCAGGCCTGGACACCCCTGGGTTACCTCAAAATCCTCCACAGTTTTTTTTTTTTTAAGCTGCTAGTCTTGGTTTTCAAACCAATAATAAGGTTCAGATTAGCTATCATGATAGGATGGTAGGATAAGAGTAGGAGAAATGATTTGATAATTATGGTATTATATCATCAAAAAAAGAAAAAAGCATTATATATGCTAACTAATGCACAACGTGAAAAGGTTTAATTAAAAACAGAAAAAAATTTTTTTTGAAAAAATACTTAAAAAATAAAAACTCTACACTTACAATTTCTAATTTCTTTACAGGCTGAATAAAAATGTTTTGTTTTTTCACTAAAACTGTCTCTGATGTCCATTACAGATTCTTGTGAAGTCCATGCTGAGGAAACGGTCTTTCAGTAATCCCTTTGAGTGTCAGGGCAGACGGGCAGAGAGGTCCATGTCTGCCCCTGGAGGTCTCCTTACGTAAGTAGCCTACTCTGCAAATCCTGTCTGCTGCTCTCTGCCAGGCTGCCAGCTTTGCTATTAGCTCTAACAAACCAAAGCAGCAAACAGATGCTTGGATATAAAATAGATCAGTTCCATACTTCACTTTGAATACTGATAAACTTACGATGTATTTGTTGTGTTTTGGTCCTTAAATGAACAGCAGCACTCTACATGCAGATAAAAGCATTGGTCCTGGCTTGATAAGCTAAGTGGATCCTCTGCAGCAGCAGTGATCGCTGTGCTGCTTTTGTTTTCCATTAACAAGCTGGTCCTGTCTGTGAGGGGCACTGCTAATTACACCTCCATGTGAAGAGATGTGGAGCTGCAGCTACATCCCCCTCCTCCTCTACACTTATCCAGCCACCAGCTGTACTGCAGCCTACAATGTGCAGTCTCCCACTCAGTGTAGCAATCCTACTGACACATGTGACATCCTAATGGTAAAGTCTTTTAAAAACAGCTAGCAGGGATTTAATAAAACTTGCGCTAATAGTTCTGTAGTAGCAGTTTATTATGATAAAAGAATTTTATTATTTCATCATCTGAGGGGGTCATGATTAATGCTGACTTACAGAAGGTCAAGATGTATTTCATTGACCTTCTGGGAGGGATGATGTCTTGTGGCATTTTGTTCTACTTCACACTTTATTGCTGTCTGTATTAAAAATGATCTCAATCTAGTTTAGACTTTACAACACATTTTGATATGGAGCCAGAGTAATAGTAATAATAAAAAAAACAGATCATCTGAAAATGAATGGCAAAATACTGAAGTCAGTCTTTTAAAATGTTCTTTCATCCAGATTCATTTTCTTTTAATGTAGTAACAGAGTTTATTGCAGATGTTTTCAGAGTCTACCGGCAGAATCTAGTAGACCGGGTTTTGGAGATGTAACATAATGACCTGCTAAGTTCTGCTCTGTTCATTAGCGCTGACAAAAACTTTGTAAGAAGACACTGTTTCATTCAATGAAGCAATCATTTCTCATGATGTTAATCTCACTCAGAAATGCTCAACATTTTAGAAATAAATCTGCAAAAAACTTTGTTGCTTTGAAGAAGAGAAGGATGAAAAAACATTTGAATCCTGAACAAAAATCTACTTCCCACAATTATTTACTGCTTAAACGTACAGGAGCAGTAGTGGGTGGAGTTTTACATAAACATTGTGAACTATAAATTTTCTTTCTAATTCTCAAAATTAGCCCCCCCCTCCAAATGTTCACTTTATCCTTCTGCAGTCTTGCAAAGATAAAAATGTGTTCATGACTGTGTTGCTGCCTAATGGAGTGTAATCCCAGGCTTCTTATATCACATCTCCTTGCAGTGGTTCTTGGGGCTTACTGGGGTCTTCGCCACTGCTTCATCCTTCCTTGAGGTAAATTGTTAAAAAAGCATTTAGGCTGAGCTCACACGCTTCATACTTAGTGCAGCTCATCTGTTGTTGCTCAACCTTAATAGGATTTAAGACGGACAAGACAAAACAAAGCCCTCAGCTATACCTAAAATAAAGGCCTGTAGTTGAGTGCTTTGTGTAGGCTTTCCCGTCTCTTTTGTCCTCTTGAGGGTGACGTGGATACAGAGCGATGAGCTGTGCTGTAAAGGACACGCACTCCATGACATTTTTAGTCTAGTGCCACCCCTCCCCTCTTCTCTCGCTCCTCGTCCTCCTCATTTGCAATCTCACTCAGTACCTTCAGCAGCATGAATGCGTGTTTGTTGCCTACAGGAAAGTCAGCAGAGAGGGGAGCAGAGAAGGAGAGTTGGAAGACTTGTATGAAGACGAATCTACTCCAGAGACTGCAGAATAACGTGACACATGTAGAGCAGCTGGGATGTGTGCAAAAAAGTTCATTTTGTACCGTATTCCTCTTTTGCATCCTTCTTCTGTGCACACTTATTCTTTTTTGTGTTTGTGCAAATTTTGAGATTTATTGTTAATATAGTTATAGATTCATTGTACTTTGAATGAAAACAATCAATACTCACGTTAGATGTCATTCTGTGCTTGTTTTCAGTTCTGTGAATTTTTCTGTTACAGCTGGCATGATTGACAGAATACAATGACTGTAAAGTTTATTTATGGGCTCAAATTGTAAATATGCTCCATAAAGAAAATATTTTTTCATTTTCCTACAGCTGTTGACAACAATAAAAGTCCTAATATTCAAACAGATTGTCAGGTTTTTTATGAATGTAAGTGTATTGCAGCAACAAAAGTCTTGGAAGTCCATCTACTTTCTATTGTCTCATTCTATATTCATTCAGAAGGTCTTTATGTTTTCTTAGAGGTTCATAACATTTAAACTTAAATAGTATTAAAAATCCTGCTCTAACTCAAATCTAAATGTATATCCCTGCGTCTCCCACAACACATTTTTTCTTTTTTTCCAGAAGGCCGATTCCGAACACTGAATGCACTGTAGTTATCAAACCAGAAGAGGGCAGCGTCTTGTTGAAGGTAGCACTCCACAGCCATCATCTGCCCTGTTGAAGTGCCTTTGAACAAGATAACGGAGCACATCTCATTTGAAGCGACACTACTCCCAGGAGTAAATCTAATGATATGAGATATGTTCTTAAACAGGAGTAATAGATTGAAAGTAAAAAAAAAAAAAAATCAATTTCTTTTATTTCAGAATAAGATATCAGAGTACTAGCTACATAGATATTAATTCACAATATAACATGAGGCCAAAACAAGCGTAATTTTAAACTTTATAGCACAAAAAACACTAATCACCATTAGCAATTCTGTTGAAACACAGACTGCAAATTCTTCTCACTATCAAGTTGCTGAAGATGTTGTATTGAGCGCAAACTATTGTACAACACTCCTTTGTTTTCCTCTTTGATACAAAAATAGATTTCAGTTTGAGTTTTGCGAAAGGAGGAGGCATGATACTGCAAAATGTAAAATCCCTGAGCACAAGTGCCACTGCCAGTCCCCATCCCGATCAGCACAAATTTCAGTTTTATCACGCTAAAGTGTCTCTGAGAAGCAGGAGTTACTGGGATCATGTGGGCCAAAAGTTTCTCTGGCTGTTTGTGCTGGACAATATATCTGATAGTGTGGAACAGAACTTTAGTATTCTAAAGATTTTTCTAAAACTACAATGACTAAATCTAATGAGCATTTCATCCTCTGACAGCTCTGACAGGATCCAGACCCTTTGCAAACCTGAACAGAATGAAATAGATAGAAAAATTAATTCACTTATTCATTAATCAAATGAGATTGTTTTTAGTCGGTGCAGCAGAATGATTCTTTAACAGAAATTAAGGATAAATACACAAAGACAATGCCCACAAGAAATGATATATATTTTAATGATCCTTAATTTTTCTGTGTTTTTTCACTCATCAGTCACATGCAAGAGCAGTTTTGGTGACTTATAAATACACGCAACAGGAGCCAATGATACAAAACAGGTTAAAAAGTATCCAGGGGATCCGAACTGGCTTAACTAACCCCGACAGTGGAGCTCTATATAAGTTGGACTACGATACTGGTTATCAACTCCAACCCAACGTTGAATACGTGTGAGTTCCTGTTAAATGGAGGAAGTTGGTGTCAGATGACCAATGACAATCATATATATTTCTGGCTTGCTGAAATGCTACACGGCTGCAGGCAAAGCAGGAAAGAAAGAAGAAGAAAAGGGCTTTGTGTATGGATACCCAGTCAATATCACTGCAATGTCATTAAAGCGTGAGAAGATCTAATTATCAGTGAGTGTGTATTTGATCAAATGAGTGTTTTGCAGGCTTATCTTTAAGGTCCATGAGAAATATTCATCAGTCTTAATTCCGTCACATGCAACAATAATTGTTTTCTATATTCCAGACAGAAATAACTGTACATAACCATAATGCAATTGAATCATTCCTTTGGGTACATAAACTTTAGTTGTAGTGGAAAATGTGCATGCTCCTGCTGGGGTAAACTGCTGGAGAATTTGACCATAACTATGATGCGATAGTGGCCATGGTGTTGGAAAAAGTCTTTTGAGCGAGAGTTCAAGATTTCTGGATAAATCGGGTTCTACCTGCAATGATATACTAAATTATGCATATACCTCTTTTTCCTTTTCTTTTTAGCTTTGGGTGATATTTAAGGTCAAAATATATTGTTTAACACTGCAAGCCAGAAAATATTGAAAAACATATCACAACCTTTTAAACCGGTTTGTATTTGTATATATTTTACAGTGGATTACACATCATGTCAGGAATAAAGGAAATTAAGATTTTAGAGTTTATGTGTACAACTTGATTATAGCCTTTAGTCTTAAAACCATATTACTTCTTTCTCTTTCACTGTGGTAAAATTACAAAACAAAAATGTTCAAATAGTGAAACAGCATGAAACCCCATTTTGCATTTCATGATTTGCTTTCCTTTTAATATGTTTAAAGGAAAAATACAAATAAGTCTTCAACTCTTGCAAGCTGAAGTGGTTCATTTGTATTCCTGTAGTCAGCCCATTTTTCTGCTCGCTGCAGTTATGTGATGACCAAAGAGGAGTGCTTCTGAGCAAAGATTTCTGTGGAAACAGTTGCCATGCAACAGCACAATACAGCATTCACACAGAGTTGTAACTTCACCATATGACTGCTCTTTTTCTTTAACTCCCACAGCTAAGCAACATCCTGCTCTATTCTCTTCTATTATCTTCTGTCCTATTCTGCTGTGTCTTAAATGCATAATAGGGTCTTTATTTTGGGACCATAAGTATGGTGACATTGTTTCATCAGTGGTCAAGGGAAACTTTGCTTTAGCATCTGCTCCCACACCCAAATTCCCTCAGTTTCCACATTCAGAGTCAGCTAGTTCAGCCTCAATACTCAGCTAAACACACACCTTGGCTCTTACTGTTAAACATCCATTGCTGTGACCACACTACATTTCATTCCTTCAGCCTCAGCCAGCTCCTTGTCACTGGTTCCTCTCTGCCTGTTATTCACCACATCTGACCCCACTGGCCTACTGTCAATTGAGCTGTACATCCCCTCCAGGCTGTGAGAAGAAGTGAAAGAAAGTTTTCCTCTTTTTTTCTACTTCTTCTGTGCACTGTGGGAAATCCCCTGTGCCCACATACATGAGTCACCAGCTCAGATATCAGGCGGCAGACCAGCAAACAAGCCAAGGTATAATTTGTCAACCAGTTGGCACCTGCTGGAGAGCTAACTGTAAAACAGAGTTTAACTGATTAGACATTATCAAGGTCAAAGAAGATGCAGACATGTCACACTGAGGAACATGTCGTTCTAGAGAGAAAACACTGGAAATAGAAAGAAACAGTTTAACTGCATAACAGTAAAACAGTTTAGCATAATTACTAGGCCCTACAAATATTTTAGTTTTTAGTTAAGTGTAAACAGTTTCAGTGTGTGTGATTTCCTTGTTGCAGAAACCCTTATGATCAGCATCCTATCAGAGGAGGAGACAGAGTAAACTGAGATAGGTCACCTTTTCTGACAGGGAGCTGACCAAAGGATCCTTCTTCTGTATCACTATCATGATAGCACCCACTAAAGAGAGATGAGCACCAAAAATTAGTTAGTTAAAGCTGATTTATTTACTTGCTTTGGTGGTTAAATGTTCAACATAATAAGATTCAATCGGTAGATTGAACCGTTACATTTCTGCATGCTTGTTATTTTTGATGCATGAGATTCTCCTACAGTGTGAGGCCTTAAAAGGGAGTGATGTAACCAAGAGAAAGGGGGGGGGGGGGGGGCACTTAATTTTAGAATCACCTTTGCAAACTTCTGCTCATCACACAGGTTTCTGTAGTAATGAATAATTACATCTTGTAATTTTTTGTTTAAATGGAAGGAAATCTTAAAAGGACTTCAGAGTTGTGTGCTACAGCCGGATGGAGAGGTGCAATGTATCCTGAGATGTTTTGGGTCGAGTGCTTCCTAAAATAGCATTTTTAAAACCTTCAGCTGAACGTTGTGACACTTTTTGATAAATAATACAAAGTCTAAATGTTAGTTTGAATAATTCATTTCGAAGCAGTCATGCATAACAGCTGTCTTTGTGCCAGAAAGAGTCAGCAGCCTTCTGTGTCCTTTGATAACTCATTGCAACAAGACAATAACTATGATACTGTAGTGGAAAGAAATTCAAGAAAACTGCAAGTTTTAATCTATTTCTTGTCTAATTTTATGCAATTTCATGTATTTACTTGGCTAAAAATAAAACTGATGAATCAGGCTCTTTTAACTAGAGACATGAACTCTTGCTATCCATACAGAGGCACATAGTGTCTATAGTGGAGGGGCTGTCACATTGATGTCTCTGGTCTACTCACTGTCTACTCTCAGGCTGCAGGGGAAGCCTATTTATAGATCTGTCTCTGTTCTCAGTCCCCTCTTTCTCTCCATCTCTCTTTTCTCCCTCATTCCTTACCTCTAATGGGTAGATATTTCTGGAACTCTACAGCTATTATCTTCTTAGCATCTTTGAGGTGCTGATCACAATGAGTTGGATCTTAAACTTCTAAAATACATTGTGACTGCGTGAGCTGCTCAGAAAGAGACAGTTGTGTGCACATGTCTGATGCCGGTACCAAAGAACACTGAATCAATCCAGCAATAATCTATGGTTTTGTTTCTAATGTCTAATATTGCAACCTTTCAGCTTCTGATCTCAAAAATTCACGATGACATCATTTGTTTTGCCCATGCACTCTTTCTGTAAAAGGGGTTAATGTGAGTCAGCCTTTGGACTACTTCCTTGGTGTGGTCAGAGCTGAGCTTCTAGTTTTGCCCCAGTGCCTGAAACATAACCACGGTGGCCTTATTATTTGATTGATGATTAATTGACTATCAGTTACTGTGAGATAAATGAACTTTTTTTGGTGCAGGAATTTGCAGGCAACCAGAAATGCAGCGTGGTATCACTATTAATGCTGTCTCATACTGGAATGTGTAAAACTTTTGCCTTTCAAAAATTGCAACATGTTTATGGATTTTATTTTGCAAAACTGTCCCAAATGTGGTATTCTCAATGATGTGCAGTAAAGCAGCAAGTGTGCATGCTGTAGTCTGTTAACATCAGAGTCAGAATGGGAGCTGAACACCACACAGCTGGTTGATGGCCTGTCTTTGAAAGCTGTTAATAAGATGTTTGTGAAAAGTATAATAAAGAAGCTATGGCCTCTGTGGAAAATAATTTAAAATCATTGTGGAATTGATGGGCAGTTGTCCAAAATCCCATTTACCATGATTTAAGAGCAAAGGTAGGAATGAAGTCACCCACTGGTCAATTAAATGCTTTTATGAAGCCATGTCACCTTGTTGGTCTTATTGGCATCACAAGTGGCTATAAGTGGACTAGAAGGTGGAGCTGGAGAGTGAACATTGGCAGCTGTAAGACAAAGGTTTATTCAAAAGACTACTTTTAGAAATAGATATTGTTCAGCTTAAGCCATGTGCAGTGATTAAATGCGAGCTGACCATGCAAGCTGTGGCAAAAAATTACAAAGACCTGTAACCTCAAGAACAATTCACCCAATTTTCATGTTTTGTTTACATTTCAAACCGTGTGGTGGTTTTTATAATGATCAGACTGCGCTTAGCTACAGAAGATTTCGGAGCATCACTATAAGTCATTCAAAGATTAAAATGAAAAAAGATTCAATCAAACGGCCCATTTTACATGCATAAAGACAGGCCTGTCGTAACTTGACATGAATAGCATGAACCCTTTTATTCATGGTAGATTAAGGGTAGCTGTGGGAAGCATCCCAGCCTGGGACCCTTTACATGCCGGTCCCTGCTCTCTATGAGCCCCTTTCCTGTCAGGCTACCATCAAGTAAAAGGCCACCTGAGTCCAAAAATCTTTGGAAAAGAAAGAAATACAGGTTTTTGATTCCCTTCCCCCCCAAATACTAACTCAAAACTAACTCTTGGAGTTAGTATGTAACTGTAACTGGTTGCCACATCTTGGTGACTTATAGTACAAGGAACTTCGACATCATCTTCATGCTTGTTAGGTGATATCTTTGTGTATCTTTGTATACAGCTAATGGGTCTTAAATACTAGATATGCAAAGCTAAGCTAACTGGCTGCCGGCGGTGGCTTGTTATATGACAGACAAAAGAGTGGAAGGAATCCTTTTTATCTAAAAAGGAAAGCGATACATACCCAGCTACCTTTCAACTAAATTGAAAGAGTTCATGGAAGTCAGAGAACACAAAAATAACCTGCCTGCATCCACTTAAATATACACCTGTCTTATAAAGTTTATTTTTAATGCTTCCTCAAAGATACAGATTCTTTATATCACCAGGATCTTTTCTACAGGATGCAGTGGGCGTCTGAGGAACGAGGAACTAAACCTTATGATTTAGAGGGCACGTGCCTGCTGGTGAGATGCCTCAAGGATATATTGCACTTTGTCATCCTGATCTCCCTTTATGCTGACAGACAGAGCAGTCACTGTACAGGTGGAAGTGAAGCAGAAATGAACAATTTTCTGTTTCCTGTAAATTAATTTCTCTTTAAAAATCATCCCGTGGGAATGTACTGTATGAAGACTACTGAGGTGTATTAGTGTAATTGCATATAGTCTGTTTAATGTAAATTACATTTTTCCATTACAAATATTTATTTAGTTTCACTCTAATTGGAAAGAATTTGCCTCTAATTTGAATTTTTAGCTGCAGGAGATTCACATACACATCCATCCGTGGGCCCCTGAGTGTTTGAGATGTATAATGTCACCCAGATTTTCCCAAAAATGCCAGTGTTCCTGAAAGTGTTGCAGTGCATTAAAATACCAGCATGAAGATAGGTTGGAGCTGAATCCTGACACCTCCTGTGTGCTTTGAGCTTTCATTTTTTTAACAGGATGCAATAGGTGTCTGAGCAGTGCAGCAAGGAGCTGGGCTGATAGTGGGATACTTATTATAGCCCTAGCAACAGGAACAGGATTGGTGGCTGTGGAGAGTGAGCCTGTCAGCTATTGGCTGGCAAGGAGGACCTTTCAAAGCACAGAATTTCATCTCATGAAAGGTTCAGTGCAGCACGCTGCAGCAAGAGGCTGCAGTCGGGGAGTGGGGGGGGGGATCCAACAGCTTGCCACTCCAGCCCATCAATCAGCACAACGGTGCAGCTCCCAATTTGAAATAAACAGATTTGAAGAGTAGCTCAGATAAGCTTAATCTTTGCATGTAAAACCATAATGGGCAGGTGGATTTAAAAGCTTAGGAGATGCTGACTCTCCTGTGAATATAACATGGTGGGTATCATTTTATTACAGCGCTCTTTTGCCATGATCATAAACCTGTTGTCTTTTTCAGAAGTATTCTTTGATCTATGCCGTAATTAAGTTAATGATTATCGAGGCGGCCTTAAAAAGAGCCTCATGTTAGACATTATGTGGTAGCTGTGTGAGTTAGATGAATCTGCACTAGAACTAAAACGACTCCATCTTACATGTTCACCCGCAGATGCTCAATACATGCATCTGTGCAGGGACATACTATACATACAGTACCCACCCAGATATGGATGCAAACACTCATACATACCACAGATTATGTGACCCATGAAGGGTTACATAAGGTTACACTGTATCAGTATGGGAGCAGAAATATTTCAACTTTCATAAGAAAAGAAATTAGCTGATTTTTAGTATGACACTGCATGACCAGATTACAGACAGAAATGAAAATATAGAATAATACGATAAACAAATAACTTTAATGGGCAACAGATGGCAACCAAAAACTCCTTAGAGCATACAGTTTGCTTGCTAATTTCCATCAGGTCAAGTCTTCTTTGATCAAATTCAAGATTCAAATCAAATCCTTTTTTATTTTTCCCTCATAGCTTTGTACTTGCACGTCATGTCACAAAAACAAGGATTAACATCCAAAATAATGAAAACTTGAAAATTAGAACACAAAACACAGAGAAAAAGAACACAAATGAATTTTAAAAAATAATAATAAAAATGAAAATAACACAAAGTGTGTATTCTTGGCAATGAGTGACGGTCTTGTGACATGATTTTTCAAAAAAAAAAAATCCAAACAAAGAAAATATTGATAAAATCTCTACCCATACTACATATGAAACTTGAAAATTAAAATAAAATAGTATCTATAGGCTGTGTGAGCATTAGGCTGTCCATCAAACTTTTCACAATGTTAAAAATAAATCAAAGCAGCTGTGACATACTGTGAGCTCATGAAGGCTGACTCATGATGGTGACATAATTGGCATACATGAGCAAGGTTGTGTGACTGACCTTAAGGCTTTTGGTTTCTCTCTTAAGCCATCACATCTGAAAAAATAAATAGAAGCCCTAAATCTGCCATCCATTAAGAAAAATAAACTGCCATCCATAATATAGTAATAATCAGTAGAAGTAGCAGCATAATGATGATAAATCCATTCTGCGGCTTTCTGTGCTCCTAAGCAGCTTCCTGGTGTTTAAAGTTTGTTCTGAAGAGGTGTATTTACTAATCAGTCATAAACTCCATTGAATCATCTACCCTTTCTCTGTGACTCTATCAATGTGCACTGGTGTTGAATATTCATATCTATGTGCTGTACAAACAGCGGACACATATACAAGTGAGGAACCGTTGAAGGGAAATTCTGACTTTGCACACATGCTTGCAGGAACTTAAAATACCGTTCAGATAAATTCCTTTTTCCTGTTAAAGATTAACTTGCAAATGAGGCATACAAAATAATACAGGCACAAAAGAAAAATAAAAGCACAGACAGTACGCAAACAAAACCTTAAAACGTTCCATGAAGTGGCTGTCCTTAAAACCAAAAATACTCATGGGTGACAGTACAACAATACACTAGACCACCATGGAAATGGTGCATGTATAATTTAGTCATATTCTTTTTTATTATCATAGCTATTATTTCGGTTCTTGTGCAACTGCTACATAATGACTCACATTCAAGATATTTTGTCACTCAGGAACAGCTAAAAGGTATAAAAACAAACAAAGAAAAAAAAAAGAGCTGTCAGAAATCAAAAATGGTCCATGTTTGTGAATTCACAACAGAAACATTGAGCCTGGAAACGTCACCATTATTAAAACTGGATAGCATGACAGAAAAAATTACTTAAATACTGTTCAAAGAACAAAATATATCATAATCATACTTCAATGTGACAAACACCAGCTGGTAAGATTAAGTGAGCACTGGTGGGTTTTTTTTATCTTGCTTTTTTTTTGTCTTTCATTAACAAATTAAATACATATACTGCATGTCACTATAGCAACGCCCATTACAGGTCAATTTATACGATCACCATTTTGGTATAGCAAATCAAAAACCATAACAAAATGAAATAAATTAGAAATCAGAAATCAACATCAGACAAAGCTGGTTTTTCTCATTCATATGAATACTTAACACCCACAGTATAAGTTAATAAAGTCAAGCTACTGTATATAAATACATCACCAGCATGCACAATATTGAATAATCGATATTATTGTTGTCATCATCTTACACTGAAGAAACAGTATAGTAGGCAAGTGCATTTAATAAAACAAACACAGAAGTAAATCACAAACTCTGAAGCTGCTTTTTATTTTATTTTTTTTGTCTTTTTTTTTTTGTTTAATTTATTTT
Source organism: Leptatherina wallacei (assembly GCA_028567055.1). NCBI lineage: Eukaryota > Metazoa > Chordata > Actinopteri > Atheriniformes > Atherinidae > Leptatherina > Leptatherina wallacei. The sequence continues at coordinate 12,137,929 of JAOXYM010000009.1, forward strand.
AAGTCTCTGCCTTTAGTGATCTTCACCTCCAAAAAATGGTTCCAGTGACTAACAGACTTGTCTGTAAGATGCCCAATCCACTTTAGACAGAGGGTGGGGAATTAATACAGTCCTTGATTAATCTCCTGTGTTATTTATCCTCTAAAATTTGGGGGATTTTACCAGCTTATAACTTTCTCTATGTTAGTGTGAGTGTAACATTAATAGCTTTCAGGGCCCTGGTTCATATATAGACTACTATCATTGGAACCAATGCAAACTAGATTTGTGAGGCATTCCCATTCAAGCATTTTCTCTCTCAAGTGACTCAAATGCATCTCTATTACGCAAAAACCTAAGTTAGCAGCTTATCTTGACAGAACAAGATCAGTTCCTATGCCAGTGTGAGGCTGCCATTTCAATCCAACAACAACCACTTCAGTCTGATTGACTGACATATCAGTGGTTTTGGCAAATGTCAAAGAGAAAATCAAGAAGAAGGAGGCCCCTTTCAACTGTATATATATTTCTATATATATTTAAACTAAGATTTAACCTCCACTCTCACCTCTCTTTTGATTCTTTTCTTTTAACACATGGAAAAATAAAGAACTGCTGCTGCAGTAGTATCATCGGCAAAAGCGGCTGCCAAAGTCCACCGGCCCTTCATAATTTTTTTTTATTTTTGAAGTGTGGCTTCTCTTTAATTGTTGCCCTCCCCGCCCTCGTCATCCTGCTGGTCACTTGTCCACAGTGTCAAGTTGTCTCGGAGCAGCTGCATGATGAGAGTGGAGTCTTTGTAGGAGTCCTCGTTGAGGGTGTCGAGCTCAGCGATGGCGTCATCGAAGGCGGTCTTGGCCAGATGACAGGCCTGCTCCGGGGCGTTCTGGATCTCGTAGTAAAACACAGAGTAGTTGAGAGCTAAGCCCAGGCGGATGGGGTGGGTGGGCTGCATGTGCTCCTTGCTGATCTCGTGAGCCTCATTATAGGCCTTCTCTGATGACTCCACCACTGTGGCCCTCTTCTCTCCTGTGGCCACCTCGGCCAGGTACCGGTAGTAGTCACCCTTCATCTTCAGGTAGAACACCTTGCTCTCGTGCTGCGTTTCATTGCAGTTCTTGATCAGGAAGTTGTCCAGGAGGTTGAGCACGTCCTGGCACACAGCCTCCAGCTCTTTCTCGATCTTCTCCCGATAGGCCCGCACCATCTCGATCTTCTTCTCATTGCCGTCGGCAGAGGTCTTCTGCTCAATGCTGGAAATGACCCTCCAAGAGGAGCGGCGGGCGCCCACCACGTTTTTGTAGGCAACAGACAAGAGGTTCCTCTCCTCATTGGATAGGGCGTCATTTAACTCTGTCACCTGGAAGAAGAAGAAGAAGAAGAAGAACAAACACTGTTAAATTACAAGCAACAGTTTTTATGCAGAGACGGAAAATCTGCTACAAGACTTTTGTCTTTGTAAAATGGAAACCTTTTAGTTTAGAACAAGTAGTTGTGGAAAAAAATCCAAGTGCAGCATTTCCAGTTTCATACAGTCCAGCCCAACTTTTTTTTTACAGTAAAGGTTGCAATACAGGCAAATCATCCAGAGAATATACTTCAAGGATATTTTATCTACAGTTTTATTAACCAAACAATCAAGTAATTAAAGAGAACAAATGGATCACTTCATAAAGATAACAATCATTAGTTGTGGGACTAAATTTGACAACAAACCATAGTTTTTCATCAAACAATCTGCATTAAACAGTGTCATCTACAGAAAAGAGGATGAGCAATATTTCACTTTTCATGTGCAATTCCCAGTTTCCATGGCAATCCATTCATTTAGTGCACCAGTAGCTCCAGCTGCCACGTGTGCACCTAATGCCAGTTAGTGAGAAATTATATACAAGATAGTTGGCAGCAGCGGGGGTTGGGAAAGGAAAGGAGGGATAGAGACGTCTAAAATATTCCCACCAGCACTCAGGGGCAGCTGCAATGTAAGTAAAAACCATCACTGCACCGGCAGTTCACGTGTCCCAGTGACCTTCTCCCTGGCTCAATCTGACCTTTTTACCTGTTTAAAACACCACGCCGTGACATCACTCTGAGCTGGACCGTTAAATTTAGATGTGGACGGATCAGAATGACAGCTGAGTGGTCATTAAATAGACTGTGTGTCTATAAAAAGGTTATATTACTCAGGGTTATTTGATTGGATTGGAAATGCCCCCTATGCTGGAATTTGTCTTTTATTAGATCAATTATGAGAAAAAACATTTTGTTTTGAGAAACTGAACCTTTCATTAAGATAATATATATATGGGCTAATAATTCTCATTTCTCTGCACAAAGATGGAGCAAATAACGTCACTGCAAACAGATGGGGATGATCACTTAACCTGTAGAAATAGAGTGGCCGTCACAGTGGCTGCCCATGTCTCACACTGCCAGTGACTATACAGACAACAACTGTGCATCATTTACAATCACATGAGGCAGATTCCTAGTCATTGATTTTTAAAGGAAGCAAATAGGCCATCACTGAATAATAATGACTGTACAGCTGACAACCTTGTCAACCCGATTGCAGTTGTATTAATATGATTGTACAAAGCTTCACTGATATTATTGCAAAACATTCAAAACTGCCAGGAAGAGGACAGTCATTTTAATCGTTATCATTCAGTAAAACATTCCTGTATCAAGTTTGCAAACAATCTTCGACAATATAAGGCAATATTTTTCTGGTTTGGGGCCATTGTCAATGCGTTTCTATGGTTTCTAAAGATTTGTGATAGGCATTTCTTAAATTAATAATCATTAAGTGCACCACCATCATTTCTTCATCTATTTTTCAAGAAAAACATGAAGGTGACGGGCTCGGGATTTTCATTTCTGGCTGCAATGGCAAGGGATTCCCTTTGATTATAGAGTGAGTACACACCCCTGCAATAGGGCCCAGTTTGGACTGCACTGACATGGCAGATTGTTTAAAGGGAAAGGAATCCCTACTGGCTGGCACACCATCCCACCTCCTGCAACCAGAAACTCTTGATGACAAACGATCCATGGGGGCTCGCTCCATCTCTCCTGGGGAGCAGAAGACAGAATGTTCCATCTTTAAAGCGATGATTTTTAGTTTGGGTGTGAGCTCAAAGATTCCCAGGATGCTGCATGTTCCAGTATGAGCTGATGTGACACGGCAGTTTTTTTCCCCCTTTTTTTAACCCACTAGTGGATTCAGTCTCACAATTTCTTAAGGGGCCAGAGGAAAAAAGGGAAAAGAAAGGAAGGAAAAGCAGACAACGGTTCTGTCCTCAGTGCCGTCCAATAAGAGCTGAGAAAGCTAATGTGAGGCACGCCAGCTATGTCATCTTCGTCACATTAAATATAATACCATTTAATCAGGGCCTGAAACCTAAAATGACTTTATATTGCTGCTAGATTGCTGCTAGAAAATAAGGTGAAAAAGATTGCAGTAAAAAAACTACCTGGAATTAAATTTGATCAAATTGGCTCACTGCAATATGACAAAGAATATTCTAGAGAGATTCTGCTGCCTCCTACATTTCATTAAAGTAAAGGGCAGTTCTGATAGGAGCGTTTTTCTTAAGCAGTCATGCTCAGATGATGTCTTTTGGTCTCGTTCTCTCGTATTAAAATGAGTAGTTGCATTGTCTTTATAATTTATGTGACAAAGAGAGGAAGAGGAGGTGGAGATGGAGATGAGGAGGTAGCAGTTGATAGGCTTTTTCCGAGCAGCCCCTTATGGCTCCCAGCAGCAGAGGCTCTTATAAATTCAGCATAATAGAAGAAGAGGTGGTGGGGTGGTACATGGAAGGGTGGGGGGGCAGTTGATGCAACAGAGCAAGACCATGATAAGATGCAAGGCTCTTATTAGCTGAGAGATGAAATCAGGGCCTGCATGCATTTCATTGTAATATCCTGTCATTGAACAGTACAGCCGACAGAAAGGCACCGCCCAAAGAGCAGACCATTTGGACTCGAATCATAAAAAAGGAGCTGTGAGCTGGCAATGAACTGGCGACAAGACAATAAGGGCATTAAAAATGATTTTACAGAGGCAATTGGTTGTAGTGCAATTAAATATTGAGCCAGAGAGAGCGCAGGTTTGCAACCAACACAGTCGAGATTGCTGGATGACTCTTTACGCAAATGAACAGCAACATAACAATAACTAAATACATCAATAAGTTATAAATATTGTCTTCTTTTTGAATGGACTTACCGATTTCATAGCAGCTGCCATATCATCATATCTCTCAGCCTGTTCAGCCAGCCTGGCTTTCTGCACCAGCTGCTCGCGATCAACCATTTTTCTTATAGATATTTGGTTGCTTAGTCGAGCTGTTCTACGTGGGTTTTGCGGATGAAATGACTGATATTTTAAATCGCAATGCAGTGAATTCGTACGCGAACCTAGTGCTGCAGCTGTTCTCTGCTGTCTGTCTGAACTCCGCGCAGACGGGACACCCTCTCCTCTCTCCCTCCCTCCCTCCCTCCCTCCTGCTCCCCCCTCCTCCTCCTCCTTCTCACCACACACTCTCCACGGGCTGCGTCATCACTCGGGAAGGTGGGTGTCTGTGCCAATGATGTAACACTCCATACATGGGAACCAGAGGGCCAGGCCTGTAGGATGGATGGGAGCCGCGCTGGCCTAGAGGCCTTGTGGGAAATTGAGTCCATTGTGGCAGCTGTATCCCAACAAGCACAGAATGTTCAAACAAGGCTTTTCAGTGGTATTGCCAAGGTCAGATTGACAAGAATCATAAAGATACATGTATGGAACGTTTGCACAAGGTTATGAAATAGCTAAAAGTTCCCCAAACATTTGGAGAGCGTAAGACTCTTCTGAGAGTTGTCATACAAAGTTGATCATTTAGTAGTTTTATCATTTAAAAAAAAAAAACCTAGAACACTGAGGTAGACAATTTAAGAGTTGTCTTACCTTTGCTAAAAACTAAAGAATGAATCAGACTTTAACACCCCCCAAGAAAAGCTTGCTGTGATGAAAAAAAATCCCCGTAGCATGATGTTACCACCACCATGCATCACTACTATAACTGCATTCTTGCTCTGTCTGAGCTTTGATGGACAGACCTAGTCAGGTTTGTTATGGTGTCATATTGTTTCCCTTTTGTGATGATGGATTTCATGGTGCTCTGCCCAAATTTCCAGGTTTTTCTGTATTTTTTGTGCACTTTTGCAAGTCACAGATTTAAACTGCAGTCTGAGATAAGATTTCTTCAAGGAAGAAATTGTGCAGCCTATTTTCAGAACATCAGTTTTTTTGTTTGTTTTTTTTGTTGTTTTTTAATTCAATTTCAATGTATGTTCACCATCTATGGCACAACTTTATTCATAAACCTGAATCCAGGAAACAGGAAACATTCATTACCAGACACCAAAGCTACACAATTAAAATGATCAGATTATAAATTAAAGACGCTTGAAAGGGAAATGTAATGCTTCCCATTATTTTCTGTCACATAAAAATGGTACATTTGTTGAATTATGGAATGCATGGCCAACATCTTGAATAATGAGGTGCTCTGATGTATTGTATGAAATGAATCCACCCAACAATATGCAACATTTGCATCTGAGCAATTAGTCAGCAGGTCAATAATTTCTTCCCTTTTTGTTTGTCTTAAGTTACAGTAAACATAACCTGAGCTTTAAACCATAGAACACTTTTCATTAATTTTCTTTTCTTTCACAAACTGAATAATAAATTAAAGAAGACACTCAATAGAGTAACTCATAGCAATGATGATAAATACAACTTGGTATTAAATTGCTCCAACATATCCGACTTCAAAGGTTTAATGTGAATACAAAACAGTAAAGCCTACATTTATGAGTTGTGCTATATTTATTGTGTTCATGTTGATGAGCAAGTTTAACATTATACTGATTCACTTTTACTCTTGTTTTTCTTTATAAGGGATTTTGTTTTTTGGACACAAGTGTTTTTACTGTGGGATTGTCTGTTTCATTATTTCATCTATAAATTCAGCACCACACAACAATGACAACCTTCTGTGTCACTGAACATAAATTTCGTTTGCCCTCTTCATCTTCTGGTTTGGTGTTTTGCTTCATGAGCTGTTCTCAGCTCCCTCTTCTGGTCAAAATGGAGACTGATCCTGAACATGGCTGGATGTGGCATCAGGTGTTGGTCTATAGTTTTCACAACAGATAGGACTGTCATTCGAGACTTGTGTGAGGGATGGTGCAAGATGCTGGCCCAGAAACAGTCAGTGAAGGTGTAGGATAACTTTATTTAAGCCTGTTAAGACAGATGTACAGAACTGCTCAAAAATAGAAGCTGTAAGCTCTATGAGTAGGTTAAATAAAGGAATGAACACACAAAAAAAATTAAATCAAATAAACAGATGAGTAAATTAAATCCAGGCAATAAGTAAAGGTAAAGGAAATACTGTGAGATGTTCTAACTGTGTATATTTCATTTTATAAAAACTGCATGCCGAGGAGGTTTGTTGTTGTTGTGGCCTGTAAAATCAAATTTATAAGAAGCTTTGTTGGCGAGACAATATGCAGTACTTAAAAGCTGTTGTGTGATTTGCATGCATATCACAAAAAAATCACAAAAAAAGACATTATAGAGCCAAGCCTTCAGTCATTCAAAGATTGTAGGAACAATTATACTTGTATGCACATTTAACTGAAGGTAGTGGAAATGTGCTCCTGCACGTGTGTCTAACTTCCTGTTTAGTATTTTTCACTGTCTAACAAACACTCAGGTAAATGTCAAAGCTTTCGTCTGCAGGAGCAGATTAACACCTGCCAACCTGGACAGAGGTCAAGACAGGAAATGCTGATTTTCACTCTCAGTAAACTGGGTCAAGTCATGTAAGGAGAAAGAGGTGGAGTCAAGCTAAAAGCAATGTTAAACTTATCTTCTCATCCAGCTTACAGACTGCGATGTGCCATCATCTTTATATTAGGAGAAAATGTTTGGTAGCCTTATTATATTATGGATTGAAACATGGAGCCCGTTTGGTTTACAGTTCATTTAATGAATGATGTAAATAGCATTTGAATAGTATTTTTATTTACACTCACACAACAGACGCCACATGTTTGTTCATGTTTCTCTTTTATGTTGATGAATATAAGATAATAACTTCATGCTATGAAATTAAATCCTCCCTCTCAATTTCTTTGTATGCTACAGCCTCACAGTGTTGAGTCTTTGCTGAACTGATGAATCTACTTGCTACAAAGAGGATTACAGCTCCTTCTGCTTGGCTTAGTTACCTCAAATTAGGATGAAGATAAGGTCTACTGTCTACAGCACCCATCTGTCTTCCAGGTGGACAGCCGAGCACTGTTACTGCTGTAAATGGAGACAAGGCTTGAGTTGGATGTTTTGATATTCCCAGATGAAGTGAGGGTTGCTTCTCCACAGGATCTCAGAGATTGGGAACTTGAGACTGCGAGCCAGGTGTCCATTCCCACCGTCCGGCTCTTTGTGGCACTTTACCCCTACAATCCCGCTGCCATGTCTCCCAACTATGAGACGGCTGCAGAGGAGCTGCCCTTTGTGCCTGGTCAGATTATCAAGGTAAAGACTTTCTTTTTCACTTCAAGCACTGTAAAACTTTTACACTTGGGTGATTTCCTGAGACACGTGTTGTGTTTCCTCATTTCATCAGCTGAAAAACTTCTTTGAAAGAACATGGTGGTGTTTCCTGTTTGTGCAGGGTTCAGGCTTGCTGAACATGTACAAAGACATGAACTTGTCTCTTTATTTCCTGTTACTGTTTCCAGCTCATTAATGTGATTTACCGCCTTTTTTCACTCAGTCTTGCTGCTGCTGCATCATGTAAAAGAGACAGAGAGAGAGAGAGAGAGAGAAAGAAAGAAACTTATATGTATATTTATTTTTATACAAAACATTTAATAAAGTGTTAAAACCTGCCCACTGTTTATCTGTCAGGTGTTTGGAGACAGAGACGTTGATGGTTTCTATCATGGCGAATCAGGCGGTCTCTCCGGTTATGTGCCAAGTAACATGGTGGCTGAAATTCCGGTGGACGATGAGTACCTGAAGCATCTCCTCATGCAGCAGGGGTTTATCCCTGTGGACAATACAGGTATCAGCCCTCTCTTTCTACAGAGCACTGTACATACTGCTAGAATGAGATGTTGGGATGATACACAGAAAATCAACTCAGAGAAACCAAACTCTGTCTACCCCCAATAATTATGATGGCATAATTGTTAATGAGGCAGAGCTCATCAGTCTGTAGCTGCTCAGAGACCATCTGTTGGGCTGTTTGCACAAAGCCATTTCATATAAAAGGTTTACAAAAGTTTACACAGTACATTAGAATAATTAAAAGTAGAAATGTGCTACATTTGAATGAAATTTTTAAGGAATGTTGGCATATTTTACTACACAGGTATGTCTTTGACACCAGAAGTGAGTGAAGTAGCCAGTATCCCTGACGATGTGGTCGTACGAAGAATGGTGGCCTTATTTGACTATGATCCGTGGGAAAGCTCACCCAACATCGACAGTGAAGTAAGCACACCAGACTATTGTAAAATGAACCGCAATCATTTTCTAAAACATCATATCTGATCTATAGTTTTACGAGAATTAAGGGGCTTTCGGTCTCTTGCAGGTTGAACTTGGCTTTCGATCAGGAGACATCATCTATGTGTTGGGAGATATGGATCAAGATGGATTTTACTATGTGAGCAGCATCTCTGCAGTTAATACATAATGACTAATCTTTGATTGTTGTCAACAATCATGTTTAACTTTAATTTACTTTTAGGGTGATCTTCACGGGCGGCGAGGTTTGGTCCCATCAAACTTCCTGCAGTCGTTACCCTGGAATTAGATGAACCCACAGCTCTAATACATTTGCTACAAATGCCAAGTCTCAGACACCGTGAAGAAATGCAGCTTTTACATCTAAAATAGTTTAAATGTGTCAAAAAGAATTTTTTTTTAATTATTATTTTACAGTATTTTTATATGATAGTGTGGCACTGAATCAGCTTTAGATTGCAAACAAATGAGACAAAAGAATCATCATTGAGGGTCCTGCAGGGCAAAGAATTCTCATCAAGCAGTCCACTGGTCAGATAAGTTTTTTATTGAATGTTTTCAATGAAAATTACAAAGAGGACTTCAAATTAGATAAAGAAAATTCATGAATTCATCTTTAAAAAAAGAAAAACCCAAAACATTTTAATGAGTTATAATCTATTTATCCTACATTTTAGCATTCACGTTACAAAATTCATTAAGTCAAACACCGTATGGCAATGGATAGATAATTTTAGCCTTAAAGAAAACACTTTTAGTCTCAATATTTTGCAGACCTGAGTGTATAAATAAAGTTTGTCCATTTTTGCCTTATACAGTTATATCTTTTCTAAAACAGGCTCATTCATTTTGCAGTCATTCAAATAATAAAACATTTCCGTTTCTGAATTTTGCAGCAATTTTCATATAAAAAATGTGTCACTGCCAGACATTTACACAAAATATTTCACTTTGCTTTAATTGTGTCATGAAAGCATGATCTGTAAACCAGAAACTGACAATAAACTGTTGAGTCCATACAGTGCTTTCCTGTTTTTTATTTCCATAGATAGCAACATTCTTTATACTGAAAAATATTGTTAATTCCATAGTAAATCTATAATAGAATAGAAAATTATTGCAAAATTAAATGACAAAAGCATAAAGGTTTGAAACTTTGACATGGTCAAGCTTGTTTCTTCTTTTACTTTCCTCTGTAGCCAACAGTATACTCATCCATAAAGTAGGAAACACTACACTATGTAATGAAGTTTAGTAGTGCTTTCTACTTTATGGGTGACAACACTGTACATCAGTAGCATCTGGTCACTCCAGCGCAAACACTGAGGAATAAATGGTTAGTGAAAGACAGGATTTTTACAGATTTAACAGAATGCACATTTTAACTGATAAATAAAACATTTTTACAATAATAATTATAGGAATATTACATTTAAGTGGAAACAGACGACAAATAAAAGCAGCGAAGATCAGACTGCTGTCAAGGTCTTACCAGCCTTTGGACTCCAGAGAAGAGAGAAAACCCAGAAGTGAGCGTGATCTTTTTATTAACCCTGTCTGAGCCACGTGGTTCACACAGGAAAAGCTCCTACAGTCACACACATAGACTAGACATGCAGACAAGCCTGTGTGCACATGTGCACACACACACACACACACACACACACACACACACACACACACACACACACACACACACACACAC
>JAOXYM010000009.1:12200414-12211049 GCA_028567055.1 Leptatherina wallacei
GGAGTGCAACTTCTGAAACGGGAGGAGAGATTAGGGATAAACAACAACAAGGTAAAAGACAGACTTGAGATGTGACAGCTACATGTTATCTCTCGGATCTCTATTCACTCACATTTTCCTCTTGCAGCAAGAGGACCTGTTGTGTTCCTACAGCCTGATAAATCCATAGCGAATCGGCCTTGATATTTTCATCTCACCCAGCCTACTAACTATTTGATCATCATAATTGTTTATTTCTACCTCCACGTTTTCCTCCTGCAGGTGGAACCCTGGCTGACTACATACAGAAGCGCTGTAACTCCCACCTGGATGAGGATACTATTCTTCACTTCTTTGTGCAGATCTTGCTTGCTCTGTACCACGTACACAACAAACTCATCCTGCATCGTGACCTCAAGACCCAGAATATTCTTCTCGACAAGCACCAGATGATCGTGAAAATCGGAGACTTTGGAATCTCCAAAATCCTCGTCAGCAAGAGCAAAGCTTACACGGTTAGCTGATTTGCTTTGATTTGGAACAGTAAGAAGTCATAATTCCGTCATGTGTGCTTGCATGAATTAATGGCTGCTCCTTTTGCTGTGCAGGTGGTTGGGACTCCTTGCTATATCTCACCGGAGCTGTGTGAGGGAAAGCCGTATAACCAAAAGAGTGACATCTGGGCTTTGGGCTGTGTGCTGTACGAGTTAGCAAGCCTCAAACGAGCCTTTGAAGCTACTGTACGTATTTCCAGTTATCCTTTATTTTTGGGATGTGATAATGCTGCATTAGCTATTGTAGTAGTATAAACCTTAATAATGTATGCTATATAAAGTCTGGCTGTGTATAAAAGCTATAAAACCATCCTAAACAAACATCAAAGCTACACTAAAATCCCCATGGGATATTCCCCACGTCTCTCAGAATAATCATGTGAAGACTGTAGGTTTTCTTGTATCAAAGCAGGAAGCAGATTGCTGAGGATTTTAATATTCGACAAATCAGTAATTCAATCAAATAATTTTGTTTACATCCAAATCTGTCCACACTGCATCACCAATGTGAGAATCATATTTCTTTTGGGATAGAATTTGAGGATAGGATTGTAGATTTTTTTTACACTCATCCTCCATATTTATAATAATTTACACTCTCTATTTTATCTTTCAGAATCTACCTGCTCTCGTTTTGAAAATCCTGAGCGGCACCTTTGGTCCAATCTCAGACCGGTACAGTCCAGAACTCAGACAGCTTATCTTCAACATGCTCAACCTGGATCCATCTAAACGACCTCAACTCAATGAAATAATGGCTTTGCCCATATGTATCAGGCCTCTCCTTAATCTCTACACAGATATAGGCAATGTGAAAATGCGCAGGTGGGGCCTTAATACACTAATAATGATAACACAACCTTTAAGATTGACAGTGTGCATTGATATATGACTGGATTTATGATGGTTCTTATCAGTGAGTTAATATTCTTAACTTTTTTTCTCCAGGATTGAGAAACCACTCTCTACTTTGCAACAAGGTTCTCAAGGCAGACCAGGTGGGAGAGTTCCTACCAACAGGTCCAGAGGTGAAGCACATAATATTTTTCTCTGACAACTCATCAGACTGTACCACACCAACCACAGAAGTGACTGGTCGTCACTTCTTGCTCTGTAACAGATGGATTGGTTGGTTTAGGATCTGGAAAGTTCCATTCCCTCCCGCTGTCCTCGGTGTATACGTGGGGAAGTGGCATCACAACGCCTCTCCGTCTGCCAATGCTTAACACTGAAGTGCTTCAGGTGTCCCTTGGCCGCACACAAAAAATGGGAGTCACAAAATCCGGCCGTCTGATTACATGGGAGGTCTGTTTGAATCCTGACATTTTCATACTCTTACAGCTTCCTGAAGTGGTAAATTATAAAGCAGACACCCTTCTCTGGTGGCACTGTTCACACAGCAAAAAGGTTTCTGTTTTGAATCCCTGCTCTCAGTATTAAATTGACAAGTTTTGCATGTGTTCTTTTGAGTTAACTTCTGTTTTTGTTTTGAAATTAACCCAGCAATAAATTCTAGGTTAATAAAGCTAGGTTAATCGCAGGTTAATTGCAGATTAAAAGCTGGGATAAGCTCATGCTCCCAACAATCCTGACCAGAATGAAACCATTGTTAAGAGTGGATGGATAGAATAGTGACCCACCGTCAAGTAGCAGTTCTGATCTACTCTGCACTTTTTTGAAGCAGCTGGGCTAATACGGGAGTAAAAGAACATCTGGGCAAGACTACATGGTCGAGGTTAACAGTGTTGTAATGTTGTATAACAGGTGTATTCTTCTCTTACATGATATTTATTACATTATATTGTCACAGGCTCCTTCTGTAGTGTCTAGTGAAACCAGTCTTCCTGGTGTGGTGGAACAGATGCAACCACCCTTCATTTCTCGCTTCCTTGAGGGTCAGTCTGGTGTCACCATCAAGTCTGTGGCCTGTGGGGATCTCTTTACCACCTGCATGACAGGTTGGTGGACTGTTCCTCTTTGGATTGATCAGACAGATCACAGCTGTGCCCAGTCAGTTCAGCTAGGGTATAGGAAATCAATGTTTGCTTTTGCCTTCACATATAGCTGCAAAACACTGCAGCAGCATTTGAGTGTAATATGAAAGTGTGGATACAGCAGAATTGTCCTGATACTTTGTGAAATAAACCCCCTACTGCTTGTCTGACAGTTTGGAAATGCTGTTTTTCTTGAGCTCAGACAGTGGCTCTGTTAGTCAGATCACTGTAGGAAGCTGTCGTCAGTCCGTCCAGCATTGCTAAGGAGAAAACACAGGATTAAAGACCCTTCCTATCAGCTCAGTTACTTCTCTTTTATTGCTTTTTCACTGTACTGTCAAAATGAGTGTTTTCTAGATCAGAATTAGAAACTTTAGAAACTGTTCTGCTGGTCTACACAACAACACACCCACACTCATCAACTAATAGTGCAGTAAGTTTTTATTTTCAATTTGCAGACAGAGGCATTATCATGACAGTTGGAAATGGGAGCAATGGCTGTCTGGGACACGGCAATTTCAATGATGTAGCACAAGTAGGTGTTCACAAGACAAGCATGTCACATTTTAAGCAAATTTCTGCTGAACTTCACTAAAGCTAAAGCAATCTACTACAGCATTTCAAACACTGGGTAACAAAGACACTGTTATTATACTAATATTTCTAAGCTCTTTCTGTATTATTACTTGCAGCCTAAGATTGTGGAGGCTCTCCTTGGTTATGAGCTGGTTCAGGTGTCCTGTGGAGCTTCCCATGTTCTTGCTGTGACTAATGAAAGAGAAGTGTTTGCCTGGGGACGAGGAGACAATGGTATATCAAATTAATCTTTTTTAACATTGTGGTTGTTCTTTTTGTTGTTTGTATGTCACTGATTTATGATAGCAACCTCCCAACTCACACTTTGATTGTTGGGTTTCTGTTTAAAAGGTCGCCTCGGGCTTGGCACCCAAGACACCCACAACTGTCCACAGCAGGTGTGTTTACCTGTGGAATTTGAGGCCCAGAGAGTGGTGTGTGGGGTTGACTGCTCCATAATTATCAGCACCCAGTGCAGCATTGTAGCATGTGGAAGCAATAGGTAAGTATTCTGTTTGCCAACCCAAAACAGTCACTGATTGCGTTTACATGGAAGACCTTTGTTTCAATTGAACGTCCAATCAGAATAAAAAAATGCGTAAGGTAAACACCTCAACTCATCCAATCGGCCTCCATTGGAAAGAATTTTCAATCCGATCGAGATGGCTGGTTAAAACCTTTCCATGGTCGAATCAGCAGGAAAAAATAACCTTGTATACACTCATTCTGATGGATTCTGTGGTGTATGTTGTTTCTGCACATGCTCGAACCACGCGGGAGTTAGATCACATAATGAGTTTCAAGGGAAACTTGAAAAATGGCAGCAACAAAACAGACCTGGACTGTGCTGGATAGACTGTTTTGTTAGAAACGGAGGGAGTTAAGGAAAAAAAAACTTAATTCTCTTCTGAATCAGTATGTTTACACATGTCAAAAGTGTTAAAATTGTATTAAATATTTCCATCATGTAAACACACAACTGATCAGATCACTTTATCAAGCGTCCATGTAAACATGTCTGCTGGAATCTGATTAGATTGATTTCAATTGGATAGATGAAATATTTGTCTATGCAAACGTAGCTGCTGATGAAGAGTACCACACTTCTTTCATATAATAATAATAAAAAGATTGTTTCTATTGCACTTTATATTTAGAAAAAAATCTCAAAGTCCTACAGAGAAGAAAGAAAAACTATTTAAAATAGGGATTAAAAGAAGAGCTAAAAAGATACAATTAGCAGAATGCATTTTGTAAAAAGATGGGTTTCAAGGTCTTTGTTAAAAGCATCTGCAGTCTGGGGGGCCCTCAGGTGGTCAGGATGGTTCCAAGGTGGTTCCACAACCTTGGAGCTGCAGCAGAAAAGGCTCGCCCATTGTATGGAGCTTGGTTCTGGGGGCTTGGAGGTTGTTTTTGTTGGCAGAACGGAGGGTGCGTGAGGACATCTGGAGGGTGAGGAGTTTTATGAGGTATTGTGGGGCATGTCCGTGAATGCACTGGTGGGTGAGGAGGGAGACCTTGTACTGAATTCTGTCTGGGACAGGAACCAGTGAAGAGATTTTGGAGGGATGTGATCGTATTTGCGGATCCTCATCAGGATCGTGGCAGCTCTGTTCTGAATGTTTTGCAGTCTGGATGCTCTTGCCAGGGATCCTAATGAGGAATGCATTACAGTAATCCAGCCTGGAGGAGACAAAGGTGTGGGCGAGCTACTCTGTATCTGCCAGGGTGAGGGTTGGGCAGTTTGGCAATGTTCCTGAGGTGATAGAATGATGTCTTACAGAGGTTTGAGATTTGGCTGTCAAAAGTGAGTTGTGGATCCATTTTAACACCCAGATTGATAATGGATGAGGTAAGGGGAATGTTTTAACCAGAGTAGGTGATACCGGTGATGATGGAAGAGCAAAGTTCATGTGGTGTGCCAATTATGATGGCTTCTGTCTTTGAGCTGTTTAGCTGGAGAAAGTTGAGCTTCATCCATGCCTCTATCTCCTCCAGGCAGGTGGTCAATGTGGAAGTTGGCAGAGGAGCAGAAGAAGTAGGGGTTGTCCTGAAATACAGCTGTGTGTCATCAGAATTGCAATGTAAGAATATCCCATGCTTGCTGATGATAGTGCCCAGAGGGAACAGGTAGGCAGTGAATAGGGTGGAGCCCAGCACCGAGTCCTGAGGGACACCGCAGCTGACTTTGTGTGTGTGCGACCTTGCTTTGCTCAGAGCAACATGCTCAGTTCTGTCGGCCAGGTATGAAATGAACCTGCTGAGTGCGTTATCTGAGAGTCCAATGGTGAATGTGTATTTGCTGTTCGGTCAAGGAGGATGACTAGAGATGGGGAACCGGTGTCTGCTGCCATTATGACGTCATTGGTGGTCCTGACCGAGGCTGTTTCTGTGCTAGGGCCAGGGCTGAAACAAGACTGAAACTTCTCAAATAGGTTATTGTTCTTGAGGTGGTCTTGAAGTTGTGCTGCAACTGTCTTTTCCAAGTCCTTAGACAGAAATGGAAGAAATGGGGGGGGGGGTCGAGAAGGCGATTTATTGTTGAAGATAGATGTTTGGAGTTGCCTGGACTGTTGCAGATGATGGTGGAATAAAACCTGAATTGCACATCCTTCAGAGCAACTGCACACGCCTTTTTGTGTTCTCTGTATGCCTGTTTGTGAACAGTCAGTCCAGAAGCCTCACACGCCCAGCAGCCTTCATCTTTCGAAACTCACAGGTGTACCAGGGTGCTGAGCGTGAGGAGACTGACCTGGATGTAATGGGGCGTGGAGGTCCAGATGATAGACGACAGATTATTTGATGAGAAGACACTGCTACAGTATGAAATCTCAAAAGCATGAAGGAATCATACCTCTAACTGGCTGATGTACAAAATCTATTGTGTACATGGAATGATGGTGTATTAATGGTTTAAAAAGAAAGTTTAATGGTGCAGAACCTGCAAGGCAGCATTCTTCAGAAATGACACAGTGTTTGTGCTCACTGTAAAACCCTCTTTTGCAGAGCGGATACATATCTGTGTTAGAATACAGTAACCAAAACAGTTCAGACTATATCTGTGGGAATCATGTTCTTTTACAGACATCTGACCAGGAATTGGGTCCTGAGTCAAACCTTAAAATGCTTTATGTGTGTTATACAGATATATAAATGATTTGATTGAATGCGGTGTATTTTGTTTTTTTGTTGTGTTCAGATTCAATAAGCTTGGCCTGGATAAAATTACTGACGGAGAGGAACCAAGTCCT
The DNA here is from genome assembly GCA_028567055.1 of Leptatherina wallacei. Classification (NCBI taxonomy): domain Eukaryota; kingdom Metazoa; phylum Chordata; class Actinopteri; order Atheriniformes; family Atherinidae; genus Leptatherina; species Leptatherina wallacei. Next base: position 12,206,769 of record JAOXYM010000009.1, read on the forward strand.
GCAAATCAAGTGGAAGAAGTTTATTCTTACTCTCCGGTTCAATCAGCGCCACTCAACACTGAAAAGATAGTTTACATTGACATTGGAACAGCCCATTCTGTTGCTGTCACAGGTCAAGAAATTCATATCATTCGTCAATCACACATTTGTTACAGATTCCTCCATCTGTTTGTGAGTGTTACCATAATTGTACAAAATATGTTAAAGACTACTGAAAAAGATCTCCTTCAACATGTTAGAAATTTTTTTTCAAATAAGGTTAAAGGTATGGAGCTAAACAAAAAGTTAGTCTTCACTTTTTTTTCACCATCACTGGTTTGAATGGGGCTGTTCAAACACAGTCGTAGTCATAGCCTTGATTTTAAGATTTAGGAATGAAACACTTTTCTCACATGGACTGTTAATCTCATATAATCTTTCATATCTTCCTTTGTGTTTCCTGTGTTTTCAAAACATAGAAGGTGGTCAGTGTTTTACCTTTGGTAGCAACCAGCATGGCCAGATGGGCTGCAGTTCTCGGCGGGGCAGTCGTGTGCCATACCTGGTGCCTGGCTTGCAGGGCATCACTATGGCTGCTTGCGGTGACGCCTTCACGCTGGCTATTGGATCTGGTGAGCAGAAAGGAGTTATTTTATCCCCTACACCAGGACAAATGTGGTGGGTTTTATAAAAGCTCACTGGATCTTTCGAAACAATATAAAGCCAAAGCCTTTATGTTCTGAAACACACACACCTGACGATACAAATACTTGCCTGCAGTGGAAAAACGACATTCATTCTTTTTCATCTAGAATTGTCCACAACTTTTAGGTTTATTTTCATGTAAAATGAAAAATAGTAACTAATGGCTACATGGTACGTATGGTGTGATTTGACTTGCGCTAATCGGATAAACATACTAACCCTTTGATTTGGTTCTTTAAACATGTGGGGAAGCAGATAGTAAACAGATGTGTGTGTCTTTGTGCTTTTTGTGTGTAAGTGTGTGTGTGGGTTTTGATCTTTCAGCTGAGTGTAAAATGGTAAAATGTCTTCTTGTAGCAGCGACTGGCTCCCTGGGGAGAAGACAACAGCGCTTGTAGGTTTTCTTTGTGGCAGCAAGGCTTTGTTTGGCTCAGACTTCCTACAGATTGAACCTTTATGCTGCCACTGCAGGAGAGACAATGCTGTCGCTTAAAGATTTGTGTGGATTATTGCCTCTTGGGGGTCTCACTCTGAATTTAGTGACCAGCTCCGTTTTCTTTTGTTTTTTGCAGAAGGGGAGGTGTACACGTGGGGAAAGGGGGCCCGTGGCCGACTTGGAAGAAAAGAGGAGGATTGTGGGATACCGAAGGTGGTGCAGCTTGAGGAGAGTCACCAGTTCACAGTGACATCAGTGGCTTGTTGTCATGGCAACACTCTGCTGGCAGTGAAACGTAATATTTTGCTCATCACTCTGCGTTAATAAATGCTGGGAGATGTTGGGATGTGGTGAAATCTAACTAATGCCTAGATGAAAGATGAAAGATTGAGCGCACTTGAGACAAGCGTTTCCTGATACTGTATTTATGCTTTGCTCCAGGCTAATGTGACAGGACATGTTTGTGAGTCTAAAAGCTCAGCAGTCATCAAAAGCAAGATGGATTTAAGCATATCCAGTGACTGGATCAGAACATTTCTACCTAAATACTAAAAGTGATCATACAGTCTAATCATTGCGCTTATAGATCATGGATGGATACAAATGATATGACAATAGAGCTTTTACTGAGAGAAAGAGAAAAATCAGCAAACAGTGACTATGCAAAAACAGTGAAAAACAGTGGCTTAAACCCAGAAATTATAAATAACTGCAGAATTAGAGAAGATTAAACTGCATTACAGTTTAATAAATAACAGATGGCAATCCTTCCTGCAGGGTGCAGTCCTGCTGCTAAAAAGCTTCCTTTCACCTTGGTCATGTGACACATACATTGGAGACCTCTGAGATTTACAGTTTTTCCAGCAAGAAGTATGCTTAGGTTTTATTTATGATTGTTTATATAGCCAGTAAAGAGAAGAAGACAGGACTGCCTTCCAACTTTAGGTGAAAAGTGATAGAATAGAAAATCTAAAAGCAAATGAATCAGTACGACAGAATAACACATGTACAGACTTCAAAAGTGTTTTGCATTTCATGACTGTCCAAGCAAAGATAAAGAAAAAAGTAATGATATTATTTTGTTGTGATACTTTAGGTTTTTGCTTCATGACCAGACAAAAATCGGAAAGACACAAAATTACATTGTAATGCAGAATTACATGCGCATTATTACCAAAGCTATGCTAATATTCAATCTTTTAAAATTGATTTAAGATAGAGTCAGTAAAAAAGGTGGCAACAAGTCAGGACAGGTGAGTGAAACGTTCGACATTACAGTTATTTGGACAAGGACATCCTGTTAAATTTTTGTCGTGAAACATGACAGTCTTGTGTTTATATTTGATTCACCATGATAGATAGATTGATTATTTATTTATTTATTTGACAGGGACATTGCACTTGTACATAGTCACAAAAGGTTTGTAGCAGATGCCATGTGAACAGTTTGTAGCTAGAGCTAATTCTCAACTCCTGTCCCTGATTGGGCCTTTCTAATAATTGCCATAATTTGGGCTACAGTTAGTTTAGTCAGGGCGTGTAGTCATGATGGAGTTTTCAAGTCAAGAGGGCATCTTCAGATTCCTTTAGTCCAAAGCAAAAATGTTCAGTGTACTGTCATGGTGTATGTAAGGAAGCAAGATAGAATGAGCCAAATAGTTGTGACATTTAATTTCTGCCAGTCATCTTTTCGTCGGCTGCTTCTAGCTGTACTGATATTCCCCTTTTGTCTCCTGTTCCATTTATCAGCCCTGTTTGAGGAGCCTGTTCCGAGATGATTTTAATCCTGAAAGCTTACCCCCTGGAGGCCTGGTGAGGAGAACATCGTCCTCCAAGAGACAAATCTGCACCGCAGCTGACTGATTTCCCAACCTCACTGTTTCACTTGTTCTCTTCTCTTATCTACTCCATCTATTTTTCTGTCATGGACGAATGTTAGTTTCAGTCGGTGACCTGTTAACATACAAGGTCACAACTTGTCTGAGGCAGCAGGTGTGTTTCACAACAGGCCTGCTAAAGGAATGTTATAGCACTGATACTGGAGCTGGATTACAGAGGGTCATTAGGCAGCTCTCATGTGGTGAACTATTGTCTTCCCTCACGTGCACCATTCGCTCTGTAAACCAGGAAAAGCCAGAGAAAGTCAAACTGGTTTGAGCTCTCTTAAGACACTGGTGAACGAGACGAAAAGAATGAAGCCACTTGAGCGTTCATCAGTCAAATGACGCGAGCACATTCATCTTGATCACACCAGCGGTGGTCACTTTGTGCTTCATTAGATTAGTTCTGCAACACAGCAGCGTTCAGACCAGATAACGAGGAGCTGTTCAGGATTAGAAATCACCACCTTCACTCATTCACGGATCTCTGTAGTGAGCTGTGTGAAACCTGCTTTTCACTCTTTAGTGAGCAGTTGACGACATACTATCAACTGCTCTGCTTTTTTTTTTGCCATCGCAAGAACATTTGCAGAACTCAACAGCAGACAATTTTCACGCTTTGGACTCAGAATATAATGAACAGTAGAAAAAACATTACAGGATATCAGATACAGATTTATGATCTATGAAGATTCTTGATATAACTTTGTCATATTTTTAACTTACTACAAATTAAATGGTTTTATATGTCATGTAAACTATATTGTGGAGATGACCAAAGACTAAAACTGCATCTTGCATTAAGAGAACTCAGCAAGAAATGACATAAAACAGCCTGATGTTCAGAAAGTAAGTGATCTAACACTGTGTGACCAGAATGAACAATAACAGGCTCCATGGACAGAAACTTCAATTTTTTTTTAACGTACAGTGAGTCTCTGTCCCCATCACCAGGAGAAAACAAGTTTTTGTGAAAAAAAAACTGATTAGATATAGACAGATAGAAGAAAAGCATCACAGTTTCTATATTTACTGTGGCGACTTCAGGATGAAGCCTTTCATAAAACGCAACAAGTAGAAACTATGTTATAAGTAAAAGTGGACAAACTGAAAGCAAACGTTCATTATTTTAATAGATAATTGACAGCACTTTCACGTTTTTGTCATTTTCCACTTTACATTCTTCAGACTCTGGTCTATAATAATATAAACATCGAACAAAAAGTTCGGAAATTTGTGTTTGGTAGATTATTTCTCTGGTGTAACGATGCTTCTTGGCAA
>JAOXYM010000009.1:12222304-12234018 GCA_028567055.1 Leptatherina wallacei
GGGTGGGTGTGTGTGGGGGTGTGTGGGTGTGTGTGTGTGTGGGTGGGGGGGGGGGTGACTGATTGGTATAGAGTAAGTAATAAACAGATAAACTTTTCAGATGTGAGTATTCCCTTCATTTTTCAGAACACGTTTCAGTTTTGGTTTGATGGTCAGTTAAAAGATATATTCGGGCATCGCCTGGGGTTTTAAGAAATTATAAGAGGCATTACTCACTGAAGCTAAAATGATTAATTCTAAAAGACAATTGATAGATGAATTACATTAGAAAATTTATTTAGATATCTGCTAGGTGCAGTCCAATAACCACATTCATGACATGAGTTTTCAGTCAGGAGATGAACTTCTAAAAACTTTGATAATTTCTTAGATTTTTATTGGTATTTTATTCTTTTTTTTTTTATTTTTTTTTTTTTATTTGATTCTAACTCAAAATGGAAACGATGTTCACTCTTTTTAAAGAACTTATGCACCATTTAGCTCAAAGTGGGAAAAGTGCTCTAATGCAACTTTTCTTCTGAAGCATATTCTTCATCTACCAATACACTTGAACACCCACTTCAGCTAAATGGTCCGTGTTTGTATCAAGGAGATGTCTGGGCTCTGCAGTGGTTTCTGAGGTGACAGTTAGGCATGTGAGGAATCTGTGTCCGAGGCCTGACAGCAGGGCAGCTGGAGCGGAGAGCATGGGGAATTGGCCGACTTGCTGCAGAGGCACCTGTCCTCAGTGAAAGGCTCCTCTGTGGAGCTGAACAGGTGTCGGCAAAGCAGTTAAGCCTTTCACTTGAAGCGAACACACTCTGAATTATAGTCATTTATCCACAGAGGCCTTCGTCAATGTTAAGGTCATTGCCCAGTTGGCTTTCCGCCTTCCTCTTTTTTTTTTTCTCAGTGAAGGAGGCCTCCTTCCTGCCGCGGTTCTTCCATCCTCCTCTCTTCAGCTGGTGTGTTTATTGTGTTGGTCCTTTAACCAAGCAGCTCAATGACTCCCTTGTTGTGCCTCAGGATCTCACTCAGCTCATTTTCTGACATGTCAACGCAGCATTGATGCTCCTTCCTCCCTCGGAGCTGTAGTGCAGGAAGTTGCTCTGTCAGGTGCACCTCCGGATGGATCGGTCACCTCATTCAGGATGAAGGAGCGCTTGTTTTCAAGATTCTCCCAACTAACCAACCAAGGAAATGAAATGGGATCAGCTGAGTGAGGAAGGATATTAACAAGGGGATCATCTCCCTTTAGAGCTAAATATGACTATTTCTTACATCATTCAGCAATTGGCTTTCTTGATTAAGGTCTCACTTGGCTTACTGTTTTGTATGGACAGCAGTTTGAAATATAAAGTCACAGAAGACAAAGTAAAACAGAAAATGCACAACAGAAGAACTTTAATTTCTCCCATTCTTTCTGAAAAACATTGTTTAACAACACCTGAGCAATCACAGGTGCATCTCTTCTCATGCAGCTAACTTGTTGCATCAAGTACTATTTAAAAAAAAAACATTAAAATGAGAATGATTTAGTTGTATAGTAATGACAGCAATGCAACTTATGATTTATCTTACAAAAAGTAAGCATTCTTCTCAACAACAAGGATTTATTATTGTAAGAGATGGATGACATCTCTATTTGATTTTAAATACTCCCATTGCTCTTTTAGTCAACCGTAGAAAAGTCTTGTAATGTATCTCATTGTTGCTCCTAGCAACAGGGGCAGGTTGCAGAATTCATGCTCGTTGAACAATGCAGCTGAGGCTTTTGAAACAAAGGAGACAATTTGACGTCAACACCTCAGCAAGCTGAACAAAGAAACCGCATCCACAAAGCGGAGAAGTGGATAACTGCAGGAGGTGCAGCTCAGATTGGGAACACAGTCACTGGAGGGCACGAGCACCCGGGGGTGGCTCTCTGTATTGTTTTCGGCTTCATCAGATCTAGCCTTAAAACTCAGACTGATAGCAGTAGTTTATGTCTGGGACACTACTACTCCACCAGCTCATAAAACAAACAGTGAACAGGGCTTATTGTGAATTAGGTTTTGTGTCTGTGTGCACTCACTATCATTTACACACCTAAAAAGCCCTCACCTACCCTCCCAGCTACCATGGCCACTAAGGTGTAGCTTTAAATTGTTGCCGTCGGCGATGTGGCCCCCTCTCAGGCTTGAATCCCATTCAATGACACGTCAGGAAAAAGGAGCTTTTCTGCTTGCAGTTCAATGGAAATTCAAGTGAGCTGGATGTCAATGTATGTAACACTGTTTTCAGTATGAAGGTTTGCAGCGTGGAGGAAAAGACCTGAGATGAGGATAAGCAAGACGAAAAGTTTTTCTGACTGAGAAGAACTGGAGTTACTCATGACACGTCAGATTCACGGCTGTGCCTCCTGCACTCGGCTAGTGCGATAACGCTGAATCACAGCGAGGCAGGTTGCACTCTGACAAGGGAAAATCCAGTTCATTAACTGTTTAGTCTGCACCTTCCTCAGTCTGTCCTCACTGCGCAGGCACTTCCCAGAAAAGCTATTTGGATGCATCAGTAAATGTGATTATCAATTTCCCTGCATAAAGTCAGTGAGGTTGAGTCATTGTGTTGAGGCGGTAAAACTTTATGTCTTAATGATTGTGCAGGATGGGAGTCCTCATCCTTGGCTAAGTTATGGATGTGTCACACAGGGAGTTTTTCATTTTTTTCAACCGAAATAACTTCCTCACACAGAAAGACTGATAATGGATTACCAACACATGGCATGTCGGCGTGAAAAGTGTGTGCGCTCATTTGTGTGTGTTCAGTGTACTTATCTATGAAGGATAGGAAACAAAGACATTTGATCAATGATGGCAGAGCTGCTCTGTTTGGTGTTGGCAACAATTTGATGGTTTGTGTGTCGGGCAAAGATCGTGAGACACTGACCAGCTGAGAAGAAACAAAGGTGAAAGTTCTTTTTCTTAACGCAAAATGCTGAAATCTGCCTCTTTTAAGGATGTATGCGTACATCTAACTCTTTTAAATGTACAGGGATTTGTTTAAATTTAGCTTTTTTATTTAGGTCATTTTCACAATGGAAGTCAATGAAAAGAATCTATTTGATTACTTTAGGCATACTTAGTTTTAAACTTCAGCTATGTTCACACATTTATACCTACAGACATCATTTTACTTTGTGACTCAGGATTTCTGTTCAAATTTATAATGTCTTCTGCATGAATTTGCTCTTTCTCACAATCTGATGGATGCACAACGACTTATTAAATTTGAACTATGAACCTGAAGGTGACAGAAGTGCCTTCAACTGTTCCAGTGTGTCCTTTACTCTTTAGCAGAAACACAGCCGTCAGTGCTTTTTGACCTCTGATACGTCATTCTTTTTATTTATGTCCACGCACTAGCTAACACGTGTAGATATGTCTGCTTCTGTATGGTGGATTACTATTGAATTTTAAGACAATTAGAGCTTGTTTTATTAAACTCATTCATCATCAATGACACACGATCAAATTAAATTTTTCTCATTACACCAGAAAAACTTTTCACGGGTCAGTTTTCCACTTTTAGATTCAGTAATAATCAAATATTTAATGTCTATGTTATCAGTGCTTTCACATTTTACTTATTTTTTTTTGGTCTATAGTGGGCCTAATCAGCTGAGTAAGAATTGGAGGGTCGGTAGAAATAGGGGGATGACATGCAGTACATTAGGACTTGAATAGGTAGGGTCATCTCTGTGGAGAACTTCCAGCATCTGAATATACCCTAAGATTTTGATTTTATTCAAATACATTCCTCAACCTACAAAATGTTGGATTCATGTTGAAAGTTGTGTAAATCATGACAATGCTTAGTTTGCAGATAATTGAACGCTCTAGTTTATATTTAGTAATTAAAAAGACATCCTTGAAATGGGACCATTTAATCACATTTTGTAGCATCCCATGAACAACCTTTTTGTAACTGCTAAATCTTGGGTTTGATTGTAGATTGTTGCTTCATTTCCTTTCCCAGTGCACAGGGTTAATAGTTAAAGTTAATTAAAAGATCCGCTGTCCATAAAAAGAATTATCTGCAGTGCGAATATGCTGCTGTAGCTTTCTGGAGAAACTATGATGTAGTAATTAAGCAACAATAGTGTTTGTGGAGCGTCTGCTTCTAAGATCTGATGCAAGAAGTTACCATAGTCTGTATTTCAGTCTGGCTGCACACTTTGTTGTTTCTCTCTCATCGTGTTTGGAAATGACTTCTGCTCTGCATACTTTTAAAGAGCGTCAATCAGTCTGCAGAGAAAGAATAGTTTTAGTGGAAGGGTGATGAGAGCTGTTTTTCTCTGAGGCGCTTTCCCCTTGGGTACACAACAGATCTGCATGCAATAAAAACAACAGTCCTTTTTGTCTGCTGTGGGCTTTGGCATTGAGAGTTGCCTCCATAATGAGCATGCCAAAGACTTCTCTAACATATCACTATAAAATGAGATTTATGATGATGGTAATAACCCATCCAACCTTCCTCTGCTCCTATGAGCTCATACATCCATAGGTGATAATAACTAAATTTAAGTTCTAAGTGGGCTTTGATTAATGTCTCGTCTCTGGTGGCCAAACCTGAAATAAATTCTCTGTCCATTTTGGCTTCCGGTCTGGGTGAAACTGATCTTGGAGACTTTAGACTCATAAAACCGAACTCACAGAGAGCATTAAGAGGTTGTTATGCAGGAATAATGTCCTCTTAGTATCAGGTCACAAATTGCAGTATATTCCTCTTATGTGTTCCTGGGGGGGGAAAAGGCAGTTAAATCAGGCTGAAATATGAAGTTTGAACAGCTTCATTTGGGTGACAGCATAAATGATCTGACATTACTGATTACCTGTATATGTAAAACACTTTCCTATTTTTATTGGTTAAATGGTTTTTAAATATCTTGAAAGAATTACAATCACAGAGATGTTTCATTAAAACTCACTCCGGTCACAACTTACAGGAGTTCATCTCAGACCGACGCTTGAACAGAATGTGAACCTTTAAATCCATTGTTAATGTAAAGAACTGATTGCACATCTAGTATTCAAACCAATCAGAGAAAGTACATTTAAAGTACAATGTTTTATAACAGAGAATGATTATCTCTGGATTTACTGAGCATTAACCCCCCAACCTTCCTGTAAACCATCTGTCAGATGTTCTGAACATCAACAAAATGAGCTCAGTTGGATGTTTATAAGAAGATATGAGATGGGTTAGAGTTTACCAGGTGGATTGATGACACTTTGGCTAAATATGGGGCTAACAGAGCTCGCAGCTTTGTTTACTGTGGGACATAAACAACCAGCCTGGCTTTGAATAAAGGCTTTCGTACAGATTAAGCAAGCAACATATTAAGTGGTTAGTTTGTGAGTATTAGAGGTGTTAGTAAGCAGATTGCAGACTGAGCTAAACTAGCGGTTTCTCACGGTTTAAAGTCTTACACTCTTGGGTAGCTTTAAAATACAAATATACTTTAAGTGCCGAATAAGTAATGTTTGAATCTTGCCATTTCCCTTGTTCCAAATAATTGTGCAAGGCTGAGCTAACTGCTAACCGCAGGGTCATCCAAGTTTCATGATGGAATTTTTCAGTGGTTTTTCAAGTTTTCAAGCTTAAAGTATGTGGTCATTAAAAGTGTGTAAATTCAGACAGCAGAGTAAGAAAAAAATCACCTCAAGCTCATCACCTGCAAATTAGAAGGTGCAGGATTTTGTAGTATGCTTCATTACTACAGACATCACATTAATATTGACAGACAGCTTGTACAATAGCTGGCAGCACGCTACTCCTTCCACACTTAATCTACATTAGCGCTGATTTCATGCTGAACTTCTTGTTAACTGTGAGTGCGATTGCTGATTCATTAATACTGCTTGAAGGAAAAATTAGTCTGCTAATCCAGTATGGATACAGTGCGTAAGTTACTTCTTCCAATAGACCTTGAAATGTTTTGGCAATCTCAGATCTGCTCATTTCATTGCAGGTGTTCATGAGATTAGCGTTGCAGCACTGCAGCCCCTCAAAGCTAGCCGCCATTGCTGCAGATAGTACTTTTCAGAAGAGATCTGCCTCTGACGAGGAGTTAAAATTAGATCAGCCATCTGTGATTAAAGCTGCCAGAATTTATAGTATGTAAGTTATTCCATTTGTTGTTAAATAGTAGCCTTCTGTTGCTCTTTTGCAACTTTTGAATCCTCAAATTTGTGTGGAAGTGAGTAGTAAAATGGATAGTGGGGTGTTTCACAACTACTGCATCCATGAAAGCAGCTTTTAGGACTTCTTCAAAGGCCTGGAGGTCTTCCTCACATGTTAAAGCTCAGAACTTTCCTTGATCTCCAGATGCATGCCTCTACCCACCCAGCCTGTGCACAAAACACCCTTCACCCAGATCAGACGTAAAGAGTCTTCTTTCAAGCTCTTCTTTCCTTTCATGTACGCAGTGCAGGCCCTTGCCTGTGTGGGTATGCTTCTGTTAAGGTGGTCTATCCTTTTTTCCCCCTTTTTTTCCCACAGTTTTAATGAAAGTGGATTGATTTTCTTATATTTTGTACACCCAACATATAATCTGGGGTGAAATTAAACAGGAAAACAGAAGGCTCTACAGCATTCTGTTATATTATTTGTTTTATTTAACTATACCTAAACCTTCTGAAAATGTTTTTTTTAGGCTTTTTGGGATCTGTTAAGCTTTTCCTCATACTGTTCACTATGCACTATATGCAATGTAGCAGTGTCAAATTTAATATGTGGTTGCACATCCATGAAGTAGAGGCAGTGCAGATTGGCTTCTTTTAGTGCTTCCACGAGGTAGCAAATCAGAGGACAGTGGGCTTTGGGGGAGGGAGATTCTTAAAGAGACAGGACCTCAAATGTATGGTTTCAAATAGATTAGCGCATGACCCAAAAGAGAGGCATAAATGAACACTGTGAAATAAATAGGTATATATATTCTCCACCAGTAAAGTTCTACCATTAAAAAAAGTGGCTCTGGGAATTAGCATTATTAAGTAAAGGAAGGATTAAGCCAAGTAAAGTTAACTGGCTATTCCCTCTAACCTCATACGTGATTGCCATAATATTTTTTCCTCAATCTTACTCCTATTTCCCTGAATCTTTAACAGCCTCTAAAGTCATAATAAAGGTGTGAGTTAGGAGGAAGTCTTGAGTTCATGATGGCTATAAATTCATAAAGTCAGCAGAGCCAAATTGAAGAGCTGGATTAGCACCTTCTGTTGTAAGTGAGCCCTCGCTGAAACAGACTTCATGTCACAGCCCAATCATGCTGATGAAGGGAGACAGTGCAAGGGGATTATAACTAGTCGAAAGTGCTGTCTACCCTACTCTCACACTTAAGGGTGGATTATAGAGTCTCACAAGCTTGCTTTCAGTCTACAGATGGCTTCTCCTCCTCCCTGTGACCCTCTGTATATACCCATCCTTCCTTCCTCTATATTCAGGTTTTTGTAGCCAACTCACCCTCTGGCAGGTGGCTTTTTATCTAGGGTTTGCTATCATGGCTGTGTCTAAGCTGCACTTCTGGCAACATTATGAGTCATCGTCATTTAAATTGCACACAAACTGACTGACTTTCTCCCAAAGTGGATAATTCTGTCCAGGAAATGTAGATCTGCTTTAAGGAAAGAACATGGATCGGGGAGGTGAAAATATAATGCATGATGATATTAGAATTATTATATATCCAACACATTATTTGTACACACAAGTTTGTAGCATTTTTGCTGCAATATGAAGCAATGAATGAGCAACCTCTTGTCCTGAAAGTGAAATGTAAAGGCTACCCCAGAAACATTATGTTATTGTTGAGTCAGAATATAAACAAGCTCAGTTGGAGTCTGTATGCCACATTGAGTATAGAGTAATATTAGTCTTATTATCTGCTGCTGCTTGCAGCTGATATTTAAGGAAAACAGACTGAGATTTTGCTAACACTGTGTGAACTGTCTCACAGATGGCTTGTGCTCACCAATGTCAACACGGTGAGGTGAACTGCACATAGAAATGAATATTATTACATAAGGGATGACAGCATTAGTTGGGATGGCCCCAGGTGTCCTGATCTACAGTGTTTGTGTGGTCAGAATATTGTCTCTGTATAGGCATGAAACAAAATCCCAGCAACATAAAAAAAAAAACAGTCTTATATTCAGTTCTTGTAGGCGGTGTCCATGATTCTTGTAGTAAAACCATCCTTTAATGGTTTTTCTATCTTGGTCCACATTTGGTCTCACTGAGTGTGTTACATGAAATGCAGGAGATGAAGCCAGGGAAGGACGCCAGACATCCACCCCCACACACACATACACACACTCGCTCTGGTAGTAGTGCCTTTCTTCCACTTGCATCACTTTTTCCTGCTTTGGCAAAGCAGCACAACAAAAAATAGTATTTTTTTTCCCCCTCAGTTTAAGTTAGCATAAAATGGAGAGGTTCAGCTACTACAATGGTTTAATTTACATGAATGCATACTATGAAGGGTTTAATTTTCTGCCTGTCTTTTTAGGCTAGTCCGACACTGAGTCAAATGTGATTTATTTCTGTCTTGCTGATGAGCGTGACCTGCAGACTGTCAGCCATTGTTACTTCATCTGAAACGGATGCCAGAGGGTGTTAGTGGCCAACAGAAGAAGTCAGATAGGATTTTGCAGGTGTCATATTCTGAACAGACATGCACTTCAGACTTGTGATACCCTAAACATATCCTGCCATGTGTCAAAAACTGTTGTAAAAAAAAAAATCTTTTTGCAAAAAAATTGGACATGTATTGATATGATGAAGAAAATCTGTACTTAAAAAAAATTAACCACCTGTCTGTTGAATCTGCTAAATCCCAGTGGAGTAAAATTCATCACACGTTGGTGAAATATAGTCAGTGATATTTAACACAACAACAGAGCAGATGAGGGGATGATTGAGTACATGATATATAATGTTAATAAATGTTATACAATGAAAAATAATAATAATAATAATAGGTTTCTGTAGCTAATAAACTATTTTACAGTGCTGTGCAAAAGTTTTGAGTTACCCCTAATTTTTTTGTAAAGAAAACAAAGTAGGCAAAACAATTTACTGAAACATGAACAAAAATACATGGAAATGCAGGTAGGCTATATAAGGTAGAATAAATAAATAAATGAAGGTTTGGTATCTTGGCATGAGTGGTGAGACCACTTTTTTTGTTCAACACAGCCTGACACAGATGGGCTTTCTTGTCATTTCTTTTATGTAGTCTTTGAATATTTCTCCAAGCTTCTTGAAGATCTTTCCAAATCTCTTATTTGGATATCTCTATTGTTCCATTCTCTGTAAAGATGATCCCACACTGATTCAGTGATGTTGAGGTTTCTGGATAAGATTAATCGCTCCATATGACCCATTTCCACTGATTTTCAGTCCAGTCCCTATGTAACTTGGCATATTTCAGTCTTTTCTCCTGCTTCCCTTCCTTAAGAATGGCTTCTTGACAGCCATCAAGTGGAGAGTCTTTAGCAAACAGTAGCTGGATCATTATGATTGATTATTTCTAAAGAATATCACTTTTAGGCACTATCCATTTTGCTGTAGATAGCTTTTTGTTGTTGTTGTTTGTTTTAGGCTTGCTGGTTCTTTTGTCCTCCATTTGTCCAAGGGCTGGGCTAAAATGAATGAAAAAGCAGCTAATATCCAAAGAAAAACTTCAAAACCTTCAGAAAGCCTAAAGAACTTTTGCTCAAGACGACTTTAAAAGATTACAAGGAAGTCTAGCCCCTTGGAAGCAAAATATAAAGAAATGAGGGCCAGCTCGAGACTACTGTAGTAGCACTTCCCATAGGAAAAATGTGTTGCTCATCTGTTGTTCAATCTCATCTCATAACATCAGTTTGAGATTCTTATATTTGTATCATTCTGTGATCATTGTTTTCTGAATTACCTCTCGTAAGGGTCCCTTAGGAGCAAGTCATAAGCTAAAAAGAGATAATCTGAGAACTCAAAAAGTGAGCAGTGAGAGACAGAATTTCTCTGACACATAACTGAGATAAAAGGGTTTGAAGTAAGGATATCAAATTGAGACATAATTGAGAGCACCACAATACTCCTCATTTTTGTCTTAGCTGAGATCAGGAAAAGAGATAGACATGAGAGAATTTAGAGAGCTCACACAGTGCTCACTGTGAGACTTATTTCTCAAGAGAGACATTTGAGAAGACTGAGAAAACCGCTTTGGTCTCATTTAATGCTCATTGATATCTACGAAATGTAAATGTGACATAAATGAGATCTCATCTTCAATTTTGCTTTGCTATGGGTTGTCTCGTGTTCTGCAGCATTGGCATGTCAGAATTGAATACATTTTTTATGTATTTATTTGAAGGGAAAAGATGGCTTTACTGGGCCTTACTAGCAACTATTAGCTTTGCCTTCCTGTCAGCTTCACAGAGTTTATACAGAGCATAATCTCTAGCAAACCACAGGTGTGGACAGCTTATCGTGTAGGCATTAAATACCACACAAGGAGCTGTCACAGCGTCATTCTGAGTTTGTGTCCCACACAGAAAGCCTGTAAAGAGGCCACCTTGCTACCTGTGGGCAGGTGTGTCATCACACTCTTGTGAAAGTATATTCTGCTCCTCCCTTTTTAGACAAATGAGAGGGCTGCAGAGTGCTCGGCTTAAAGCCAAATGTGCTGTGGGCGAAACCTATCTGGTTCCACAGGTGGAAACACCACCCAACCTCATGCCTGCTTCTTAAAGGGACATTTCAGTCACGCATCGTTTGTATAAAGAGTATAAGGACTGCAGGGTGAATACCTTCTGTCAGTTACAGGAAGCTTTGTTTAGTACGAACCTAATAGGTGAAATAAGTAAGTAAATTTGCAGGGGCTATTAGGAAAGACTTTGCACCTCTGGGCCGCTCGATAAACAACAAAAAAAACTAACTTTTGAGGGTTTTTTTGTGTGCAGAAAGTTGAGTAAAGGCTTTAAGTATGGTTGGTTTTAAGCAAACTATTGTCCCTGTTGCAAACAGCAGAGAGCCTATAAGTAGCTCCTCTCTTGTCATTTGGAAGAAATTAAAACAAAATGTGGTTTGTGGTAAGACAGCCTCAAAGACAGCTGTAAAAACATGAGAATCAACTGTTAAATCTTTGGAAAAACATTCAGCTTTCTTTTTGTGAAGTTTCCATATACAAAGTGCTAAAGCCACAAATGACATTAACTCTGACTTCTTTAACAGTTCATGCCAATTTAACATAGCGTAGACACATATACATTAAAGTTCAAAACACGGGTTGAACTTTTATTACTTGTTCGGTGACTTATTGCAAGTCAGATGCAAAGAACTGAAGCCAGGATTATGCATGTGCACCACATAGACATTTAGCTTAGCATAACGACTTCAACCAGGGGCAAACTGTATTGAAGCTCATTAATTATCTCTATGTCTCACACTGTTGAAAACTGTTATAGTTAAATAATGGCCATCATTTGCACAGATTTTTTTCATCATTATTTAGTTAGATTTTTTTAAAACATCACACACTCCAAAGCATCTGTGAAATCTGAACATTATTGTTCAAAATAGTAGGCTCAGACAAAGGAAATCCTGGCTTCTCTCTTTCTCTCACACACTCACACTCACACACACACACACACACACACACACACACACACACACACACACACACACACACACACACACACACACAC
>JAOXYM010000009.1:12234118-12266080 GCA_028567055.1 Leptatherina wallacei
AGGATTATAGTAACTGTATATGAGATAAAACAGAAGTCCTGTTTTCTCTGAGCTTCCAGAAAGCCTGCAGGCAGGCAGGCAGGCACTGGTGGAATTTAAGGTCTTGTTTGTGTATATTAAAGTTAATCCTGGCTGTAATGTGAAAAGACAAAAAGTTTAACTCAAGGGTGAACATAAAACCTGGCAGTGAGCTCTTGCAGGAGATGAATGGGCAGTTCAGTCAAGTCTCTTGATACTATCTGAGTCAATGTCAGAAGTGTATTTAGGGTGTTAATGTGCTACAGACACATGCTCTTCAAAGCTCTTGTGCTTTAGATTTAGTTTGTTTAGTGCGTCTCACCAGCCATGCCTGCCGCCCTGGCAAACACAGCAGGGTTTGTTTAGGAGTCTTTCTGTTAGTCAATACATCAGGTTTTAAGGTCACTCCGCTTTTCCTGGTAAGGGATGCAGGCTGTCACCAACATGTCCTCAATGTTTGGCCTGCAGGCTGGTCACTGTCACTCGAAAAACAACCCTCCGCTCTGCACCGGTGAGATTAAACCTGAGGGATTTGTACTTCCCACCGTCTGCCTGTCAGGAGCTGTACACAGAGTGACGAACCACCATTGTGACGTCTATCCTCGTATCGGCTGAATGAATGGACGGAGGGTTAATCTGCTCCTCAAAAGAAGATTGGAGGAGGGTTAGGGGAAGAGAGGGGGCAATTAGAGGAGATAGGGTTAGAGAGGTCTGGTAGGTGCATTTCACCTGCAGAGGGTTGAGTTTGTTTTCTCCATACGATCAGAATGTAATAATATTGTCTGGCAATGAATTTGAGGTGATTTGAACATGATCATCTCTGCAGCAGAGCAGCTGAACAGACAGAGGGTGGTGATGAAATTTTAATGAGGTGATTGTATTATATCGTATGTTGTAAAATCTTAAGCTGCTCCCATGTGACACCCCATCACCACTGAATCATTGTTTATGGATTTCTCCCTGGATGTTCATTGACTAAGCTGTGAACTGTGGTCGAAGAGCCGTTACAAAAATGCTATGGAAACTTGTTTTAACTGAGCTTTGTCAGATAAATGTTCTTACTTTCATGGGTGTACACTAAGAAGTTTTTCTCTTTGTGAAATGTTTACCCTCTAATGGCTTCATTACAACCGCAGCTTACAGCTAAAGCAAACAATGAACTCATTATAGAGATTAATCACTTAATGTATGAAGTGGTAACGAATGTCAGAGGTGAAATCACTCAGTTTCTCACAACATAAAGTTAAGCTGTCAGAGTTTTGCCCTGTTTCACAACCTCTCAAAATCATTTTAAATCATATCAAGAGCACCCAAAACAAAGCTGATATAAACCTTAGATATTTTTTGTTGGTTCCTGGAACCTGACTTTTATTAGACTGAGCAGTTCATTCATTTTTGTGATAATCTTCACAAGCAGTTCGTTAATTTTATCCACTAGAAAGAGCTCACTGCAAGAGGAAATGGGCTGTGCAACACATCAGCTCTGCCTTTCACTGCTAATGTGTTGTTACAGAGTCACAGCAAGTTTCGATTCACGAGAGTCATGCGGTATTACAGTATCACAAGAGAAGCTGGACGCATGAATGCATGGCTGTGGAGCACCCCGGGACCGGGGAAGGAATTGTCCTGACAGTCTGTGACTAGGCTCTTTTCGCCTGTCTGCCTCAAATGCGGGGGTCTGAGCTGTACGGGGCCTCGGGCTGTCCCCTGCCTGCGCCTACATCACCCTTGTCCAGAGCAGAGAGCCTGTCGCTTCCCATCTCCTTGTACTTTACAGTTGTGGGACAGGCAACGCTCTCCGTAGTGGTTCCTTTGTGATGGCGATGAGTAGTGTAAATGATTTCACACACGAGATGCTGACTGGGCTCACCCAGCCTCTAATCGATTGACCCTGTTTTGCAGCCCGTTGTGGCTTGTTAATTGGTCTCCAGTTCCCTGCTGACACAGTAACCCTAATGGAGGAGAATTACTTCTGTCTCGTCATGCATTAACCTCCCTCCTCCACCCCCTCTTTTCATCAACCCTCCCTCGCTCACAGGCCCGACCTCTGCTCACATCCCCCCCTTCAGTTCACTTGTTTCACAGCTGGTTGAACGGGGTGAAGTGCGCACGCACTCCCATCTTGTCACATGTCCCTGTGCCTTTGGGAGCTGCAGTCAGGTGACATTGCCAACTAAATTAAAGCACCAAAAGGCAAACACTTAGTGTTGTCCCCTAATTAGTTTAAACATAATTTAGACACAATCTGGGTCAGGAGAGGTCTCCTTGCACAGTCTGAACCTCAGGTCGTCTGAGTTTGGTATGTATGTGTATATATGTATATATATATATATATATATGTATATATAGTATATATATATATATATATATATTCTAATCAAAATAGGACTCATGATTCCAAAGATGACAATTTCATGAAATAAGCTAGTGATGTCCACTTCTGTTATTACTTTTTTTTATTTTTTTATTTTTTTTTAGAAAACCTGTGTTTGTGTAGATGCGTTTGCTGTGAGCCTCAATACTGTGCAGCAGCTCACTCCTTGTGGCTGCTACCTTTATATTATTAACAAATCTGAATATTTCATGATGACATCATGGTTGGGATTTAGGAAATGGGCTGCCCTAATGAGCTGTGGCACTTGTTCATTTGGTCCTAATTTGAGCTGGGAAATCTTTTCCATATAAAGTGCACAGGGTGGTAAAAGAAGAGTTCAAGTATTATTTTTGGCTTCAATTAACATACAAAAACCTGGCTTACTGCTGTACCAGATCAGCAAATCATCTGATTTTTTTTAAGGAAAGGCCTCCAGCATGAAGACAAACGCAAGGCTATAGCAAAAGACGCTAAAAATTAGAATCCTCAAATCTCTCTTTATGTATTATAGATTAACAGACCAGGCTCTGAGTTATGGTTTCTTTCTGCTGCAATAACATAAATCTGTGCAGACATATCCTCCGAGGGGAAGGATGAAAGAGCCAATGTCATTAAAGGCAGTGGCTCACACATCTGCCTTCATTGTGAATGTGAGTGTGTTTGTACATCATACAGCATGATGAGTCAGAGAACTTCTCAGATTAAGAGTGAGTTTGAACAGAAAAAAACTAAAGGCTGCGTAGCACTGATCATACAAACGGTCAAAGAAGACCCTTTTATCTCTGCTTGAGGGTCAGGGCCTGTAATCTTACTCAGTGTGATTTGAATACGGTTTCTCTTTTCAGATGCCTTTAAACGTGTCATGTGTGGGATTGACTTATTCTGATTATTATAATAACTGTAACTTTTTTCTGTTTTGTTGCAGTGAGGGTGTCTTCAAGTGTCCAGAAGATCAACTTCCGTTAGACTATGCCAAGGTACGACTAACACTCCAGCACAGCACACTTTAATCCACCGTTGATCCCAAACTGAAAGGAAAACAGTCAACAAGAAGATAACTGCAGCTATTCCACTACCTTTGTGAGCTGTTTGAGTGCTAATATTAACATGACATCAGTTTGAGCTGCACACGAAGAATCTAACACTAATCCTTTGCAACTTATTTCAGGCAGAGACTCACATCAAGTCATTACAACCAGATGTTCTGTCATAATAGCTTGTTAGCAAGCAAGAAAGAACAAGCTTAGAGCACAGAATCAATCAGTTTTACTCAGCCTATGATTCTAACCTTCTCATAATCATAATCCCAACATACTAGCATGTAACATGTGGACCATTTTCTCTTCATTTTACCTAACACTGTCATTGCTAAGCCTTCTAGGTTGCTTACATTTGTTCATCTTAAATACGCCATTCAGCTGACACTGACTGGCCTATAGCAACAATATGCCACTATATGTGCTCTAATGAACTAGGATAAAATAACTGGGTTGGCTGTGAGGAAAATAAAACGTAAAACCAATATGGCCTTAAAGCTCAAGTTTCAGAAACACACATATTTGTTTTTCATATTTGGTAGGAATAAAGCAAAATTCTGGTCTTAAACAGAGAACTGCAGTTTAAGATGTGACTTTGACTTTATTATGTTACAATAAAAACTGAATATTTATATCAGTGAATTCCTGTAAAACATAAAGGCAGTAAAACATGTCTTAACCAAAAGTTAGAGGCTGCATCTCATTTCATTATGCAGAATCATTTATTTAAACCACTGCACTAAATCTCTCTCCATCCAGAAGAAATAAATTTCAGCTGCACTCTAAATGCATTTAATCAGATTGTGCTGGGGGGGGGTGGAGAGATAAGGACTAGCTGTATTCAGAGTCAGAGCTCTCTCACGTGTGATATCCACATTTCAAAGTGAGAGATGGCACCACAAGGAGAAGGCACAGGAAGGGATCATCTCCTTTTCTGCTGCGCTTTTGGCATCGACTGATATTTCTCCCATGCACTCTGTTAGCTTTAGCCTGATTTAGCCTTTAAGACTTAAACAGCACAAGCAGTGGCAAGCTGCTGGGTCGGATATTATGCAGTGCGAATAAACCTCATTCAAAGCCACAGTAGAAATTAAAAAGTGAAGATTTAAATTCAAGGAGTCATAATGAAGTGCTGGAACACACCAATGTTGTCACACATTGAAGTATAAGACGATTTTAACAAAGCTACTTAAAAGGACAAGAGAGAGGAAATGCTTATGTTCAGGGTTTAACCACAGTCGCTGCAGGATCACCGTGGCAGCAGTGTGGGTCTGCATGCTGTGCTGCAAGCGATGAAGGCACCTGTAGTGGCTGTGATTCCCCATGGGAAGGATGTGCTCATGGCACACCTGTCAGACGTTGTTATTTACCAAGGCTCTCACAGGCTCCCAGTCGCCTGCAAATTACCCCCTCCTGGTGGTCTCCTGTCAGGGGTTATTGTAATGTGCTCGTTGTCCTTCGGAGACGTGCACAAACACAACCTTTCTACTGCAGAGCAACAGTGTTGCAGTCATTAAAGGATTGTACTGCTGCTGTTGAAGTAGTGAGGGGTAGCAATTGCTGCAGCAGACAGAATAAACCCCCAACTGGCAGCTCCAAAGAGCTTACACCCACCCCCCATCAGCCAGGGACTAAGTTATTAAAAGGTCATTATTGCCGTCCTGCAGATTCCAATACTAGAACAATAAGAGAGTGTTTCATTTTGCCAGAGAGGATTTTTTTCCCCTCTTTGTCTGTACTTAGAAAATGGAATCATTGCAGCAAAATATGGCCTGCTCTTTTAGTGCAAGAGGAGCGTGTTACAAATGTATATATGCTTCACTTCACAACGTTTGAGCCCATTTAGCAAGCGCACTTTAATACACTTGTTAAGTCTGATAGGAGCTTTTCACTCCTCACAAAGTAACTTCAAACTGAGAGAGATAAAAGTTTTATCGAAGGTGATTTTCCTATTGAATTTTTAACTTGACAGCTGTTGCTCCCATGTTTTGATGCAGTTGCACTTGAGCTCAGCCTGGCTTCTAGTGAGCTGTGATTTGTTTAGAGGGCTGTTGTGACATTTTAAGGAAGTGGCTTTTCTTGTTTGACCAGAGTTCTGCTAGTGTGACAGCATGGGGGGATGGAGGCTCAGCACAGAGCTGTAAATCCTCAGGACTGTGACCTGATGGGGAGGATTTGGGGTGTTTGGGGGAAAAAACTGACTCAGCCCCATCGCTCAGTGACCGAGGATAAGTACATCTTTTCCTCTGCTTCACATCTCTCCTTCAATGTCTCTCAAAGGTCCTCTAAACCCATAAACTTAGTCATTATCACTGCAGTGGCTGTGGCTTGATTTGCTGTGCTGCTGTTTGGTGAGGGTTTCTTCCTGGAAAACATGTTTATTGTTCTTCCTTTTAGTATCAGTGGCAACTTTGAGTGACCACGAGCAGCTGAAAAAAGAATTGACTTATTTACAGTATGCACCTGTTATGATTTGCCTGGAAAATTGTTGAATATATGGTTTTAGTCAGTGGGAATTGGAGGTTTTGCTCCCAGATCCTAATATAAAGCTGCAGTTGGCAGTTCACTTTCACGTTCGGGCCGACACATTCAGTATATTCATATGCACAATTAAGTTGAGCTACAGTTACAGCTTGACTCTCCTTTGTCTTGCGCAGGAGCAAGATCAATGAATTGATTTAAGCATGTTCTATACCACAACAATGCAGACTATGTGAGAAAAACTTCCAGACATTCTACAACTTTTAACTTTTTCTGTGAGACATCATGGTAAATGTAATTGTGATAGAAATCAATGTAGAGATGTTGTTCTTAAGTTATTTGAATATTGATCTTGTCATATGATGCTGCAGTTAAAAAATCTGGATTTTGATGGAGAGGAGTGAGCGACGCTGTGAAAATGCTTTAAATGACTGAGTTGACACAGAGCTGCTTTGTAGACTCTGTTTCTGACACATTTAGATGCTTCCCAAAAGAAACAGGAAAAAAGTGAATTTGAGCAACTTTCTGTAGGAATTTGGCTGCAGTGACTTACGTGTTACTGAAAGATGGACACTATACCTTATGGTTAGTCTTTGCTGTAACCGCCTTCTTTTCTTAGTAAAACAGTCATCACAAATGTCACAAGCAGATAAAGAGTAGGAAAGCATAATGGCTTATACAAAAAAAAAAAATCCCAAAATATTTATGTCTTTCTGACACAAATATATTTTTTCTAGTTATTTTTCAGTTTCTTAATAGTTTGGCTCTGCGGATTTAGTGAAAAGGAAAAGGGAACTGTAAGGGACCATCTTTAGCTGTGGTTTTAACACATCTTATACAGTGGCGAGTATTTGCAGCAGAACAGTTTAAAATAACAAGAGTGCCCATTTTTATAACGAAGGAACATGTCATTTTGTGAAATTAAGTGGCTCTTTGATGTGTTTCTCAGCTACACAGAAAATACTAATATCTTTTAGCAATGATTTTTTTTAATATGATATGGTTTTAAAAAAAAGGGAGGAAAAGGGATTTATCAGTTATTAAACGCTCTAACAATGTTTCTCTGTTTAGGTATTTGACGCTTTTCCTCATAAGGGAACTGAACTGGTCATTGTGTGTGAAGTGAATGACTTTTGTAAAAGCTGGCCGCTACAAATAACCTCACCAGGGTCAAGAGCCCTGTCTTCAGCTTTGCATTATTTCAATGAGGCTGTCACTGCCTTCTTTTGTCTATTTTTTGTAAATTTGAATCTGATCCTTCAATTTATATAAAGAATGTTGAAGCACATTTTTTAGGAAGTAAAGCATTGATTATTTAACGGATACTAAAGGCAGTTTTTCTGGATGACTGTCATGGTTTCAGCTGGTGCCGTATCTGCCACACTGACCCCTTCCTTCTTCCTTCCTCAGATCTACCCAGACCCAGAGCTGGAGCAGCAGATCCTGGCGCTGCCCATCCGCTGCATCCACAGCGAGGAGGGCTGCCGTTGGACCGGCCAGATGAAGCAGCTGCAGGTGAGAAGCTCTCATCTCCTTTCTTACCTCCCTCCTCTCACCTCCTCACCTGGCTCAGCGCCCAACATGTGGGCGAGTCTGCTAACCTGTCACGGTGTCTCCCTCAGGGCCACTTCTCCACCTGCGCCTTCAACGTGATACCATGCCCCAATCGCTGCTCTGTTAAGCTGACACGCCGCGACTTGACCGACCACCTGCAGCATGACTGCCCCAAGCGCAAGGTCAAGTGTGAATTTTGTGGCAGCGAGTTCACGGGCGAAGCCTACGAGGTAAACACTCCAAACCGGTTTCTTTTATTTTGCTGGAATAACCCAGCACGAACTTGGCGCAAACAACCAGACTCGTGGTTTCCACCGTTAGATGAAAGGTGTATTTGTGAAAATCAGCAGGAAAAAGGAGCGTCTGAATGTCAGCAACTTACGAGTGTTTTGAAATAACACGTATGTTAGCAAAAGGAAATAACCTCTGACTGTGTCTTTCATACTGAAAGAATTTTCCTAAGCAAGCAAACTGAGGTAACTCATAGCTCCCCTCTCAACACCTCAACCATTCCTGCCCCTCCTCTGTTTACTCTGGACTCCCCTCTGCAAACAGTTCCGGGACCATTTAATCCACTTTTTCACTCACATTTTAAGGATTCTGTTTTCTGAACCTGGCATTAGGCTAGTTTAATTCAGTTGTACTGAGAAGCAATTGAGACTAAATTTCAGTTAAAGTTGTAGACTAATGCTCTATTGCAGCAATATGCAAAATAATTGATGCTGACTTTGGTGACATTTCAGATGTTACTAAAAAGGTTTGAGATACTGTGTCGGACATCTTTAAATGTAGCCTTTTTTTGTCAACTTGACCTGCAAGAGATAAAATAATGTCACCATAATGCTCCAATAAGATCAAAACCTCCAAAATAGCTACTAAATTACCCTTAAAGTTAGATGCATCCTTGTTATTTAGTAGTAATATTCAGGATAGCCTTGCTTTAAGATAAGTTCCCATATCTTGTTCATTTAAATGCTGTTTTGATTGAGCCAACCTAGATATTTTATTGTATGGTCTGAATTTAGAACTTTGTACTTTCTTTCTGTCACAGAACCACCAGGGTGTGTGTCCTCAGGAGAGTGTTTACTGTGAGAACAAGTGTGGGGCGAGGATGATGCGTCGTCTGCTGTCCCAGCACAGCATGGCCGAGTGTCCCAAACGCACACAGCCCTGCAAATACTGCGGCAAAGAGTTCGTCTTCGATACAATCCAGGTCAGTTTCGCATAAAGCCAATGACCAGAAGCTCTCATTTTTCACAAATGAATGCTTGGATTCTTTTTTTATGAGCAAAATCGCAGTTATGCCTGTCATGGTGAAGTGCAAAGACCCATTTCTCTCATTCAGGTATCATTGTATCCATTTTTGTCTTTCATGTGCCTCATAGACAGTTTCTTGCTTCAGCAAAGCAAGACTGCGCACAGAAAACCAGCCGTAGCTGCAGGATGTTTCCATTCATAGTGTATCTCTCCTGTGGCAGCTGGATGTTGGTGTGAGCTGCTATTTAGCCATTTGGGCTTTAATGTGGAGGCACCTGCTGCTGCACACATCTGGCCAGAGGCTGAGCATTCTTTGTCACTCTCCCCTCCCCCACTTACCAGGCTAAGATCTGTTGCTAAGTCTTGGTTACAGCATATAGCAACACAACATCTGTTTCTTTAGGGGCTCCTCATGAGAGTTTTTGGTTTCCTTCTAGCAAATACACACTTATATCTAGGTTTTAATTAAGCTTATTTAAGCAGGTGACATAAATGTCATAATTGGACCCATGTTGTCCATTTCTGAAGCAAAATGAGAAACAGTTGCAGCTGTCAAGCCTTTCATATTAAAATGTTTTACTTTTCTATGTTTTATATAATTGTAAATTGATTTATTTTTGGTCAGCTAATATTTGAAGACCGTTGAAAACACCCAACAACTTTGGGATACAGGTTTATTTATCCGCCGTTTCTCCGGTGTCTTTCTGCAGCCTCATTTTTAAACTTTCAAGGACAGTTTTCTTTGTGCAATCATTATTTTGCAACCCCACTGTGCTGTGTTCTTATCATTCGCGCTGTCCTCCACAGAACCACCAGTATCACTGCCCTCGCTTTCCTGTTCAGTGCCCGAACCAGTGTGGCACTCCCAACATTGCACGTGAGGACCTGGCTAACCACGTGAAGGACAACTGTGGCAGTGCACTCATACTCTGTCCCTTCAAAGATGCCGGCTGCAAACACAGAGTAAGACTCACATGCATCATCTGCCTCTGGAGGAATTTTCCTCTTAACTCCACTATTGATATGTGTTAATCCTTCACCAACTTGCTGGCCTTTGTTCCTTTTGGAAACATATCTATATGTTCTTTGTCACCATGTCAAAAGTGGTGTTTTTTCCCCCCATTTTCAAATGTCCAGTGCTGTGCCTGTAGGGTATATTTTAATGACAGTAACACCTCTACATTCTGACAGCACAATTCAACCTATTTTTAAAACTCCTATCAATCTGTGAACACACTCAAGGAAGAGCAACAGATGAGCATCGAACTCTGTATTGTCGGCTCAGTGCTGTTAACATTTAGCGCATATGGAAAGCTCACTGCAAAACGAAAACACAACAGCTGAGGGATGATTCATTTAAACAGCCCAAGTGTCTACATATTTATCATATTCAGTGTTTATTTTGATATTCAATTAGTTTTATTTATGTGCAAAGCGCACTGTATCTCGAATGCATTTTTTTTTCTGTTTGAAGATTCTCGAAAGTAACGTTATCTTGTGTATACATACTGTATGTTTTCTCTCAATCTATCACATTATCTCAGTTTTGGAAATCAGCTGGATGACAGTTAAAAAATGAATCTGTGTTCCTTCCCTCTAGTGCCCCAAACTGGCTCTTGGTCGTCATTTAGAAGACACCACTAAGTCTCACTTGACCATGATGTGTAACCTGGTGGGTCGCCAGCGGCAGGAGATCCTGGAGCTGCGGAGAGAGATGGAGGAGCTGTCTGTCAGCCACGATGGCGTTCTCATCTGGAAACTGAATGACTACTCCCGTAAACTCCAGGAGGCCAAACTCCGGAGCAACCACGAGTTTTTCAGCCCGCCATTCTACACTCACCGCTACGGCTACAAGCTGCAGGTGTCGGCCTTCCTGAACGGCAACGGCAGCGGCGAGGGCTCCCACCTCTCCGTTTACATCCGTGTGCTCCCGGGAGAGTACGACAGCCTGCTGGAGTGGCCCTTCTCATACAAGGTGACGTTCTCCATCATGGACCAGAGCGACCCGTCGCTTTCCAAACCCCAGCACATCACAGAGACTTTCAACCCTGACCCCAACTGGAAAAACTTCCAGAAGCCCTGCAGCAGCCGCAACTCGCTGGACGAGAGCACCCTTGGCTTTGGCTACCCCAAGTTCATCTCACATGAGGAGATCAAGAAGAGGAACTACATCCGAGACAACTGTATCTTCATCAAAGCTTCTATAGAGATTCCCCAGAAGATAATGGGTTGAGATACTTTTTTTTCTGTTCATGAAGGAGAACGAGGGGTCAAGACTGGAACTGATACCTAACCTTGAAAATTCGACACATTTACCCTTTAGATACTTTCTGCCCTGACAGCCTCTCCACCACAGAGCTTGAAAAGTGAGTCTGTTTGGCTGTGCGAGCTGACTTGTAGGACCTCGATTAATCACAGAGGAGAAAGTGTTTGGTCTGCAGAACCATCACTCTCTGTTTTTTTATTTTCATGATTTTTTTTCTATCTGTTTGCTAACATTTTCTCACAGTCTACAACAAAAAGCCTTGGAAATCAAACAGTGCCTAGAGAGTTTATCATAAGTTATACTTTTGTCATTGTTTCTGCAGTACAGATGTTAAAGATTATGGAGAAGTTTTAAAAATTAAGGGTGAAGGGCTTTGCTGCACTTAGAGTAGAAAGAGCAAGTTGTTTAGATGCGCTCCGTTTTTTATCATGGCGAATCTGAAGTAGAGGATGCTCAGCAAGCTCAAGCTCAAACCCCGACTGCCTTTTGTTTACACGTTCGTACGATATTGATCCTTTAACAAACACAGTTCCTGGAAGGACTTCTTTTGAGGCTTATCTAAACACAAACAAAAAAGGTGAGAGACTTACAGCTCAAATCATTGGAATTTTCATGTTTTAATGAAATAGTTTGATTTTGTTAGTCATAACTATGCGCTCAATCTGAAACTACAGCCAGTTTTACTTAGGTTAACATCGCTAAAAGACTGGAAATTAGTTCAAACTGCCAGGCTCTGTTAATGAACAAAGTCCGCCAACCAGCAGCTATAAAGCTCAGTTATTGATCCAAACAAAAACCTTTAAATGGAGCCAACTTGCTATTTGCTTTGGCTTTAGCTCTTTATGCTAACCAGCTGTCAAATATCTAATTTTCCATCAACCTTTTAAACTAGATAAAAAAAAAAGCCAAGGCTGTTTTTTATTTTATTTTATTTTTTATTAATAAATCACCTGCCAACATTGAAGTTGCAGATCTGTGTTTCCTTCCTATTACAGGGATTCTCTGTGACTTGTGTTTTTGAGTAGTTTGACCCGGTCGTAGATGGCTTCAGGAGCGCTTTGATGTACCAAACACACACTTCATAGGGACCCTGAGAGACTTCATATTTATTGTGGAGTCAGTCAATAAGAAAAGAAAAGCACCTTTTGTCTGTTTCTGAATGAGCAGAGCAGACAAAGAGGCCAATTGTTGGAGAACATGTGCATTTAATAGTGAAGGAAAAGCCATGTGGCCTTTTTATACAGTATGTCTTCGCATGAGGGTTTTAGGGGTGAGCAGGGCATCAAACACATGCATGCTTCATGTGCTAACACCTGGATCACACTTTTTGTACTGTAACCTGTATTCTTGAAATCCTCTCCTGTTGATGACTATTTTGTCTTTTTTGGACCATTTGAAAGTTGACAAAGTGTCAAAAAGAATAGTTTTCAAGTTTCTGTTTTTATACACATAAAATGTGAACTCTCCTGGTTATATATCCTATAAAGACCAAAAAAAAAAAAGAACTACAAAAAAAAAACAAAAAAACACCAGGGTGAAGTGTTATCATTTTGGGTGGCGTTTGGAGGCTGGCATGATCTCTGCATAGAAGTGGGGTGTCTTGGGACTGACTGCACCTTTGTTGTTACAATAGTCACCGGTGACTATCTTCAGCTTGACACAGTGCAGCGGTGACGAACAGCTCTGTGCTATACCACCGTCTTTACCGCGGCACCATCAGGGATGTGGAGGACTTTGATGATACAGTTCACTCATGATGTATGTGAATACTAATGTAAAAATGCAGAAGCACATTCTCTCTTTTTATTATTACATGGAAAAATTCCTCATTTCTTGTCATAATACCAGCTGATATTTTACAGTGATCTAAAGAAGCAAGAAAATAAGTTTTTGTAAGATTCTGTATTTTTAAGAATACTTAGCTGTTTTATAAAAACTCTTTTTGTTGGAGAGTCGGGGTTGACTTTGGGATTTTTAGATCCTTACATCTCTTGGACATTTGGATAATATGTTTGTCTGTGTGGTTTGAACCTCACATATTCTGTCTGTATTATTTCCTCTTAAAAGTATTTATTTTAAGGAGCCATCATGTGAGTTTGTACTGATGGCACAAATGTTTTAATATGTTGATTGATGAGTGCTTGTCAATTTCTTAACTAAAATAAAATACCATATATTATAGTTGTTTTGTTGCATTTGAACAGTTCAAGCTCCAATGGAAAATATACATTATTATAAAACTGATACTGGAAAAGAGTGCACCAATATCCATTTAAATTAAAGCCAGTGACATTTTCTTTATGCTTTTACAATGTGAACAGATTTATACAAAGAACAACATGCCTAAATCCCATGCTATGAAAAACCTCCATTATCTGCAGATCAGTAGAAATGTCTTACTGTAGCAACTATTCGCAACACATAGATGATGTTTTTAATGATTTAAGAAAAAACTTGTCTATCCATTATGTTGAGATTAGATGTTTCTATACCTAAATCCAAATGTGATCCACAAAACTAGTGATAAAGGGGGAGAAACGAGTAACAGGAATGTTACTTTGACCTCTAATCCCTTTGAAGTACATAATAATTGCATATTTATACATCAGATAAGACTTAAACTGAGGTATAGTCTAATTAGTCTGAAAAGAACAGTGAAAATCAAAGCACCAGAGGTCAAAATATCCTGACTTTAAGTCTCTAATACACCAGTCCCGCACTTGATGGATCCCACACTTCCCATGATCCAACTCATTAGTCATTCATGAGCAGTGGTGTGCAGTAATACACAACTGCTAAATGTATTAATCCAGTGAAACAGACTGGATGAAGAGCATTCTACTTCACTTGCAATCATTAATGTAGCGTGAATGTTAAAGAATATTCCTGCACTATGTAAACTGCACTAAAAACATGTGCTACAGGATGTTTTCACACATCAGCACCAGAGATTTTCAGGAGATTGTAGACGGTCATAAAACAAACTTGCCAAGCTGTTTGGCATTGGTGGAGAAGATTTGGTGAGTTTTTCATGGGCACAACCCTCATACTCAGCTTTGCTCATCCCATGAATGTGTTACCATTTGAAACAGAAATAAACCAACTTTTCAACGGTATAAAGCTTATTGTCAAGAAGCTTTGTTGCAACAGACAGGTAATTGACCAAACACAAATTTCCTTAATTTTTGTGCTAAACAATGTATACTACAGTAAGGGCATGTTATGGACAGATTTAGTAATGTGGAAACTGACTGTTTAAAATTGATGTTTACGTTGTAACTGGCCTGTGCCTGGATAAGGCACAAGGGTACTGACTACGTCAATGAATTGGTTAAAAAACAAGGCAACAAACTATTTTCATTTTAAATAACTGAGGCTCTGTCTGGTTATGTCTCACAGGTTGTCTTGATACAAGTTGAGATTTAAAGTGATTACAAGTATAAGACTTAACCATTTTAAAACTGCAGATGCTGGTCCCTGTGTGTACTTTTCTATTCGTGCTTTGTTATCTCATTCACTCCCTTAACAGGACTTTGATGTAGGGTTCGTAGTTTAATTAAACATCTACTTAAATTAAAAGAATGTTGTATTACTTTCCTGAAATACTGGCAACCAGTAGCCAGTAGCTATTGAAATTAAAACATAATCAAATAATGAACATATATATTTAAAACATCACTGAATTATTGATTACATTGTCATCAGTATTAATACTTAATGAAGCTAAAAGGCTATGAAGCTCATCTTGCCTTATGTCTTATTGTCCCGGCTGAATATTCAAAACAAGCTGCAATAAACAGATTTAGATTTTTTTTCTCAAATCAGTACTTAACAGAAAACTTTGATAACAGAATCAACTCTCCTAATAAGGTTAGGGTTAGTGTAACTACTGTATGTTGTGCTTTTGTTTTACTTCTGTAAGAACAAATGTGCCTCAGTTCATGATATAATTTCCATTTCATCACCCACTCAGCGATGTAGGTCATTGGTCAGTGTTGTTTCACTTCTTCCGTCACTTCACTGATTACTTTATTTGAGTTGGAGGGAAGTGAAGGAGCAGAGGAAGTGAGACAGACACCAGCACCTTTTACACTATGCCAGGAGTTTGCATTAGCTTTCAGCTTGGGTAATATTCAGGATCTAGGGAAGAAGGAAATGAGCTTTTAATATCAAAGTCTCTGAAAGGTCCCTCAGGAGGACAGCCCTGCTGCTTTCCAGCGACTCCATAACAGCATTCCAAGGTCTTATAAAAAACCTATAATATTGGCTTCATGCACATCTTTCTGTCTTAAAACTAAGAGATCTATTCAAGATACAGTCAAAACTGTAAAAAATCTTTTTAAAAAAAACTTTAAATAGACTTATTTTTGTTTCATTTTAAGAAAAGATTCACTCATCAATAAAGCAGAAAGTTAATAAGAAGAAGTGTATAAGATTTAATATGAGAGTCTCAGAGTTTCCTGGCATGGAGTGCAGAGCCAACAACCCTGTGCTGCTTCAGGGCGATGCAGAATCAAAATAGTAACAGCTAATTATATGTTAGAGAGTTCCACGTTTCACATGCAAAGCAAAGTCACATGCAGCTCTGTGTACAGTGCTGCCCTTTGGATTTACTCTGTCAAATGATCCTCTGTTCACAAGGTAAATGATTTGCAACTATTGTCACATTCCTGCGCATAGAGAGCAAACATCACTGTGGACTTTCAGAATGGAGGGCTCACCTAACTTTTGGTCAACATATGGTGAAAGTCCGATGCCTGCAAGGTTAAAAGAGGAGGAGATGGACCCAACCCATGAGGCTTTCCTTACTCATAAAATATAACACATCAAAGAGGAGCTGTGGTTTATGAGGCGGTGCCATGGTGCCGTGTCTCATACTTGAGTGAAACAATTGTGCCTCACAGTGCTGCACTGGACCAGGGTGGTACATGAATATGAAGGTTGGATTACCACCTGAGCCACAAAGTAAGGGTTTTATTATGAGTCAGACAAATTAGACAAATCATCTGACAAGAGGTTCATTATATGAGGGTTCATTGCACATTAAGAGCAATTTGATTTAAAAAAAAAAGGAAATTAAGTTAGCCTCTATGTTACAAAAAAGAGTTTTCCTTGGTAAGTCTGACAAATATAACGGATGAAATATTCAGAGGAGTCATGATTTCATTTTCAGCTCCCATGCCAAAAGATTGGAGATTCATACCAGCTACTGTATGTGAAATGCAGATCTCTGGTAAAGCTTTAGCGACACTGCACCCATGTGTCATGTGGAGTTTCACAGTTTTCATTAAGAAAATGCAACCAAAAACTGTGTTGGTCATCATACTTGCCTCGTATCAGTTACAACAGTGGTTTCAGTGTGTATGCAATATAAAAGAAATATAACAAATTCCCATTCATCATGCATAGCAGCCAAACCCTAACCTTATCATAAACCAACACTTTAGCCCTAACCTTAACCAAAATCCTGTAAATAAAGTTCCATCCCATTATAAGCAGAAATTACTTCTTGTTTAGCTATTTTCAATACTACCCATGTATCATTTTCTGTACCCGTTTAATCCAGTTCAGGGTCATGGGGGTTGCTGGCACAGGGAAAACATGCAAACTCCAAAAGGCTCCAGCCGCGATTTGAACCAGAACCTTCTTGTTCTGAGGAGACGCAGCTAACCACCACATCACTGTGCAGTCTAATGCTACATGTGCATATTTAATGTACTAAATACCCAAGAGTGGGCTGTATCACAAAATGTTCAAGTAGTCCACCTGAAGTTTTCAGGATCAAAGTAACCTTCTCAGCTCATCTGACCTCCATGCATGTTTTGTGTTTGATTATCCACAATATAATCCTCAGCTCCACCAGAGGCAGCTCCTCCTCCCTACCCATCCCTCTCTGACTCACTGATATAATCCCACTTATCTTTGACGCACGGAGACAAATGCAAAGGTGCAAAGCTGTGACACACTGAGCACATAACTAACACACATCTCATACAGAAACCATTAAAAAATTGTCCAAAACATTCAGCCGAAACCCTGACCACTTATGAGTCACATAATTTAATGAGGTTCATTCCTCACTCTGCAGATTCTACAGATTCCATTTTATTTTGTGGTTTCATTTGCAAGTTCATTTCAACAGTATAACCAGAGATTTTGAGACTCATCCAGATCTGAAATATTTGAAATACAAGTCTGGATGTCACATATTGACAAACCACAACTGTTATGATAGGCTTGTCTGACTTCACTGATTGGATTATTTATTATCTGGAAAGAAAAACACCCTCAGCTGTTTAATTTATGCACTTTATCAGATACATATCCATGCATCAACTGTCTGATAGATTTTCTTCCTTTTTAGAGTCAGTCAACTAAGACCAGAAGCCGTTGCCTGGGGCCAAAGGTTAGCCGGGCCCACCATGGCTAACTGCCAGCAGAATTGCTGCCAGACGAGGATCAATTACTTGCCTGGTTACTGGAAAAGCACACACAGCCCTTCAGGGGAGGAAACTGGAGGCGTTCATTGGCAATATCCTCACCCTCATATCAATGAGGTCTCTGATTGGTGATAATAAATGTGCTGCACATACATATGCAGCTGGGTGCAGCATTACATTAAAGTAATGGTGTATTTGACCTACATGTATTATGGTTGTACTTTCAGCACTAATATGCCAAAAAAAATTCTGCATTACTTCTATTTTTTCTCATTTTTACAATGTTTCCAGTATTTCAACATGTTGCAATCATACCTACAGAGAACCTGCTATGGTAATTATTCATGTTACACATAATTTTTAAGGCTACATGAAGGAGGCCAATATTTGACATCTTCATGAAGATTCACCATCAGCTTGGATCAGAGGTATGATATTCTTTTAACTGCTGTCTACAAATAATGAGAGAAAAAGTGTTTTTGACATAGCCAATAAACAGTTGAATGACATTCATTCAAGTTCTTTCATTAGCTGATGAAGTAAAGAAACAGTCAAGTGTAAGTGTATATTATTCCATCCAAACCCAGCTAGTCAGAAACTTGATTTATCTCCCATATATGTAATGTATATGTAATTTAAATAGATTTATGTGATCTATTTGAATGGCCAGGTCAAAGTCTAACTGTAAGACTCAAGAGCATAAGTAAATTTCCTAAGTGGTACATTACTTTTGAAATCACTTTTTACAATTGTGACAATCAACAACTGCAACTCCTATACCGATTTTATTACTAAAGTTTGTCTTTGTTTTTCTACAGAGCTGTTTGTCTTAATTATGTTCGTGACTTTGTTGCACTTCAAAATATTTAGCATTTTTTGGCTTTTCTCCTGTCCTGTTCCATGTGAGCTAAAGCTCCCTGTGTTCAACCCCCACTTTTATTTTCTTTTATGAATTATAACTCCACAGAAATTCAACCAAAATGCTCATCAACCAAAATTAGCTTAATCTTACATTAACTTTTGCCACCCCACAGTCCTCTCACTGATAAACATGTTGTTGTATTGATGTGCTGTGGAAACAAATCTCTTTGGTCTGAAGGCCTGCAGATAATCTTAACTTCAGCCTTTAGCTCATAAGTAATGGCTTTCAGTGGCTCCAACCATACAACCCGTAATCTGGCCGTATGGTAAATGGCCACATGGCAGATACATGAGCAGGGAGAAATACTTTAAGATCCCTGACTCTAGACCAAAATAGAAGCTTCACAGTCTTCAGCTTATTTCTGTACTTCATTTTTAGCTGCACATGTTTTATAAGTCACATTTTTATGTCACCTTTAGTGACATATAAAGTGTGAACATGATGAGGCTGTTCTCTTACACATCAGTTCACTAAAACCCACTTGATTCCAGATGAGATATTGCTCTGATAAGGCATTTAAACTAGTCTACAGCAATACCACTGACAGATCTACTTTTTACTTTACTTTATTTTTGGAGGGACAGGAAAGTAGATTGCGTTTTTGTATATTTAATTCTCACCCAAATAACTGCAGAAGGCTGACTTTACAGCCTTTACATAGGCAGCTAATGCAAAAACTTGAGAAGCAAGAAGAAAAATCAGCTATGTTACACTATAACGTGATAATAGAGTTATAAAATCTTTAACATTCAAAAAATGGATTGACACATAAAGACTACAAGTCCCTAAAATAGTCTAAACATCCAAAGTGTCAATAGTTTTTATCTCATAGATGTCTTTTCATTCATTGAAGTGACACACTTGTCAAAAATGACATAAACAGGGATTTTGAGGCACTTTTCATGCAAGTTACTTTTCAAACTATGCCGAGTTTCTTACAAGGCTGACATACTTTGTCTTCTGTCAAAAGTATCTAATTGACCTCCATTCATATCCCTATGGCATGAAAATCCACCAGCAGGCTCTTGAAACTTGCTGGTGTTGTATAGTCTGTTTTATTTTGACATAATCTCTGTAAAACTGTATTGTTTTGATCCAACACAAGCACCCCACTTATACAACCTCATTTCCAAAAAAGTTGGAATATTCTGTAGAATGAAAATAAAAACAATTATTTTTAAAGGGAAAAAAACTTTGATAAATGTTGTTTTCACAAACATCAAATGCTTAAAGTGAGACATTTTATCATTTTATAAAACAAAGGATCTCACATCATGTCGCCAGTTTTGACATCAGTCCATAAACATCTGGGAACTGAGCAGAACAGTTGCAGGACTTTTTAAAAGAAAATGTTGTGTCATTCCTGTCTGATAGGATTCTAACTCACTATATTTTGCATTTCGTTGAGCAGCAAGTGTTTTTAATTGGTTTAAGGTCCGGGCTACAGGCAGGGCAGTCCAGCACTCGGACTCTTCCACTAAGAAGCTGTGCTGTTGTAATATGCAGTTCAGCACTGTCCTGCTAAAATATGCGTCACCTTCCCTGAAAAAAAAGTCATATGAGTGGGAGCGTATGTGGGAGCGTATGTTAATCTGAAACCAGTATATCGCTTCAATGGTGCCTTTCCAGATATGCAAGTTGCCAATTTCATAGGCATTAATACACCCCCATACTATCAGGGATGCAGCTTTTGAATGGAGCACTGCTGGCAAACCAGATGGCCCCTCTGTTCTTTATCCAGCAGGATGAAGAGGAGGATCCAGCAGCATCCAGGGTTTCCAAAAGAATTTTAATTTCATATGACCACAGAACAGTTTTCCACTTAGCCCCTGTCCAATATGAATGCGCTTGGACCCAAATAAAGAAGTTATGGATTTTTCAATTCTGGATCATGTTCACATATGTCTCATGAATGGCACAGTGAGCTGTGTTTACAGACACTTATTTTTGGAAGTGGTCTTGAGCCCATGCAGGGATTTCATGATGAAATCATGCCTTTATTATTTTTAAAAAAAAATTTTTTATGCAGTGCTCCGGGGGAATTAAATTTTGATTGTCATATGTGCCCCTTGCACAAATTGTTGTCCCAGATTCGCTGAATCTTTTGATTGTATGTACTATAGTCTTTGCAGTTCTAGGTTGAGGAGCTTTATTCTAAACTAAATCCTTTTGTTTTTTTTCAGATTGCTGAACCTCTGCGATCATCTTCTTTTCTGAGAGACTCTTCCTCTCTAAGGTGCTCTTTTTCTACCCAGTCATGTTACTGACCTGTTGGCAATTCACTTAAATAGATGTAAGAATGTTCCTCTGACATTTTATTTCCCAGCCTTTTGTTGCCTGCCAGTCCCAATTTTTTTTAAATATGGATTTCTTCCATTAAAATGAAAATGATGTAATATTTTTTATTAATTAACTAAATGTCTAGTTTTCAAAATTTGATGTTTTATACATTTTAATATTGGTTTACAAGATAAAGAAATCATTGCTTTCTGTATTTATCGATATTTCAAGAAGCATTCCAACTTGTTTTATGCAACTTTTATTAATTTAGAATATTTAGAAAATGAAGCACTAAAATAAAAACATTTGGGGAACATCATATCTAAACATAGTTTTAAGTATAATTGTTCTGTCAATTGATTAATTCCCTCTATTTATTTGATCTTAAATCAGGCTCTCCTACTTGGTCTGGTGCCTGATCACCTGATCATCCAATATCAGCTCCCTTGCAGTAAATATGTAGTAGTTCATACTCATCTGTTGTTGTTTTGTGTTTGTCAGAGTTACCAGCTTTAAAGTCAAACTTAATATAGATAAACTGTCACATGTTTTACCAGTGTGACTGTTTTATTCAATGTCTAATTTAGTCCACAATGCTTTTTCGAAATAATTACTTTTATAAGGCAGATACTGAGCTAGATCTGAGCCCACCACCAGTGATATACTTATAGTGCACTGCTATATAGTAGCAGTGCCACACTTCTGTCAAGCCCGGTTTAATCCTATTACAGTCACTTTCATAATCGCCAAGATATCTAGATTAAATTTCCTGTGTCAACAGCGACTAAACTAGGAGAGCAATAGGATTGCTGAAACATCCAGATGGGCAGATACAACTGGAAGTGATCAGTAATAGTATAAATA
The DNA here is from genome assembly GCA_028567055.1 of Leptatherina wallacei. Taxonomy (NCBI): domain Eukaryota; kingdom Metazoa; phylum Chordata; class Actinopteri; order Atheriniformes; family Atherinidae; genus Leptatherina; species Leptatherina wallacei. The sequence goes on from JAOXYM010000009.1 coordinate 12,255,612, forward strand.
TAGATTATACTGGTTCACCACTGACTTGGGATGCTATTCAAGCTGGCACTACTCGAATGAATGTTGTTCAAATATTTATAGAAGATGTAAGTCAGATCCATGAGACTTTTCACAAAGAGACTATTTTTTGTTCTGATCATAGGGAAAAAGAGGAAATGCAGTGAAAATCTGGACCAGATGGTCCGGCCAAGATTATCCTCTAAACATGGTTTTCCAGCCACTCTGAGCTCTTCATAGCACCACAGTCATTTTAAAGACATGGGGGAGTAAAAACTCTCCACTCTGTGGAGCAGGTTTCACCAGGGTCCGTATGTTTAGTAGGTTTTTTCCCGTGTACAGATGTGTGGTCAGGGAAGGGTTACTCAAACAAGTGTGGTTTGTCTTTTGACCCCGCTGCTTTGAAACACACAGCACCACCCACACTTGTCTTGAGCTATATTCCCACATCTGTGCTGTGGCTCAAATATCACTGCTCTTCCCCCCACAAGCATCTGCTGCAGGCGGAGAACGCAGTTCTGCACAAACTCTCAGATTGTCTCATGTCTTAATCATTTGGAACACCACCCTAAACCTCAGAGATAACCTCACCTCCTAATGTGGTAATCTTGACATGAGGAGAAGAAAAGCAGGATGCAATCTGTAAAACGTGCACTGACATTTATATCCCTCCTCTCCTACATGAGGATCTTTCTCATCCTGAGCTGCAGAAAAGGCCGGTTTCAGTGCACTGGTGGGTGTTATCCTGGCTGTCTTTTGGAAACAGAGAGGACTGTCAGTGAGCAGAGGTAGAGTGGTGCGGTTGCCACGGCCAACATGCTCTGTTCCCCCAAGCCGGCCTCTGATTGGCTGAAGCCACAACTGAGGGAAGGAGATTCTGCCAATTGGAAACAATTGATGTTTTGTTGCCGGCCAAGCTGTCCTGACATGGAGCTGATGTTTATTGCCAACAAGATCACTCACCAGGTTTGTAAAGGTTGTACTTTTAAAAATGGATGATAATCTGTGCTGCACTTTGAACAAAAGTAAAATAAAAAAGTGAAAGACAACCTGATAGTACTGATGGGAGAAGTATTCTGAAATGCCACTTTACAGCAGTTCAAAAAAGTAAAAATGAGTGGTGGGCGCATTGTGGGTCAATTTTGACCCCTTCAGCAAAATATTCATCCAATGATGTTTAAATTAAAATGTTTACTTTTCTATATCACAATTTGCAAGCTTCTGTCATGATACATAAATAGATTTTCTATGTTTATTTAGTTTTCCCATTACTTTACATTCTATTTAACCCACTACTTGGATGACTTGAGATAAGCTACTTTTTTTATAGTCAACAAAGTTCATGAAAAAAAAAACACTTTGTTTAAAAACCAACAACAAGGTCCATTAATAAGAAATCAAGTTGCAGCACTAAAATGCAAGTTTCTTTGAAACATGAAAAAAACATTTCCTGAGCCACACGGCTGTATCATCCTGCTTGAAAGGTAGAGCGGACCATACAATCACGAATCCTGCTTCATCCCAGTCATTCTGCTGTTGTGCCCTTGGCAAGACACTTCATCCACCTTACCTCCAATGTTTGCAACACAGGTGTGACTGTTTAGTGGTGGTTGGAGAGGCTGTTGGCAGCCATGTTCCCATCAGTCTGCCTCAAGGCAGGCTGTAGCTTACCACCACCAGTGTATGACTGTGGAGTGAATGAATAATGGATTTGGTGTAAAGCCCTCTGGGTGTCTTGAAAAGTCCTTTATAGATTCTTTATAGATCAAATCCATTATCATTGTTATTAACTTGAACTCTTCCACTTAGGGCAGGATCTCATTCCCGACCTCATGGTAAACCGAAAGGCAAAGCTCACGATTTACTGGTGGATCTACCTTCCCCTTACCTGTGGTCTGAGCTGTGGGTAGTCACTAAAAGAATGAGATTCAAGTGGCAAAAATGAGTTTCCACCTCAGGGTGGCTGGGCTCTTCCTTAGGATATGGGTGAGTAGCTCTGCTATCTGGGAGGGACTTGGAGTAAAACTGCTGCTCTTTTGCATCGAGAGGAGCCAGATGAGGTGGTTTGGATCTGCTTAGGATGCCTCCTGGACGCCTCCCTGGATAGGTTATTCTGGGCATATCCCACCTGGAGGAAGCCCCAAGGAAGACCCAGTACATACTGGAGGGATTTTGTCTCTCAGCAGGCTTGAATGCCTCAGGATTCCTCCCAGAGGGCTTGAAGAAGTATTCGGAGAAAGGGAACTCTGGGCCTCTTTGCTTAGGCTTTTGCCTTAGCAACCCAACCCCAGACAAGTGGCACAGAATGGATAGATGGATGATATTATTTTTATTTTTTTTAGATTTCCATCTTTCCAAAAACAGATGTAATTATACATTGTGTTATTATATAATAATAATAAATAATGGATTCGATTTATATAGCACTTTACTTGAAACTCAAAGACACTTTACATTGAAGCCAATTATTCATTCATACTTCTATATACATCTAATTATACGTTATATCTAATTTTAGATTAATCAAACACATCAATTCATACAGGATGTGAAATATTTGAATGGCCTACAGCACTTCAGATGAACTTTACCTGTTGCTTATATGCTATTACATTAGTTATAATTATCCATCAATGCAATACATCACTCAATGAAGAAATGTAAAAAAAAAAAAAAAAAGATAATAAAGAAGCCAACAGCAAGAACATTGTCCTCTAACACCTTAAGTGACCCTGACTTAAATATTTGTATTAAGATAGATTTTGCTAATGCTTATCATTTACCACATTTCTTTTTTCTTGTACATTGCTGAGGCATCTGTGGCGGGTCCAAAGCATTTAGTTTTAGCTCATGTCTCTTTAAGGCTGCCCTCTCAAAAGCCCAGTCTGTTGATTGGTCAGCTGATTGGTTAAATATGGATGCATGAAAAACAGTTTTGAATTCTTTGAGGTAAGCCTAACTAGTTACCATGCAGACATTATTGATGACGGACTTGAGCAGTATGTAGTTATGGTTTTCCAGATAGTGTATTTGTGGTAGGAAAAAACTTCTTTTGGTCTAGTCTGGAGTTTTTATAACTTTGAGAACTTTTACATGCACAAAAAAGAAACATGAAAAACAACAATCTGACACAGTGAAGTTATGGAGAAAGTTATATCTCCAGTTGTTGTCTTTCCACATACAGAAATGTTGAACTTTTCTATTTACTTAATTGTTTTTAGAATAAAAAGAGTTATTTGTTTTCATACTCTCCTTTGACAAAATCAAAGAATATTGTGTCACATGGTGATTAAATTCTGCCGGAAAGCTTTACTTGCTGCGGCTCTGTAATGGCAGGAAGTTGAATCAACCGTTATTCAAATCATGCAAATATTCATACATGTTTTTCCAGTTCAACCAACTATCAGTTTGTCTAATAGCACAATGAAAGTTTTAGTGGGGCAGCTGTTTTCAGGAACCCCCCAAGTGAACTACCCACTATATAAACTAAAGAGAACTGCTTGCCAAAAAAATAAAAAGAAAAGAAAAATCACTCTTATACTTGAAGTGTCTGTTGTGGACAAGGTCTGCTAAATATTAAACTCATGAAACGAACAGGTATTGCTTTAGTGAAAATTTAGATATAGAGCATAAAAGCTGCTGATCTGAACTTTCTATATATGACACCTCACTGTTTAATTCAGGTGTATACGTCAAACAAAAGTACACATTGTGCATTTTAGTTTAGTAATATGTAAGAAAAACAGTCTTTTTTTCTTTTTTTACATTCTTTATTAAATCTCAGAAGTCCATACAAGCATATCCTCTCTGTTTTTAATAAAATCCTGTCTGTCTGTGATTTCAGGCTGTCTGAAGCTGTGGGACATCAACTTTGGGAAAAAGGCAAAAAACAGAAAGAAACAAAAACAAAACAATGAGCTCAGTGTTCTCTGTGGAGGTTTGTCCTCCATCAAAGTATTCTCACATTTTATTATGTCCTTTGTAACTTGGGTGTGGACAGGAAAACACATTCAGCAAAGAGTCCTATTTTCTTATATGTAAAACCCCACAAAATTCAGAGTAAGAGTCGTTTTTAAGTCTTGTTGGGCCTTCTCTCATTTGCAGGATCACATTACACATTCAAGAGGATGACTTTCAAACCTCTTTTAGCGTATCATTAATCACCAAAGTCTTTTGCTTGAATACAGTTTCTCCATCTATTAATGAAACTCTAATTTTGATGGCTGTATGTGCTGAAAGCCAGGTGTGTAGTAATGCAGGGTGGTTTTTACCATCCTGATGTCATTCATTAGTCTTGCATCTCAAACAGCCAGATAGTAATCGTCAGCTGCACGTGAGTAATTGAATGGGGTTGGTGTGCTTAAACAATTGGCTCTAATTGCATCACTCTTATGGACCAAGACAACAATTATCAGATTGAAATTTCCTCCCTTAACACTGGTAATTGAATAAGACAACAAGAGGGGAAAGTTAATGTGATAAAGAAATGCATCCACTACAGCTGATTTACAGTGCGGCTGGCATTTGTCCACTCAAAGAAACAACAGAGATCTGTTCCAGTTTGCTTTCTAACAACTAACATCAATCAGACAAGAGAATTTCAGACTTCAGTTGGACTTCTTGGATTAGCATATTGCAAACTGATGCTACACATGAATAGAAGCTGAAACTATAGGAATGCAACAAGTATGCGATTTTAATAATTAATCTTAACCTAAAAGCTACTCTGCCACATTAGCAGCGTGGCTTAAGTTTCAATTTAGGGTAACTTCTGTTTCTCCTTTTGCCAGACATTTTCCATCTTTTTTTTTTCTTTTTAAGTCCCACAGAGTAGAATAATGGAGAATTGTTACTCCATCACTCTGCAGAACCCTTTGTTCTGTTATTATCACTAATGGGTTCCCACGAAAGTGCAAAACTAGTTTTAAAGGTTTAGCGTTGTGGAAGATCAAAATGTTCACTATCCACAAAAGGAGTAATCAGCCAATAATGAGCCTCCTCCACAGTTATAATTAGCCAGCTGTATTTGGCATGGATTATTTTCATTTAGCTGGGTAAATCGAAGGCTGGTGTGGTGGTTCACATTGTCGCCTCAAAGCAAGGTTTCTTGGTTCAAATCTTGCCTGAGGTTTCTGAATGGAGTATTTGTGCTCTCCCCAAGCATGTGGGGGTTTCCTTTGGGTAATCAAGTGTCTCCCATAGTCCAAAAACATGCATGTTAGATAAATTGGTGAGTCTAAAATGACAAGTAAGTGTAAGTATGAGAATAGTTGTTATTAAAACTAATCTTAAACAAGTCATATGAACGTTACAGCGTAAAAAATGTTGAAAGAATTAATGTACTTAAGTTAAACCAGTGTAATGAAGATGAGTACATGAAAAATGGTAATGGGAGGGGATTCCAACAATGTTGTTCACTTCTACTAACAACAAATTAAGACTTATTCACTGAATGAAACTTTTCACTTTTATTTTGGGAGTTAAGTAATAGTTGAAATTACCCAGTACTTTTGGGAAGTACTTTTTTGTTTTTATTTTATTTATCTGACTGATTAATAATTCAAATGACACAAAAAGGTTTCTAATGCTTTCAGTAAGAGATTAAAAAAAAAGATATAAACTATATTATCATGTCCATTTTCCAATCATCCAAGCTAAAATGTTTCTCTTGTTTAGTTTTCTTTTATCTTGTTGTTTTGTATTATTTAGGAATAATAACTCGTTTAAAAAGAACAAAAAAAAATCATCTCATGTCACCTTTGATAATCTCTACTTCCAAAACTCCAGAAAAATCATCATCAGAACATCTTCTGATCATTATATTGACCTCATATCAGAAATAATCCACCTTTCACAATAGTTTTATATATATATAAACAACAATTTATGGGCATATAAATACAGTTTACCTGTAAGAATGTAGATTGATGAAGAAAATGAAGGGTTTTTAATTCATTTTAGTAATGTCTAAAAGTCATGTGACTGCTCTGAAATGATTGGTCATCTGTATTTAAATCAGTTAAACAGGCAGCTGCTGCACTTTGACAGAGAGCTCTGTGGTCAGACATTAGTTTTAGCAAAAACACCAAGTGCAATGGTGGGGGCTATGGACATTTGTTTGATTTATGATTGATTAGAACCAGCAAGGCTATTGAAGTGGAAGTGGAAAATGACACTTTGAATTGTCAAGGAACACAAGAGCTGGACAGTTTTACCATAAAAGATTTATTATAAAAAATGAAGTTGAAAATAATAACAGAAATGCCCATGTAAATAGATAAAAAATACAAAACTTAAACGTCCAATAAAAACTAAGTGGGTGAAAAATAGTAAAATGGTTAAAATGGCACCATGTCCACACCAAGTTCCTGCTGCAAACGAAGGGCAATTTTGAGTCCATCAATTATTTCAAGAAAGATTAATTAGAAATCACGTGTGTTGAAAATAAAAACCAGGATTTTGCAAAGTATCTCTTCTAATTAATGTGGTATTTGTCACATCAAGTTTCTTCTACAGCAAGATTGATTAAGTTAATTTCAGTTCTACAAACTAGTTAATTGTGCTCAGTCACTCAAGTTAAAAAACAAAAAAATGTTTTAGGCAACAAACTTGGTTTTTGTTGTAAAGTTAACTTCTTAGATTTTACAGTGTATAGAAAATGGATGGATTGGCAAATTAGCAATAATGACCACTCTGAGCAGAATAGATGCTTTATGGATTGCTAGTTGACACAATAGTTTTGAATCCCACAAAGCTAGACAAATGTGCCTCAGATCCTTCTCTCAGCATCCTTCGTCAGATGAGTGTTAATCAGAAACAGGCAGACTGGATCAGGTCCCACATGTGCAAGGCTGGATTAGAAAAGCTGTGAACAATTAACGTGCATCAGAGTCTGCCTTGCCACAGTGAGAAAGGAACGGTATCTGCTTATGTTAATTTCTTAAGATAATTTAAGACGCTTCTAAGGTCACTGCTTGAGAAGGAGTTTTTTTTTTTTTTAAATAGAACGATTATTTCCCTGTATATTAAAGCCAAGTAAAAACGTCCCTATATCATGAGAACTCACCAAGAACCTCTCAGACCTGTTTGCATGAATGATGAGAGAGAAACACACTCTTTGACATCACCACACGGCAACCTTTTTAGACATACAGGGATGAGTGTGTGTTTCGATGTATGTGTGTGTGTGTGTCTGTGGTGTGGGCTGGCGCCATGTTTGGCCTCATGGTTGCAGCTCCAGATGTGCTCTGTCTCTCTTTTTGAAGGACTGCTCAACACACTCCAAGGAGGAGGAAAACTCTGCTACAAGACTGACAGTGAGAAGGGACTGCTGCAGACAACTGAGATGTGACGTCATCCTCCACCCCATCATCCCCAACACCACCTCCACCCTGTGTGACATATAAGTCACACTGTATGAAAGTTGTTTTACTCTTTTTTTTTTACTTCCTCACAGAGGCAAACACATTTCATTCCTTATTCATTACATACCAGCTGGATTGCTGATTTTTATTTGCTCTATTGTTACTTTGAAAGGCACTGAAATCCCTTTGTTAAGGATAGAACATCATGGATGGTTGTTAGAATACAACATTGTAACACTGGAGAATTTATATGGCAACATGTGACAGCTTGGTCACCTGCAGACCTAGAGGGAGATATACTGCACATCCATGAATATGGGGGTACCCTGCAGTTTGATGTTGTTCTTGTTATTTGTTATAGGCGTACTTTGACTGTAGAAAGAATTGGTGGACTCATCCAAATGCCGGTAGAAAACATTGATTGGCTTGAACATTTTATTGCTCTTATTTACTGCCTGGTTCTTACAGTGGTCTCTCTCACCCACAGAAGACACACAGTGCACTTCAGCACTTCCTGGTTTATCAACTCAAAATCTCTTAATGTTACAAATTTTTATGGGCCGTGGTGTTTTTATTTGGACATTAGAAGTATAACTACTGTGATACAGTTATAGTTCAATTTTATTTCTCCAATTCACTGCTTTCTTGGAACTATCTCTACACATTCATACATCCACTGCCATATTTATTGGTGTGTGACGTGTCTCCTTAGTTGATGAGAGCTACATAAATGGCTGGGTTGGCTCTGCAAGATTCACCCCAAAGGTTTCAGGTAATCTCATTTGAGATTAAGGAATGGACCCAGCCCCATGAAGGCAACACATTAATAGAGAAAATGTGTTTTTACAGTCTTTAGCACTGTCCTCTCCTGTTGCCTGATCCCTACGGTATCAAGCTTTTCAGACCCTGGATGTAGCTGTTGTGCCACACAGATCAGACTGCAGGTTGTGAGGGATGGGGGTGATGCATGTGGTTATCAAGCAGTACTGTGTCATATCGATGGGTCTCTGGGGAGTTCTCCATCACCTAAAGACTCTTTTCTGTTGTGCCTCTGCTCTCAGTTATTGTGTCAGGTTTCCAGCACATGGAGTAGATTAACTGCTCTGTCTGTGGCACTTTACCAAGGCAACGTCCACCACATCCTGATCAGGTTGTGACGGGTCTGTTAGGAAGTCCTGCTTTGTTTTCTGTGTAAACACAACGTACATTTAAGACTTGTTGTTGCAGGATGGTGCTGTTTACTGAAGCTGAGGCTGCTGTTGTAAAGCGGTCTGAGGAATGTTGCTGGAATTTGGCACACATTGTAGAGAAGGCCGATTTCATACATATGTTGGGGATTGCTTCTCAAATAAATGTACCATGCTTTTTTTGATTAATGGGTGCATGCAGCCCATCAATGTGGATTGCTTAAGTAATATTACCTTCTAAAGCTAGCACGTAAGCAAATAGTTGCTTATTTCAAGCAACTGACCCAGAACAATGTTAACATGTAGTTAATAGAGTATCTGAGTTGTGTCTATGGCCAAAGTCCAATATTTACTCCAAATATTTTCCCTACACTTGGTGCTACAGGTGTTAACTTGTTATAAATGTTTGGTGTTGAAAAGTAGCATCTGGAAACAAATAAAGCTTCATTCATAGTTTCTGGGCAAGTGTATGTGTGCAGCTGCAGGCTCAAACTTTAAAATGGCAAACTTCCATGCACTTCTTCACGTTGTACAAACGTTGTCGGTATGCGTGAATGTTCCACACATTCACTCCGATTAGCATAATAGTGACCTTGTGACTCTAAAACAGGGCTACTCAATCCAGTCCCATGAGGGCTGCAGTCTTGCAGGTTTTCATTGTGTCCCTGCTCCAGCACACCTGACCCAAATTAAATGGATCCACCAGCCTATGGGGTTCTGCACAATTACTCATTCATTTGAGTCAGGTGTGTTGGAGCAGGGATACATTGAAAACCTGCAGGGCTGCAGCCCCTCGTAGGACCAAATTGAGTAGCCCTGCAATAAAACAACTGCTTTGTTTACTTTGTTTCACAAGACAACAGGAACACATCAGACACATCCTATCATCATATATTATAATCTGTTGATCTGCACTTGAATAAAGACTGGAAGAAAGGTCAGAAGTTAGAGAAAAAAGAAAAGAGTCAGCTTTACTTTTTGAAAATTAACAATTAAGATCAGGGAAAAACAAATATTAAGGACCTCATTCTATTCAAAGAATTTTCATTTCTAGTCACTTTGGCAGATCCTATGAATGCTGAGCAGTTGAAAAGTTTAATCAAATCAGATTTTTTTTTCTTGGTGAATACATGGTAAACAGATTCACTAAGGCTGAAGAGAAATTTACAAAATAATATCATAATTCTTTCTCATACAGTTGTTACACTTTATCAATGCAAAAAGACATCTTTGTTAAGCTGCTGAAATTCCCCTTTTGTAATTTATACTAAACAAATAGGGAAGAATTAGAGCTGCATCGCACACAGCAGGCCGGCATCAAAGAATCAGCCGAGGGACATCAACTATATTGGTACACTAACATGTCCTACTATGCTGCAATGTTCTCTCTTACACAAGGCTTTTTCTTGTATCACTTTCAAACCAGGATGGGTATGCTTTCATTGCACCACCACACCCTACACCCCCGTTCTGCCTTTGTAGGATCACAATAATAAACAATGAAAACAAGAACACAGAAAACACATTAATTGAGGAAGAGCTGTTGTGGAAATGACTGTCGACAGATTCAGCAAGGTGCTAGGGTTTTCATTTGACAAACTTAAAAATGAAAGGGGAGAAATTAACACCTGGAATCCAGGCATCCAGGCCTGAAAATTTGGATCTGCTGACCATTTCTCTTGGTTAAAGATATGGATCTAGATCTTTTGGTTAAAACCATTATTAGACAAATCATAGACTAAGCAATTTGTCTCAAACCTTAGAGTTTAGCTTCAATTTTTGTATTATAGTCTGCATACTTGCATTTGTGGCAGGATGTAGGAGGGCCCAGGAAGGGATTGTACCCACAACCTCCTAGGTTATAGTCATATGCACTGACCAGTCAGCTAAAGGGGTGTTCATGTAACGAAGAGGCCAGGAC
>JAOXYM010000009.1:12270163-12283290 GCA_028567055.1 Leptatherina wallacei
AGAGAAAATTTTCTACAACTTAATGAAGATAAAACTGAGATGATTCTGTTTGGTAACAAAGAGAAGAGGGTCAGCATTGGTCATTTTTTTTAATTTTTTTAAATTTTTTTATCTGTAATGTTTTTAATGTTTTATGTAAAGCTCTTTGAATTGTCTTGAACCTGAAAATGTGCTATACAAATAAACTTGCTTTGCCTTGCAGTGCAACAGACCAAGGCCTACTCTTTATTTGAACAATAGAGTTGGTCTGAGCTTCTGTATGTCCAGGTAAGCCTTAGCTCCTCTTACTCCACCTACCAGGGTTAAATAAGATGGTCCAATGGTCTAGTAGCCAATGAGCTTTTGTCTTTGTGAGTTTTAGAGCAAAATGCAACTGGTTGGTGTTTACCAAACAGTACCTCTTGTATCAAGTGTGATCTCTGAACACTAATTGACTGGAATGTGCTAGTTGTCCCTAAGTTTTGGTTTTTCTGTCATTCACTTGTGTTTTGTTGTGTTTTAGACCTCCACTAAATTCCCACTGCCATATGCTGAGCCATTAAGAGCTTATGAGGGGACTGAGCGGCCATGTTTTACCTGCCTCCTACATTAGTCTAATGTGAGAGACTTTAGTCACTGTTGTTTTGCTAGTTATAAATATTCATTTGGTTTTCTTTATTTGAATATTTTTGGTCAAAATTTCAAGTCTGTTTATATCTTGTCTAATTACATTTCAATGTGAATTGAGACTTGTGAACTGTGTTGCAGGGATGGTTGGGGGTGGCCTTGTGCACCTTGAGGAGGGTTGTGGTAGAGTTGCTCACTGTGGCTGCACTTCCTCCTCATCCTTTCTTGTATTATTTGCAATGAGTGTGGCATGTTTGATCCAGTACTCTTCCCCAGTAAGGTTTTCTGTCCCTACTCTGTGGCCACCATTCCCTACCTTAGTAAGGTTCTTGTCTCAGCTTCTCATTGTTATGTCACCATTCATTTATTAGTTTGTGGATTTTGAGAGGACTCTCTTTAGTCTGCCATTTGTGTGTTTTGCATAGTATCATTTAACCATTGACTCTGTTCAAGTTGGTTACATTATGTACAGATATAATCTGAGTTTCAGTATCTAATGACAACCATAGAGTGAAACCATTTCACAGTGTTTGTACTGTGCTCTGTGATAAGAAAGATCTAATCTAACCAGATATATTACTTGTTTAAAGGCCATGAGGAAAAAATAAATACACTTTTTTGGGAGTCTTCATGAGATATAGCTGATCATATAGCCTAATATGTCAAAAGCTGCTAGGAAATTAGTGCAGTAATGTTATAATGGCTTTGAATGGGTATAAATCTGTTAGCTGAGCCTTTTGGAGACATGTAAGCAGGAAGGTGCAGAGGTTATAGAGCCGTGAAGTGCCTTTATGAGCTCTGTGGTGACAAATGAAATAAAGACAGATGACAAGTAGAGGAGGTGACTCACTCCACTGCCCTTGATTTAATCCATCTACTGTCACAGTGAACCAAAACGCTACAAGCTGTATTTGCAGGCCACCTGCACAAGTTGTCATTAACATTTGACTGATGGAAAAACAAGAGACAAGTAAAATTAATTTAAAACATCTGCTGTCATTGTAAGCAAGCAGCCACGTTTGAACAACAAAGCACAGGAAGGGAGAATGAAGAACTGTAACATAAGCTTTAGGTTTGATTTCAGTCTGCAGATGGACAAAGTCCTCTGACACTTCTCTGCTCTTACTGGCAGGGAGGGCAGTGACCTTTAACCTCAGCTGGATGCCTATTTTTGTAAGGGTGATCCTCCCTGCTGCTGCACTGCAGTCTTTACAACATATGGAAAAGGGTTTTTGTCAAGGAAAACAGCCATATGTCTGACATCACTCCCCACCCTAAACGGGGAATTCTTCACATCTTCATCTACTTTACTCTCAACACAAATTGATTTCCCCTATCCAAATTTACATCATGTGTCAAATGTGAATTTAATTTATGTAATGGAAGTCCAGTGGCTGCTGACCTCCTGATAAATGTGTTTTACTACAGGACACACAGGCTTTGAGTCCAGGTTAAAGTTAACAGGACTGGGGCTGAGGAAATGTTCCTTTGACCTCATAATCACTGTCAGCTATTTTAAAATGCTCTCAATTTCTGGTAATCCTGGTGATAATGAGGTTACAGGTTCTTAACTATTAATTACTCAATTCAGAAAGTTACAAGTCTTTTTTCAATTTGTCTTTTTGTCTAATTTGATTTGTTTTTAGTGTATCCATTCAAAGGTTTCTTAGTGACAAACTGCAAATATTAGGCAATTTCTGTGATAAACATGTAAAACAGTTTGAGGCAGCTTATAACCCCAGCAACATTGTCTAACCTGTCAAACCTGAAGCAATGCAATTGTATCAACATTTTATCAACACACATGTTTTTTATTATGTTTGTATGAGTGGACATTTTCACATTTTTCAGAAAACCCTGTTTTAAACTACTGTTTTAGATAAAACATCAGTTTAAAACACGGTTAAATACCACACATTGAATGGGTTAAATACTACAAAAAGTAGAAATGATATCCATTAATGATAAAAAAAAATAAACAAGTACAGACATGACATCAGGAACGCTTTTAGATCCTTTGAAGCTTTGACAAACATGCTTTTGTATTTTCTTAAGTTAAAAAAAGAAAATAAATTGCCAAAATTTTTAATATGTGTGTGGAGGAAATTGAGAAGTGAGCATCACCTCATTAACACTCCTACACCCAAACACAGCGATGGCAGCATCAGTGTGTTTTTGTGGCAGAGGCTGAGAGACAAGCCAGGATTGAGTCCAAGATTATAATACAAAAACACAAAGTAGTGCTGAGATAAAACTTTCATCGGTGATCAGGATCTCATGATGGAGTAAAGGTTTGGCATTGGCATAAGCAGAGAACACAGTGTCAGTGGTCTCTATCCTGTAAAACAAGATTGGTGGGCTACAGAGATAAATACAAATTCAAATCTGTGTTTTTAGTGTCACAAAGCTGTTTTACTTCTTACAATTACAAGATGGGTCATGAAGCAGACACCAACTGATGATTTTGTTTGAGGTACTACATCAGTTAAAGTTTCCAAGGACAGCAACAACAGCATGTCAATACAACAAGGTGGAAACACTGCAGACAGACAGATGATTGTTCAGAGATATACATGAGGGAATAACAACAACATCAATACACCTTTCTGGTCTGTGAAGTCATTTGAAAGTCTGGTTCATAATTTACAGGATTCATTTCTTATTTGTATGCATGACTAATAAATCCATGAAGATGTTTAACTACATCAAGTATTGAATTATAATTCTTTTTTTCTCAGTTGACCAGAGTTGAGCTCAGCAGCATGTGGTTGTTATCATCTTTCCTGAAAGATGTTTCTTAAATCTGAGTCAATTTGTCTACTTCCAATACAAACAGCTTTAATTAATATGGCCGTAGAATTTGTAATCTGACTGAAAGATTATATGAACTTTAAGACAGTGAATTTAATCTGCAAAATTCAAAGAGGTTGTTCGCATCAACCATCAGAGCTGACAGTTCTCACCTAAATACATTTTAGCCCCATTAGATTTTGATTTTCAGTTTTTAAAATGTTAATCTAAGTTTTTACCTTTCTTTTTTTCTGGATTTCTGTTGAGGCTGATTAAATTGTAATTTCCCAGATTCCATGTTGGTTCATTTCTATCTAATCCAGTTATCCTCAGGCTGTTTGTACCCCTCCCTCAATACCACCTTTAATAATCTCTCAGTGATTTTAAAAAGGAACTAAAGCAGCCAGATCACCTCTTTTTGTTGAAACACCACTTCATTGCACTCAGGCCGAGAAGCACTAGCTGAATAACATCACAGGAATGGGCGTTTCACATAGAAAATCCCATTCCTTCACCCTTTTAGCTGTAGCTTGTTTCGTTCAGACCATAACTTTTTTGCTCTGCACTCTTGTCACCAGCGTCTTCTTCTGAATAATTGAGCACATACGTTTTTGTAGTACGGAAGTAGCTTTTTCTTGTAACATGTTTAACTGAGCGTTATTGCTCCGGCGGAAGTCGTGGCCTCTTCATGAATAAAACATTGCTCCATCAAGGCTCAGAGGGAGTGTTACCTTGCTATCTGCAGGAATCGACAGCCAACTGGGTCTCTTTGTACAATAGTCTCAAAAACTTTAAAGTAAGGCACTTTATTGCATCATCCCACCAGCTCTTGTATTTATAACCAACACCAGTGCATCCTAAGGCTGATTTTAAACATTAGGTTTTATAAGCAGCCTCAGCACTACTTTTCTGTGCAAGAGATCAGCACTTTTACAACACACACCAACTTTGGGCTCATTTTCTTTCTGTCTTTGTTCTAAGAGAAACTTTGTAAGACAAAGTTTGCTGCGATAGAGGTGCCACTGGTGGTCCCAATAACCCTGCAGCCTTTCCTGATGGCCTAAAACCACAGGGTGCCAGTGACAGCATATGATAGGCACTAGAAGTAAACAAGAGGCCAAACTGGGGGAGCTCTGTCAGCACATGGGTAATATCTCAGTGTCAACAGATACAGGAGCTGGCAGTGAGACGGTGGGGGAGAATAAGAAGAAAATAAGCCCTCTGAACAAAAGTGTGTAAAAAAAAAGGTCAGCAGAGAGTAAAATTACACAAAACAGTCTCATTACTCATTATAGACAATTGGTGGTGACAAAGATCACTTAAGTGTCTTAACAACCATAATACAAGTTTATTTTTTGATGAAAGAAAATATTGTCTAAGGCAGTGTTTGTTAGAGACATATTTCTTCCTTAAATTAGTCTATGATATCTCTTTGCAACTTAGCTAAAGAAATTTAAGTCTAATAATTATGTCTTCATGCAAAAGGGAAAAACCAAAATCCCCAAACAGATTTTGGCCAGTAAGACATCCATTTATTTCTTGTTTAATAATTTTTTGTTTGTTTGTTTTTGGATGTGTTCATGTGTGTAGCCTACAGGTAAATCTTGAGACCCCATTTGTGTCTCAGTGTGCAGAGGAGATGAGCAGAATGTTGAAAGATACAGTGTGCCCAGAGGATTGGGAGAGTAGTCTTTTGGCCTATACAGGAAGTGTGTAAAGTGAGCTGCAGCACAAACAGGAAGTGAGTGATGGATTGCAGGCTTTGTTGCAGAAAACGGAGGAAATGTTTGAGTGTTCTTCAATCACTCCACGTGGTTGAGTTGTTAGAAAGCTCTCAAAGTTGTTGTAGGGCAGGAAGAGAAGTTTTTGGAGTTCATTCAGGCATCACATGGTCATATTATGCTGTTTTTTTTATTTTTTACTAATTAGACTTTTAACTGCTGTTATGCATTTTCTAGATTAGCTGAAGCCTTCATCGTGCTCTGCATCTCTGCATCAAGAGGCACAATTACCTTCATCTTTGCCTTGGTAGAATAATACTATTTTAATCAGAACTGAGTGATTCTTTATTAATGGAGCAGGGGGTCATAAATGCTTCAAAACAACAAGCAAAATCTAAAAAATAAATTGATCAAAGATCAAAGATTAAAAAAAGGGTGTAAGATATATTTAGTAACTGGGTCATATATAAAGTCTACATGATTATTTGGTTAGGAAATATTAGGAGTCTGCCCAATAATGAATGAGAGCATGGGAGTTTTTAATAACCCAGCACTATAGATTTAGTAAAAAAAAATCTGTTGCAAATTTTTTGTTAGAACAACCAGTACATCACTTACCACTGCAGAAAAAAACTTGCAAAATACAGCTCTATAGCAGTTTTCCCAAGCGGCCGTATGTGATGAATTGGGAGTGACAATGTGTCGATCAATCAAAAATCCCAAAACTTTACAATAATCAACAGAAATTGTTGGGGGGGATCTCAAATTATGGATAAAATCCCAGCACTGAAGCCACAATTTGCATGTTATTAATTCAACATTTTATCACATGTACTTGTAAAAGATAATACATTTAATAGTTTGAATGAAACAACATAACTCTACAGATTCTGTGCTGTTTAATCGGACCAGGCAGAACTAACCAGATGTAAAAACTGACTTTACTGAAATTAATAGGAATTTATTTTAGAAGATGAAGATGAGGACTGTCCCACTAAATAATCTTGAAGTCACATCATGCAGTTCTTGGTGGTCTCTGCCTCCTTGTGCTGCACAGACAGGTGCTGAAAGATGTTCTGTCCTGCTGCACCTGCTGCAGACATTCATACTTAATCTGTATCTCAATCGTTTTTTGTTGTGGAAAGCATTTTATGCTACTTATTGTATGAGAAGTGCGTTTTGAATCAAATTTGATTTGATCTGATGCAGCATGCAGAATTTTTTATTACGTTTCTGGACACATGTTGTATCTCAGACTAAGCAACATTTGAGATAATAATCTTCAGTTTTGTTGTCAGAGTTAGCTTTCATTAATTGACTTTCAGCTAGAAGATGCTTTTCATGATCTAACCAGCAGACCAATGCTACATGTTAGAAATTAACCATATTGGTTTTATGTTGAAATAATCTATTATTCATTCATTTTAAGCTATTTTCAATTTCAAGAAATTGATTGTTTGTATTTATTTCAAGACATAATTAAATATGGTTAAGAAAAGCCTTTGTATACTCATAACAGAGTACAATTCTGAGAAGAGGGACAATTTTCTTCAATTTTCTTTATTTTTTCATTGTATAAAAAGGCAGTTTCATCGGCTCTGTTTCAGAGGATCAACAAATGTGTAAAAGCTGCTGGTGAGACAAAAAGAAAACCCACAGGTGGCTGAAGGCTCTTGATAACATCTCTTATTCCTCTTAATGCCAAATGCAGACATTGTATTTATACAGTTCTCTTTACACCTTGACATTTATTGTATTCCTGTACTGTTTGTCATAACGTGTGGGTGTAGTGTGTCTGGAGATGTATAATGCAGGGCAAAGTCCCTTTTTCACGTCTGTGGGAAGAACATGTGAGTCAGCGTTTTCTCCAATTGCTTAGCATCTTTTTTAACCTTTGTCACAGAGTTCAAAGGCCAGATTTTCTTTTCTTTTTTCTTTTTTTCCCCATGTCTGTCTCTTAGGTGTCACATTTCTCTGAAACAAATATAGTTGGCACAAATGTTTAACTTACCTTCTTGCCACTTTTCATGCACAGCTGCAGTGGTTCAGAAATAGCAGCGCCCTCCTCAGCTGACACACTGACGCCTAAGTGAAAATCCCTGACTCTCCGGACCATACAGCCTTCTTCATTAACAATCTCATTTCTCAAGAACTTACAGGTCAGCCATAAATAGTGCACAAATTTCTCCATGATAGAAAAAAAGATCTATGATACTACAAAAACATATTACCTTCTATAGAAGCGTAAATGTAGAAGTGGTTCACTAAATGAGCTCAGTATTGTGTAAAATAAAGAAGAAAAAAAGACAACGTTTAATGTATATTTTTGAATCTGCTGAATCTATCACATCAGGGTTTCAACCAGATACAGATTCACAAAGTCCAGATTTGAAGCAACAAATATCTTTCTGACTTCATAAAGTGCAGACAAGGAGCCAGAATCAGCCAACATATTTTTATTCACATAACCTGTTGCCATCAGTGCCCAAGAAAGAAGTTTATATCAAACAATGCTGCAGTGAGAATCTGCCCACTATCCTATTACACTGAGCAGCATAATAATCACTGTGAGCATATCAGCAGAGCTGCGAAGGCTGATGCACAACAGTGCTGTCTCTGACACAAAGCAGGATGTATGTGCATGCCTCTACAGTCTCCCTCTAATCAGTATGCTGGCTGGTGGAGATAAGGCATGGTGGCTCAGTCGGGTTGCTGCTGGATTTCTGCCAGGAGACTTCGGGGCCCCAGTTTTACCTCTTGACCAATGTGTTTTGCCACCTTAACACCTTATCTGAATTTTGTCAGTCCTGACAAAGGCAAAATATCCCTCAGTGTCAATCTATTAATTAGATCAGTAATTGCCAACAACGGGCACTTGTGCACTGCAAGATACTTCAACAGCTGTAACATGGAAGAAGGAGAGAATTTCAGCTGGATTTGAACAATTATAGTATATATCCACACAGTGAGGCAGCTGCAATGGCCAAACACCACGTGTTTTGACCACGTGTGTAAGTGAACAATTCTCTGAATGGTGAATTGCCCGATTTTTTTTCACACCTTTCAAGTCTTGTTGACCACTCGAAGAGTCTTTGCACCTTCACCCATTCATTCACATATACCGGTAAAGCACTTTGTATTTATTCATTTATTTTTTTGCTTGTTTTGTTTTTGTCTTTCTCTCTATAGTACATATATTCACACACCAAGGCTTTTGGAAATGTAAACCAGATGTAGACCAACACACTGAAACGGCTGTCCCTTAAACAGAAAGTATGTGGATCAAAACAAGGTTACGTTTGGATCATTGAGAGGAAGAAGTTTATGTCTTGTCAAGCCTTTTAAAGTTAAAAGTCTCTGTAGATAATCTTTCACACTTCTAAACATTTTCTTCTTTGAATGGCTTTGACTGTAATTTGCTTTGATAACTTCCATTCTTCTCTGACTTTTGTTGGAGTACCAACTCAAGTAGTACTCTTAGAAAAACAAAGCCCCACTCTAGAGTCATTTCAGCAACAGGGCTGCTCGATAAATCAGATCCCAAACCCCTTAGTCAGGGAAAATACTCTCCATGTGGAAGCTGTATTATGTTGCATCAGCCAAGAGAGTGGGGGAAAAAAATGTTTTTAACATGCAAAAAAGACTGTGTGGCTGTGTGAGCCAGGGGCAGCTTCTCAGCCAGAGCTTCATCTTTATGAGCCCACAGACACAATCATACTGGAACATGTGGTTTTGATCGCTCACGTGCAAGGCCGAGGCCAGTTAAGGCACCAGTACACAACCATTACTCACTAAACTGCAGCAATGAGAACCACATGTCAGTTTAAACCCAAACGTCATGTCCTGTCCTCTGGGAGCCCTGTTTCCAAGTGTGCAAACAATGGCTCTGTATTCATTCAAATTTTTCAGGCTGTTGTGAGATCACAGAGCCCCTCCCAAACAAGCTTTTTGATACTGGATTAACATAGCTAATGTGTATAAAAGGTTGGGAAGTAAGGGAACTTCCTAATTTGTTTAGAACTACAAAAGGTATAAAGATGACAAGGAGAAACTTTTTACTCAAGAGTTGGAGGGGAACTGTTTTTCTGTTTGTTTGGTTTTTTCCTACACCTGCTGCAGTAAAAAGTTATTCAAATCTAAATCAGACAGGCTCTGCAGTCTTCTGCAGTTCACATAATAAACATGATAAAACCATTGTTCGCCTGTTTATTAGAAATCTACCTCTTTGCATGTTATCTTAACCACACACAAGTAAAAACACAAATACTTCTGTGTCACAGAATTAATCTCAAACAGGGCAGAAAGCTCCAGAATACTAAGCTTTGTACATACATGTGCTTGTAAATTCACATATCTTACATTAAGCGGTGTGATTCCTCCTAACAGTTAATTATCTCTCTTATTTTCCTTTCTCCCTTCTTCTATTTGCTTTTCATTGCCACTTTTAGCCAAACAAAACAATGAGCATCCTTATAAGATGGTGCCCGGCTAGCACTTCAGTGTGATGTACCTCCAGATTTAGTCAGATTCATTGTCTGATGGTTTTAAAACAGCGATGACAAGCTGAAATACTGAACACAAGGATTCAAATTGTTTGTCTAATAGCCAGTAAGTTATGTGAGCCACAGATACTGTGGCCATTTTGTAGACTTAATCTAAAACCAACTAAAACCACTGCAGATTTTTAGAATTCTGTCTAGGTTCATCAGTGGGGCCAACTTATTTCTTTGTTCATTGTCATTTAATGCATCATGATCATCATTAACTGTGTTTCTTTTGATGACTAATGGCCCTCTAACCCTTAATCTTTTATTAATGATAACTATACAGAGGCTGAAAATCAACTAACAATTGCCAAAAAACACACTTGTTTTCCAAATTAAACTAACTTCATTATAATTTGCCATTCCATCGCCCCCTCCGGCCCTTTAATTGAGGTTTGTGTTGGCATTTATACCAGGAATTCAGAAGGTTCCCATTGGCACTGTTTCTTCAATGCAGGCAATATTTTGACACATTTTTTGCCACCACATAAGTGTAGTGTTAAAGAGGTTGTGGTCATGTGAAACCGAGCTGAAAATTCTACGAAAGATCCAAAAATCCTATTAGTTGGAACAGCTCAGTCACAAAAACATGAGTTTTTTAATTTAATTTAATTTTTATGTTTTGTAACATACAGCCCCAGATAAAGGCTGTCTAGCAGTCTAAAGCTTTTTCCAACCTTACTAAAATGGACTTAAGTAGAAATCCAGTGTTTAAGGACTTAAGAAAAATTGGTTGCAGCCATTTGAAAATACACACTGCTGTAATAAACTATCTAACTCTGTTTTGCATGCTTTTTAAAATCTCCATAATTCCAATTCAGATCTATTGACAAGTTTATTTCACTAAGCCTCCTACTACTTAAAGTCATTGGCGTCGCCTGACTCAGCACGCCTTCCCACTGACCACCATCCCACTGGGATGTACTTGCAAATCTACTCTCTTTGCCCCCAGCTGGGACTGTGTCTTCAAGTTAGCAGCTATGTGTGATCTCTGTCACTCTACTGTTTGGTGTCATCAAGCTGCATCTACTGAGCAGAGACAGGCTCTTAACAGCAAACTTTGTGCTCTCATTGACTGTCAACTGGTGGGGGGGGACCTTGAAATTCCCCCACTAAACACCTAACAGTGCTGTGGTCCCATCTACACTAACGGTATTCTGCAGTGTATTAGAAAGTGAAAAGCAGACAGGTCAAAACCCAGGGTCTAAGGAAGAAGCATGTGTCTTTATCTCCCTTTCTCACACTGTTGCCATTGAATTCCTGCTCTGACCCTGACAGCCATTCACTGCTCTCACCGCACTTTCACTCCTAAAGAGCAGGTGACAACCAAGAATACTTTTACTCCGTTGACAGGCTGCATGCCGCTGTGAGAGGCGACCATAGTGACGACATGACACATTTTTAGCCATCAAGTGAAAAGAAGACATTATAGATTCTCGTGAGGTTCTCAATCCAATGAGGTCACCAGTCGGGCTCCGTGGATATTTTTCTTCTCAGAGCGGCCGAAGTTGTAGCTTCAGGGCTCAGTGCCATTTATGCTCCAGCTACAACAGATCAGCCTTTTATAAAAACTTTCTACATTGTCCCGCGTGACCCCTCACTGTTATTTCTGTCCATTCTCTCAAACGCTGGCACTGATAATGCATAATGCTCATCATCATTCTTCCCCCAGATTAGACTGAGGGGGGTATTTTGTTAGGGAGCCCTCTCCAGTGTGCCGAGACCCAGGCAGGCTGGGAGCAGGACTAAAGCAACAGGCCTGTGGTGTCTCCCCAGGGCTGTGCTGAGAGAGCCGAGTGTGGAAGCCATCAAGGCTCCTGCAGCTGATCTGTTCTGACAGTGTTGTGGTAGATTCGCTCTGCCGTAAGGGGTACATAGGAAACATGGTGGTTCACACGGGGAGTTCTTACTAACATCCACAGCTAGGCCTCAGCGGGAAATATCATTAATGTGTGTGTGGGTGTGTGTGTGGCCATGAATTTCAGCCACACAAATTTCTTCTCCCAACGCGTCGGTATTCCAGCTCCCAGTCTTGCCTTGTTGTAATTTCCTTTGCAGTGGTGGGAAGTTAAAAAAAAAAGTACAAGTTGAAATAACATATCATGAGTGTTTTTGTGTGACTTTATACTTTTTCAATGTTGAAAATCAGCCCAGACTCACAAGAAAATATATAATTGGAAATTCTTTCTACTGAAACAAAACACAGTATTGTATCCATGGTTGTAAATTATGAAACAGCAAAAAATCACTTGGTTATTATGCTACTTGATGGAAATTGAGACACATGAACAGTAAAATGTCAAAGGCATAACCATGCAGATTTTTGTAAATTTCTAACCATGTTTTTAGTAACATCCAAAAGTGGATGTCATTGTATTAGAACAACCGTGTAGATGTAGAACATCAACATGCAAGCAAATAAAAATATAAGTTGCTCGGTTTAGCTTTAGTTAGTTTTTCTTTCTCTTATTATTTGTCACAAAACCGATGTGGCTATTTCATGTTCATATATTGGTGCTAGGAGCTAAATGCTAATGCCTCAATAAACATGAATTTTCCAAACTACAGTTAAGGCTGATGATTTCTTTGCCTCTGAATGGAGTGGAATTGTATCCTGTGGTGGTGCTGGACAAAAAACCACATGTTTCACATGCTTGGCATGTCTCTATAGCCCCTTTCAGCCTGGACAAAAAACCCAGTAACATCTGGCTTCAGTGGGAAAGAGTACAATCAGCATTCAGACAATGCAGTAGTTAAAGGTATCTATCATTTCAATTTCCAATGAGCTGTGATAATGTTTTTTTTTTCATTTTTCATCATTTTTTTCATCATTTTTCTTTGCTTGGCAAATATTAGTAAATATTAGTAAATATTTGCCAAGCAAATACTAATACTAATAGAATCTTACACATAAACTTTCAAACTAATAAAACATAAGGAATTTTCTTTAAGTATTAGAAAATAAAGTGGCAACCATCTAAATCTAATGAGTGAGTGAAACGACAAAAAGCACTTACAGTGGACCTTTCTGCAGTAGCTCCTCATCTGTGCTTGACACTACATCAGCCTTAAATTGTCTAATCTTTGAAATGTCAAGTCTTGTGTTGCATTGTGGGAAATGTACGTAGCCAGTTTTGACAAAGACAGTCGAGTTGAATAAGAAAGACAATGGCACAGTTTTTGCTGCAGGGTCTTGATACCTTTTGATGTGATATTGTTGTAAATGATGGCAGTACTGTCAAGTGGCACATGATAAATGCTGTAACTACTGTGTGTGTGGAATGTCATGTGTGGGATTTTATATGGACTTTGACACTATGGTTCTTAGATGCCTGTCTCTGCCTGAACACTAAACTTCACTGTGTGATTGGACTCCAAGAACTGGCTAACAGACAGGTGGGAGCAATCAGGCAATCAGGGTAGGAAATGGCATCTGGTGCATAAAAGCAGTCTACAGGAGTAGAAG
>JAOXYM010000009.1:12283390-12328311 GCA_028567055.1 Leptatherina wallacei
AATATATGCTACTGACACATCAGGACCACATCAGTCCAGTTCTGATGACTTTACACTGGCTCCCTGTCCATCAGCTGATAGACTTTAAAGTTCTGTTGCTGGTCTATAAAGCTCTGAATGGTTTAGGACCAAAATAAATCAGTGACCTCTTGACCCAGTATGAACCTACCAGACCCCTCAAGTCATCCGGATCCGGTCTTGTATCAGAAGCAGACATGGAGAAGCTGCATTCAGCTTCTTTGCCCCACATCTCTGGTACAAACTCCCAGAAAATACTGTTTTTAATCTAATGTCCTTTCTCCCTCATTTTAAATTACCTCTGACCACTGTAATGTTTTATGTAAAGCCCTTGTGTTGTACATGATGTAAACTTGCCTTACCGACACAGTGATGCATCGGTATGAATGCTGGAATGATATCCCACAAATGTCAGCCTTTTTTCCGTTGGTGTGTGTGTGTGTGTATATATATATATATATATATATATATATATACACACACACACCTATATAATCAAGGTGCTTAATCGGATGAAAGACTGACTTTTTGAGGGCTATATCACTCAATCATTCATATATATTTTGCACTGTTGTATTGTGTTGCGCCAGTACAGGGGTGGAGTACTTCCTCCACTACTGATGCCATTACATTGACCTCCATTGCATCACTGAAACTGCACCCCTTATACTAAATTCCAGTTTGCTGCGCTGAAGCTCAACTCGTTTTCTCAGAGCTTAATGGTCAAGGAGCTCTGTGTGGGAAACAATTGTATTCCACACCCAGTAGTTGACCTGCATGAACTCCGACTGTGCCGATTCCTCAGAGATACTTTTGCCATCAGGAGTGGAGGATGTCCACCAAACTCACATGGAGAAGAAACATCCTGGGGGGAGGGGATCTCTTGCTCAGTGAAAATAAACTGACACATTTTTGGGGTTGACATCTGTTTTTATCAAATCATTTTTTGGGAATTTATACTTTAAAAAAAAAAAATCAGGTTAGTCTGGATCATTTGATATTTTCACAAGAGAATTATATGAATCTCTATCTCAACGCTTGTTGCATATAAATAATCAGCCTGATGAAGTACTGTGTGTCAAAAGCTATTTCAATCCCACTTCGAATTATCCACAAAGGAGTCTGTACAACAGGAAAATGAGCTTTAACAGCTGCTCTTACAAAAAAAATGTGATTTTAACTGCAGTTTCATCCCCACAAAAGTCCTGTGTTTAAAGAGTCATGAATTGGCCGTTCATCTACGAACATGAATGAACATGTATCGGAGGCTGAACCTGAGATTTTTCATCAGGGTTAGTGAAGGTTGTCAGTGAGCCAATCTAGTATTGTGCTCAGTGTTTAGTGAACCTGTCCTGTAATGGACCCATAGATGTGTAGCATGAACTTGGAGGTTTTTGAAAGCCATTTGTTCCTGATAGTCTTATGTTGGAGGCAGATAATATAAACAACCAGGTGGTGTGTGGGGATATGGCCAATGTATGCATGAATGACTTCATTTATAGATTCCTGTATGATAATGAGGTGAGCACTATGTTGTGTGTAAGGTGAACTTTCCATTTCTGGTCAGTTTAGCAACTCGTGGGGGCTTTTTTTATATATTAGTGACAACAGTTTATGTCTGGTTTGGATGAACAATTACTACTCTTGGACTACATGATAATTTTGTCTGAGAAGTCCACATTGTTTGTAGGGTTGAGCTCCATGTTTGTGTTGGTCACAACACATTGTTTGACCCGTTTAGCAATTTTGTGTTGAGATTTTGATAATGAATTGAAATCATTTATGTCCGGGTAAGTCCTCTTGTTTGGTCAGAGTTTTTAAATTCTACTTGGCTGGGCAAGCTGCGATACTCACTTCTGCAGCTGTCAGGAATGTCTCTCTCTCATCAGAGATTGACATTAAGCACGAACATGATGGAAAGATAGCTCCTGAATATTAACCAACAGCAGACATCGGTGCAGATGTATTGATTAAACCAGTAATGATGTCCAAGACTGAGAGGTTCTTGAGTTACACGTTTGGAATGTAAATAGCAAAGAGCTGTTGCATGGCATTGTTAATAAGGATGCTGATTGACTTTTACAGCATAAGAGTAAGTGGGGGGGTTGATCCAGTGAGAAAATATGTCATTTTATTTAGGTGTTGTTATACTAATGTCAACATTCTGTGCATAACGTTTTGTGAGAGATGGGCATGCAAAACTGGAATAAAGAAGAAATGTATTTTACTTCTCTTCCAGTTGAAAAACACTGATGGAGCATGATGTGTATTTTCCCTCCTTAAATGTTATTATCAATTCAACTATTCTGCTCTTATGATGACAGTATCAACATTTACAAGTTGTTACAGCTGCAAATGATCCCTGCATAGAGCGAGACATATGCAAAAAGTATTCTGCAGACAGTGGACACCACAATGTTTTATTAACTGCATTCTCATGTTTACCCCTGTGAAGTCGATAAGCACGGTAAACAATCAAAACCCCATTTATCTATGCAGACAGTCTTCTTTTACAGCAACTTTGTGTCTGAGATTTCTGCCTTCAACACAGTAGAATAAGATTAAATGAATTAAGTTTGGAAAGCCCAAAGCAAATTACCAACGCTAGATCAGCAAAGGAAGGTTCAGAAAGATTAGTCTACTACTTTATTGTTGTGAATAATGAAACATTTCTCAAAAGATAAAACTCATCAGGGAAGATAAGGTTGGGCCTTTCTCTAATTACACATACTGTGTTAAAATATTCCTAATACACAAAAATGTGTCCCTCATTATTAAATCTTTTTATCCATTATAAAATGCAAAATTTACTACTCAAACTAATTTATTTCTTGGTGCAACAACAATATTTTACTATCAGCATCCTTAATGCAACCATACAATTCTAAGCAATGATAAAGAAAATCTTCACCATTGTCTGACTTTTTTTCTCAATTTCATTAAACAATGCAAAACATAAACCCACCTCTAAAACTTCAGTTAACTTTATGATCTAACCATTCATAAAATGTGTGACTGTTTGACAATTTGATCAGTTAAAACAATATTTAGGAGCCTGAAGTCCCTGATCTTTTCAACTGTTTTCAGACTGTTGATCTTTTTACCAGGAAAAAGACACATGGCTCTCTGAGGATGAAAAAGTACATAAATGGTTGTCCATGTAGGTGATTCTTCAGAAACAACGCTTTTTGAAAAGCAAGAAATCTGTACACCAGAAGATTTCCATTTTATAAAGTTCAACACATGAGGAACTAAAATTGCAACAGGAACAATGAGGAGTATTCTACTGCCACAAGGTGGCGACAAATGGATTTAAAACCTGAGTTTGTTAATGTCCAGAAACTCAAATCTTAAAAAAAAGTAAAAGTGACACAGTTGGACAAAGCTTACGTACACTCAGAAATATAAGCAAAATAAAAAAAGCTGCATGTTCAAACATGCTGCTCTTAATGGGGAAACAAACAACCGGGCCTACTCCTGTGAATACTTTGAGCAAATGTATGACTACACTGAACAGATGGAGGCAGTTAATATGAATCCTTTAGTGATTACCGACAACTAAATAAACTAAACCCTGACATCCATTAGATGAAAATAGAATAAATTATTTTCTGTGTTTCAGAGACAAAAAGCTGTGCTGACTGTAGCTGCTACCGACAGCTTTCAGGTGTCTCCTCAGAGTTCTTGGTCCAGATTTTTCTTTCAAGAACTCATGTCCATTTTACCTCCTTGAACTGTGAGATTTAATCTTGTTTCAGGACATTTTCATGACAGGAGCAGTTTAACACTTTTTTTTATCCTCTAAGGCGTGTGCCAGATGCCCTCTTTTCTTCAGGGAGGCCCTCATATTCAAATCACAGCAGCTGGGAAGTGCTTTGGTAAGAGGAAAAAGAGTGGGCAGAAACAGGGGGAGTTTTTAAAGATTTAATGGGGTGGGGGCGTGTGTTTGGTTGGCTGCTGTATAATCTAGCACATGTCTGTAACAGAGAAACCCCAAGGCTCAGTCTTTGATCCACTTGAGCAGTGTGAGGCCTGTAGGCTAGGGTGGGGTGGGGGGTTCCTAGTCTTTTGGGTCTTAAGTGGGGAAGTATAAGATCAGGCAATGGAGGGAGAAAAGGAGTAGAAGGGGGTGGCTGGAGAGACAGCAGGTTGTCTGCCCACAGGCAGTGATGCTGCGGCAGGGGCCGTCGTAGGGGGCACACATGTCACTCCATGAGGTTGACACTATTTTCTTTGTTAGTGTCCGTGTGGATAATGGATTCTGCCTGTATTCACAGCCAAGATGTGATTTTATACAGTATGCTCCTACATATGCTGACCCAGGCATTTCGAATTGGCTTGCATTGAGAATTATGCTTGATTAAATTCATGCACAGGCCACAGCACAGTCCACATACAAATGAGTCAGAAGGTGATGCCAGCTTCCCAGCAACAGTTTTCAGATTTCTACGCAATATTTTAATCCTGTCACATATTAAGTCAATATTGGCAAAAACAGACAGAATATTGTATTTTCTTGATTTAACCCTGACTCTCTGACTTAAGGCCACTAAATACAATGAAATTCAGAATGACATTGTCTCACCCAGAGTCCTGGCACAAACATCTCAAGTCTGCATTCAGTTCAATACTCACAGGCACGTTCAAAGTCCAGACAGGAGACCCATCGGTTTTAATCTGTGAAAACAACAAAACAATTTCCAAACAAAATGTAATAATTGTATATCAATCTTTTATGAAGACTGCTAATGTGACGGCACTTAGGTTTAAAAATGTCCTCAAGGGGACACTAAAGTATTTGTATTACATCGTATTGGATTTATCCTTTGTAACTGAGATATTTTGTAACGGTAAAACAACAATTTTGGAGCAGGTGTAACAAATTTAAAAAGGGCTATGCAAAGAAGAGTATCCGCTGAAAAATCTCAAAGCTGGACAGGGGCTAAGTCTTTCAGAAATATAGAAAAGATCGGAAGGGGGTCAACTTTCTGTAAAAGAGTGCAGTCAGGTATATGTGAACAATTTAACAAAAACGTTTGCATGTTAAAGTGAAGACTTCTGGGGTTTCATAACATATTACATGTAACATTACTGTAAGGTTCAGAAAATCCAGAGAAAAATCCGTACACAACTAATAAGGTTAAACATTAACATGGAACATCCATAAGCTTTGGCCTCCCTGTGGGCATTAAAAACATGTAACTGCATGATTTCAAGAAGAAAGATTATTAATCAAACTATGCTATTTTCTTATGGAAATAGTTTTTTGCGAGGTTCTCCAGAATAAAGAGTAGAGAGACCATCTGGTTTATTGTCAGCACACAGTCCAAAGCAGCATTCATGGTGATATGGGGTCATAATAATGTTTAAGGCATCATTAATTTTAAATATGCTTGGGAATTTCATTGCTTGCTTTGAAAGACAGTGCCAACAAGAACAGCATGACTCTGAAGGAAAAGAGTGCTAAACTGCTCTGTCTGTAGTCTAGATCTGACACCCCCTAAAAACACTTGACACATTATAAAATGAAAAATATGGCAACTGTTAACAAGTTATATCTTATACCAGGCATGAATGTAAAAACATTTTTCCTTTAAAACTACTGCAGTTGGTCTCCTTAGTTCCCAAATGCTGCCAAACGCCCCTGTTCTAACATCTTTAAACTTCTAGCTGGCACCAAATTCAAGAAAAAATTTTACTTTTTGTTATTGTTCTAATAAATACAGTATTCATATGTCATATCACTGTAGTCTGATTTTATTACCATTTGACATTGTCTCAAACATGGATAGATAAATTAAATATTGGAAGACTTTCTTTAAAAGACATCCCAAAGAAGAGAAGGCAGCTATAGCAGTGTATGGTTCTGAAATAAGATGCTCAAATGTCAAATGTTTAGGTGTCCACACCATTTTGGTCATAAAGTGTGCGTCCTGCAGGAACAAAAGAAGCAGCTGTTGTGAGAGTGTACAGGGTG
This sequence comes from Leptatherina wallacei, assembly GCA_028567055.1. Taxonomy (NCBI): domain Eukaryota; kingdom Metazoa; phylum Chordata; class Actinopteri; order Atheriniformes; family Atherinidae; genus Leptatherina; species Leptatherina wallacei. The sequence goes on from JAOXYM010000009.1 coordinate 12,289,386, forward strand.
AAACTTGGCTTCATCTACACACCACTTATAGCGCAAACTGTCACACAGAAACAAGAAGTTCCTCTTCAAAGATAAATAAATCATAATGCTTTCACAGGACTGTTAAACAAACGGTTTTATTGGTGAGCTGGAAATTCCACTGAGAGGGGAAGTGTGACTGTTCCTTTGTTATGCACAGTCTATTGCGCAGCCACTTTTATTACTCATGAATCTACGATGCTCAGGGTTCTCCCGCTGACTGAGTCTTTCCCTAAAGGTCTAATGCTGTCCCAGAGAGTCAGAAGATGGGACAGAGGCTACGTTGCAACTGAGCACACTTGTCACTGTGCATCATAATCACAGAGAGGGCTCAGGGTAGCAAGAGGAGATGAGAACGTTCAGAATGAACCCAATGTGCACTGTTAGAAGCCGCATTGCAGAACATTTATATGTTTACAGCTCCCTCTGAATGTAATTGCACTGCAAATGATATAAGAACACGTTCATATTTGTGTGTCAAAGAGGACAAAATCTAAATGGGAGAAATATTAAATTCCAGCGTAAATACCAGAAAGGAGACTGGCACAGATTAACATCAGATTTAAACAGCACTGCTTTCAGCTGGCTGCAGCTGCCACATCTGTACTGAATCAGAGCGTTATTTCTCTCAGATCTCAAAAACACTTCTTTCCCTCTTATTTCTATTGGGTTTGACACATGCAGAGCTGCAGCATGCATCAGGGTTTTCAGATATTTATTTTGCTAGTTCCCCTAATGTACATCCACTAGGGTGTCCTTGAGTTGCTGAAGCTGTTATTTGATTCAGGGGCCAAAGTTGGACTGCGGCGATGGAAAATATCAGGACTGATGGATATTTATTGCATATCTTATTAAAGTGAGCTGATTTAAGCCATTTTCAGGACAAGCAGCACTTCTGGAACAGCTTTATGGAGGATAAATACAACATGGGTTTTTTATGTTGTGAGGTAGAATATTTATCATTGGTCTTTCCTCAGACTAACACATGCTGCATTTACAAAGCTCAGGTGGTGGCTTGTACTGAGAGGAAGACAAAGACTTGCAATGCAGTAATTGTTTTTATTTAGGAAATGGTGCTAGATCAACACCCTGTGGTAAGATGGAGAATGACTGCAGTTCCTCTTTTTCCCCCAGGCGTTATGGCAATATGTAAGTTAACACAATTAAGTGACAAAACTGTTTTAGTTCAAGGTCTTTCTGCATTTTCTTTTTATAATGAGACATATAGGTATTTGGGAAAAATATATAGTGTTTCATATAATGTTATGAGACTCAGTTGTTAATCACGAGGCCTCTTATTGGGACGTGCACCAGTAAACTGACTTCTAACTAAAGGGAAAGAGGATGACACACAAATTAGCAGTAAGATGCAATGATAAGAGTCTAAGCTGACTGAGAACATACTAACTGCTACCATTGGTTGACCACAGTGTGCATTTGAGAACATAGCATACATTTTTACACTACTGGCATAAAAAAATCTAAATCTCAGCAGTCTGATTTCTTCATTATATAGAGTTGAACTTGGCCTCCAAACAAATGAAACAGCATCTTTTTGAAGACATAATAATAGACATTATTTGTGAAGATGAACAAATATTTCTTCAATCTGAGTTGAATAATCCTATTATTCCTAACAATGAACTAAAGTCACTAAAGTGACCCATTCTATGAGAATACTGTCACTTTTTGCAACTCTTTCATCTGTAAAGTGGTCCTGCCAACCAATCTGCAAGAAATACAATGCAAGAAGAAAAAAGTGTTTTTTCTCAGCTTTATCTATAAAATACATTTCAGTCAATATGGGAAAACAACCAAGATGAAGCCATGTCAAGTTCTGCAACAAGTTTTTGTGTTTTGCTGCTTTTTCTATAAGAATTCAAGCTTCACACTAATGTACATTAGAGAAATTTTACTGTCGATAAACAAGTGGAGATTAAAATATCTCACTAAAATGGTTTACCTTGTTTTCTGGACTGCTTTTTTTGTTTTGTTGCCACCATTTATTCAACTCTTCAGAAACTCATTCACATTGTTTAAGAGGAATATGGTAATATCCATGTGATTAAGCCAGATTATCTCTCTGAACTGATTTGTTCGAGGTATTCATTGTGTAATCGATTAGAAATGGTTCATGTTAAATACAGTTCATATTTGTCACATTTTTTTTCTTAATTCCAGGTAATGATATTATTATTTTCCATTTTGGAAGTCAGGGAACCAAGAGCTCCCATCGACCTATGCTAGCTCGACCAGCTTTGTCTTTATCAGGGTTACGTGCGAGCTTGGATAAATAGATCGATTCAAAACATCGATTCGGGCATATTTTTTGGTTAAAAACCTAATCAAATGGACCGTTTAGCATCTTTTGCAAGTGAGTATTATAAGTATAACATTTACATAAATGTAACCACTGCAACTTGACGGTGAATACACTCATCTTTTCTGAATTTTCTCTTGGGTTGGCCGTTTTTAGCCCCACAAAGCTAGCTTTGTTTGGCTAATTTAAGCGATAGCGTGTAGCATAGCTACGTTATAACGACTGTTTTGATAACATTTCAAGATGTGCTGTAAAAATATATATACTGTCATTTATTGTTTGATAACTTCAGTTTACGCGATAGAAACCTCATAGCTAAAGCCTTGTTAGTTCACAATGACCATTAGCCCAGATAGCTTTAACATTTACAGCCATACATCATTTAACTTAAAGCTTGAGTCTGAGTCTCTTTACAACATCAAAGCAGCCCTACTAATGGATTGCTTTATACCTAAAATCATTTCGGCTACTTTTTATTTTCTTTTACGCTTCTTAGTTCGAAAGTATAATTTTACAATATGTTGTTCATTTCAGATGATCCCTTTGATAAACCACCATGCAGAGGTTGTTCATCATATCTAACTGAGCCATACATCAAGTGTGCAGAATGTGGTCCTTCACCTTTCTTACTTTGCCTCCAGGTACATGTCAGATACAACATACTGTTCAAGCGCTTGTTTATTTTTTAGACTACTTTGCATGCATGAAAACTGTGGACACTTAACAGAAATATAATACAAAGCTAAAAAGTACTGTGTGTTTACATTTAGTAATGAGTTTCTATTGAAATACAAGTAGGTTGTTATTTAATAAAGTATGTGTTCCTAATAACAAATGGGGGAAACAAATGCAGAGAAACATTTATAGTCAGATACTTGTGTATTACGTTCTTTTTACTGCCCTCAAATGAACGATTTTTGTTAATTTATATCTTTAAGTATGCTATATGTTTAAGTATGTTGATAGTATCTTAACCATCAAATGTAATGTCCAATGAAATATAGGCCCTTTTCGTCATGCTAGCCCAAATCTGTCTATATGCAATTTGTTAGATTCAAATTGTATTAATATTGATTTTTACAAAATCTGAACATCCAAAGTCCAATTTGTAAATTTGATTCAGACCACTTCTGAAAGTGGTTTACAATCAGATTAGATCAGATCTCAACAGCTGTGCCTCAATACAGTGTTAAATCCAGCGTGACAGCTGTGCTGGGAAAATTTAATGCTGTAGTTAGCAGATGGAATTGAGAACAATATCGACAATGGCAGTCCCTAAATTATTTGATTGCTGCCGCTTTGGCTGGACTTATCTTCAGAGGTAAAAGTGGAGGGACCTTACGGTTGGAAAGCTTCATCATGAGCATATTGGGAACAAATGAGATTTTCCTTCAATCTAAATAAAGACCAAATGTGTTGAATAAACTTAAATGTTGATTTTAGATATACCAGTGTTCTCTGAAATAAGACATGCTATCCAACAATTGAGACCAAAATGTCCAATTGGATCATTTCAGAAACAAATCATGCTTTTGCATGTAACTTCTCACCTTAAACACATTGTTTTGTTCCAGTGTTTCACCAGAGGTTTTGAATACAAGAAACATCAGAGTGACCACAAATATGAAATCATGGTGAGTAAAATATTGTGCTGTTCTCTTGTTGTTGCATAAAAACACGTTGTCATCATGTATCTCTATGCATCCCCTCCTCAGACGTCAGACTTCCCGGTGCTGGAGCCTGGATGGACTGCACAAGAGGAGATGGCGCTGCTAGAGGCAGTTATGGACTGCGGGTTTGGGAACTGGTGAGGTTTTTTTTTTTCATTTTGCATTTCATGAACAGAAGACTTCCTGAATGTTCTCAGAACATTACTTTTATTTTTCCTTTCCCACACTTGCTGTTGTTATTATTCAGTGTTTCAGCATGTGTTTCAGACACAATCTCAGTTTCATAGCTTGAGGGTTGAAAGTCTGCATCAAAGTTTTCACCAATGTTCCTGTTTGCTTACAAGTTATATACTAATTGTAAGTCTTATACGCTGTAATGTAAGACATGAAGTGTCACTCATGCCAAAATATGTTCTGGGATGTGAGAATTTCAGCCAAACTGGTTGTACTTTATAATGACTTGCAATGATTTCTGTGTTTTGGGCCATGACCATTTTGATGCTACTCAAGTAGTGCAAAACAACAATATTTTCAGGTCAAATCCTCACCTCTTCATCCTCATCTCTAACATATTGCATCCATTTATTTTCCTTACATTTTCCTTAGGCAGGATGTGGCATACCAGATGCGCACCAAAACAAAAGAAGAATGCGAGAGCCACTACATGAAGAATTTTATCAATAACCCACTCTTCTCCTCCACGTTGCTCAGCCTGCGGAAAACAAAAGACTCTCGCTTTGCAGAAGGAGCAATTCCTTTTAAACGTATGTACCCGTGCTGGGTTACACATCTTACTCTCTTACAGCATCAGTGCTTTAATATCAGTAATGCTCCATATGATTGAGTGCAACCTGTGTGCATAGTGCCTCAAACTGGCCATAAGGGCAAGACTAATGATTTATGATCAAAGCCAAATGTTTTAGCTCCATGCTGGTTTTTATTTTGTGCTTTCATTTGTGTGGGCTGGGAACAGATGCTGACAATCCTTTTTCCTCTGGTTGTTTTTAAACGGTGCTTTATTTTAAAAAAGGTTTCTGAAAGCTTTTAATAAAGGATTTCTATTCAAATGATCCAGATGATCCAGAAGGGAGATTTGTATTTAAAAAAACCCTGAAATGAAATGTGAGTTGAAGCTCGAGGGCTTCAGGCCTGACAGTAAGGACAGAAACAGATAGACAGGTTTCCATCTGCTGCACCCTTTGCTGCACCCTTTGTGTTCATTCAATTATCAAGTTTGTCACACCTTTGACTGCAAATCTTTTATACTCAAACTTTATTAGGAAACCTTGGAGGTGGTTTAATATTTTCAGTGTGTCTTTTTTTTAATTTATTCATGTATTCTTGTGATGCTACAGCCTCTGATGAACCCCCTCGGCCTACATTTGACTCTGTGTTGTCTAGAGACATGGCAGGATACATGCCGGCTAGAGCAGACTTCATGGAGGTGAGTGAGTGGATACATTCATCCTGTGTTTATTTAAACTCGTTTTAGAAAATCGGGTCTGTTGGGTCTTGCTGCTGTCCTCTTTTCTTATTAAAGGTAAGGTAGGAGATATTTTCTTACTATGTTACTTAAAAACCCCTTCACACCCCAACTGCAGCCAATTCATTAAATGCTCTAACACATAAATAAAAAAATGTAGTCACCTGTGGAACGGACAGGACTGGAAAAACCATCCAATCATTTTAACTGACCCATTCTAAAAGATTGGATGGTGATATGTCTGTCAAACTCAACTGCCATTTGTCCCTCCCCCCTCCACCCGTGCTCAAATTGCCCGCTCTCAGAGGCTTGGAGCACTTGTAAAGGCAACGAAGTCAGAGCTTGGCTACATTAGCTAGTATACTACATCAAACTATGGTACACACTTAAACGTAAAGGACATTAAGTCAAAAATAATGTTGTGTTTATATCGAGTCGGAAAAGAAAAACTGTTCTGGAGAATAACTGCCAAGAAAAAAGCTGAAGGAGAGCGGAGCAAGAGCAGAGTGTGCATCGGTGGCGTCAACTGCAGGAACAGAAAGGGCTGCAGAGTGATGCCATAGTGGCCATATTTATACTCGATAGGTCAGATTACATTATCTCTTCATGACTTTTGGAAAAAACAATCGACGCTGCTCCGCGCTCGTGAACCCTCGTGGACAAGCATTGTGCGTTCCTCTGCTCTGGAGGTGTGGCTTCGGGGGGAAGTCTGAAGAAAGGGGTTTGGACTTTTGAATCGTGTATTTTCGCGATGCAGCTTGCTCGAATTGTTTTTCCAGAATCTCCTCCCCTACCTTTAATATCTCATAAATGATCGGCTTCATGTGAGCTTTGATCAAACTGGCAGATTATGAAAATCCTTCTTCATCTTTGTTTTAGGAGTTTGACAACTATGCAGAATGGGATTTGAAAGACATTGACTTCGTGGACGATGATTCAGACATCCTTCGTGGTAAATAAAGGTTTTTTTGTGTTTTATTGAGCAATAGATAACAGTAGTGCTGACTTCAACTGTGTGGGCCATGCTTTTTTTGCAGCACTGAAACTTGCAGTTGTTGACATATATCATTCAAGATTAAAAGAGAGACAAAGACGAAAGAAGTAAGTCATTTTTTAAAATCTTTTCATATTCATTAAGTGATAAATATATTCAGCTTTCTGCAATAACCCCAGTCTGTCAACAGATGGCATCATAAGCTTCTGTATTGACCACCTGGAGTCTTGCTTCCCACAGATACTTTTAAAGCTTTTAGATTAAATAAACTAATTTATTACCAATTTAAAATTTACAAAGCAAACAGTTTCAAATCCCTGTGCTGATTCATCTGTAATGTCCAATGTAAACTTTGTTATTTTATAAAAGCATTTTCAAGACACAACGTCCTTCAGCGAGACCAGGATTGTTTCAGTCAGCAGCTGACAATAATTGCACATTTAAATTTTGTGTTTATTATGTTGGTTGTTTTGTTTTTAATCACTTTTCCAGTTCAAGCTACATACAGTCAGTCAGGTTGAACTTGCAAGTTCTGGGAACCTCTCTTCAAACCTTGAATATTTTTCAAAAAGGGAATGTATTCCAAGCAGCATCAAAGTGTTTTGAACTCCACATAAATTGTATGTTTTGCATTTTACAGAGCAATGTCATTGCTCCTTGTGTTTCTCTGCTTATCTCTTCTAAGAGTAGGTTATAATTGCAATTCTCTCCCATTCAATTGTTTGCATCACAATAGCTGGCACATGTGGTGCTTTTGTGCGGTTTTGGCCAGTCGTGCACATTGCACCCTTTCTAACCTGTTGCACACTCTGCAAGTGGAGTGTTTGTAAAATGAGAAGGAAAGGGTGTAAGAGCAGACTTATGTGCAACATCAATTTTACCATAGAAAATATAAGGTATGAATATTGCAAATATTACAAAAACATCGAAAAATAAAGCCATCACAGATCGAACCTAGCCATTTGACAAAGGAAATAACAGGACTTAAAAACAGATTAACGAACTTGTAAACAAGACGGACCAGGCTTATTGATAACAGGGTTTGGAAGTCTGCGGAAGGGTCCATGTTGTCAAATTGTATTCAGGTGAAAGTCCTGAATGGAGGGGCAGCTGGCTGTGGGTACTGTGCAGGGTAGTATGGGGTAGTGGACAGGTAAGTGCAGCAGGAAGACACATGCAGGAACGGCTAAATAACCACACTGGTAGTAAGAGAATCTGGTAAGGTCTGGTTGCTCCTGCAGTCCTTTAAAAAAAGAAAGCCTTGATGGGAAACAGCTGTGGAAGCAGGAGCTGATCAGACTCCGCTCTGGGCTTCCTGGAACCTGCTCCGCCCCACCTAAGGCTCAGGAATCAAAACACAAGCACCACAGCCAGCATTATTGTGACAAAAGCAGATAAATGAAAATGTGTATGATTAATTAAGTCTTGTGTGACTTCACATAAGGTTAGCTCTGCATTGCAGCGTTGTAATTTTCTCAGTGGCCTTACCTGTTGCTAAGGTGGAAGACTGCAGTGACTCCACCGTGTCTCAGATGCTATTGTAAATTACATTGGGGTTTTACCAAGACCAATGCATGGATCTTTGTGCCTTTAGAAAGGCTTAAAGTCCATGCAGCAGTCTTGTTTTATAAATTCTAAAAAAAATGGAACTCAACCAAATCAACCCTTCTGTGAACCAGTTAAAAGAAAAACTTGTTGCAGGAATTCAAGTTGAAGCTCAATGCACTGAGTAAAATGACAGCTGGTACATGTTTATGTTACACTGATGTTGTGATGAATTGATAATAGATATTGATTAAGTAATTAAGTTAGATATAATGGGGGGAAAAAAAGGATTTCCTTCATCATGAGCTTGCTAGCTGGCGGTATTGGGCAGACACACAGACAACCTTTGCTGTTACTAAATCAACTTTAATGAGTTTGTGCTCCCTTTGTATGGTGGAATGGCATGTCTGGCTGGGCAGGCATTTTCCAGCTACAAAGTCCAGTCGCTCCTGTTTTATCTTTGCAAACTCGTCAGAGAGCCTTCCAGGTTCAGACCTTGCATTCTGCGACTGAACTCAGAGCTCACATTTAAGAGGATCTACGAGTCTTCAGAAGCCCTGCCTTCAGTAACCTTAAAACAAGTCTTAGATGGTTTAAATAGTCTTGACCTTCACTTGCAGAAGCACTGAGAGTAATGTTAGCTTCACAATTTAGAGTTCTGTTTCAGAGAAGTGTTTAACTTGAATCAGTTTGTCTTTGGTGTGTGTTTCTTGATCGTAAAAGTTGTTTTCAGACCAAGGATCCAGAAATACTGTTTCAAAGCCATTTCATTTAACTCTCAGACACAGACATTGAACAGCTTTAAATTATATTAAGACAGAAATTCAGAGTTTATTTGCTACACCTTCCTGAAATGAATAAAATAGTCCTGCAATTAATCTTTGTGATGCTTGTGATTTGTACAAATAGTTTCAGAGGTTTGGTTCTTCTGTCTGATGATGTTGGAGGATAAACAGTAATTTATATTCCTGTTAAACTACGATACTCAAGAAAATATTTTTATTTTTAACTAGAATAATGAGAATATGGTGGACAGAGTTATAGAAACACATGTGAGTGTAACACAGTAAAGTGGAACACCACCATGAAACAGCCATAAAAATGATCAGAAAGTTGTTATTTAATTGATGTTAAACTAATCTTTATAGACTGCTGTAGTCTCCATTATCGGATTAGAAATGATGCATTTAAATGTTCTTCTCTTTCAGGATCATACGAGACCATGGATTGATCAACCTGAGAAAATTCCAGAGTAAGTCCCCTTCTGAAACTCACACACCCTTACTGGTGATAGTATTCGCAGCAGCTTGGGAGAGCATCTGATATCTAGCAGTCAAATTGCTGCAGAGCGTTTCTATGGTTGCACACAAACAACTTAGCTGTAATAACCAACGTTAACCTCTGTGACCCGTTGAGTTGCTCAAGTGTGGCAACTGGCAGAGGTTGTATTTACGATCAGGGCTACGAATAGTGTGTGTGTGTGTGTGTGTGTGTCTGTGGGGGGTGAAATGGTGGAAATGCAGTCTCTATTTAATGAGCTTTGCCATCGTTATAACTGAAATATGGGGACTTGGTTTATTGATCCACCTGCTACAGGTTGGATTTCAGCAAACTCTGTAATATAAGTCTTTGCATCTTTTTTTTTTTTCATTTAATGGTCAGGGACGCTGTGAAAGGACTCATCCAATTATAGCATCTCGTAACTACGTCGGCCGGTTGGCCCGCTGTGACACCTTCACGTGAAGCTGTCTCTGGTTTGGGAGTCATACAGTTCTGCTCTCATGTTTTATTTATGTTTCCTTCAGCCTTCAGTTAGCCCTTTTCCCTCCTCTCCCTTATCTCTCCAGTCTTTCAAGACAAAAGGGAACTCGGAGTAGCTGTAGAGCTGCAGACTGGTTGTCATGGAGACTGACAAAGGATGTGTGTGTTCTTGCGTATGTCACATGCAATAATGGAAGCAGAATCAGAGCCCGGGAGGCTCACAGTATCATGTCTCAGAGCTGATGGAGGCAGAATCACCAGGTGATTCAGGTTGTTTCTGTTAGCAATCATAGTTTGCATTCTGGTATGGAACCGCATGGAGGTCCAGCACTAGCATTTCCTTGGAGATACCAACAACATTGCTCTCTGTGTCCACTGTTGTTGTTAAGAGCATGACTTCATGTGTTCAGCTTGAAATGGCTGCTGCTGATTAGCTCTCTCATGTTTGGACTGTGATGATGGAACTTGACCGACACACACTCCCACTCACACACACACATGCACACACAGCAGCTCTGCTCTCGGGTTTTAACACTTGTCTGTTACTCGGCAACATGGACGAACACAACAAGCCTCAGAGTGCGTATGCTTGTTGAGTGAGTTAAGTGTGGTGAATACACATTACCAGAGTGTTGCCGTGACAATCACAGTGACAGAGATGGCTTTTAATGCTGCAAGGTTGTCGGATCTTTGATTTGAACCATTTGTTTTCTATAACCTTATTTTAAATCTGTAAATGAAAGAAAATGTTACAACAAAAGTAAATTTGAGAGCTCTTGACTTAGCATTTTAACTTTGAGCTCTCTGCCTAGTTTGGTTATTGGATAGCTTTTAAATACAAAATGATTAAAACATCAAAAAATAAATAAATAAATAAATCATGGAATAACCACAGTTTGAGATCTTTAGTTACCTTCATGGAGTTGTATAATCCTTTCCATTGTCCATTGACAACTCTCATTTTTGGGCCATATTTCCTGCTAATCAGCGACGTGCAACAAGTCATTAAGCTGTCCAAGCCAATGCTTTTTATTGCAGCCAAAAAAATATTTAGACATGTAGATATTCATGTTAGAAATGTAAATGAGAAAACTTTTGTTTACTCTTCCTCTCAACAGTTATTTCTTAATTTCCTCCTCCATTTCATATAAGAAAATGCAATATATATATATATATATATATATATATATGTATATACAAGAATATTTTTCCAAAGTCATATTTTCCAGTTAATAAATAATACTGTGTAATGTCTGTTAATTAACTAACTAATGAATGAACATTCTTCAAGTGTGATTATTCCATCATTATTTTGGATTATACATTTCAAGTTAAATTATATGTCCTGAACTCTACTCACTGAAGCTTTTCATCCCATAATCTTGCACAAGAAATTCAAGCAGCTTTATATTAATGAAATATGTTAAAATGTGGATCTTTTAGTGTGCTATAAAACAAGTATGTATAAAGTGCAGCTCCGTGTTTTAGATGTCCCCTGCTTCAACACACATGGCTCAAATGAATGGATGATTTACAAGCTTATACCGAAGTTGTTGACAAACTGATGAGTTGATCCAGACAGGTGTGTTGGAGCATGGAAAATATGTGAAACATTCAGGCCAGTGGATCCCCACAACCTGGAATGGAAAGTTTCATCTGCTAACAAATCAGACAGCTTGTATCTGCAGCTGTAGGTTTTACATGTATCATATACTATCAGGCTAAAATGAAGCTGAAGATGTCATGTAGGTATTTTATTTAATTTTTTTTGTTCCTTTTGCCTTATATTTATTTATTTTTGGCATGAAGGAGTGTCGGCACTTTTTGTTTAATGGGTAACTTCCAGCTGGTGGCTTCAGATTGCCTTTGATTTCCTCAAGCAGACTGGGAATAATGTGCTCGGTAATCGATATTTTCTAATGCCATCTTCTTCTGACATTCCCAGTGAAAAAATGAATGGAGAAAATTATCTCCTGGCACAAACCTGCATTAACTGTAGCTGCAGAGTTGAGCTCATAATGTCATGAAAACATGCTCTTTTTCTGCATTGAATGCCATTGCAATCAGCATTAATTGAACTGCTGCAATCCTTAATCACGAAACACGATTCATTTAAATACCCCACTCTCATCCAATTTAAATTTTGCACCATGAAAGTAAAATTTATACATATTCTTGCAAATAACATTTCTGATTGTTAGAATTAGGTGAACTGCAGTACTCGTGTAATTTATTTTTCCATCTACACATGATTTCACAGAGGACGTTTGGTTTGATGTTTTGAATTTCTAGTGTGTAAAGCTACCTGGAGTGTCGAGAGCCTAGTTGTTGTTGCGGATAAAAAAAGATGGATCATGCCAACGTATTTAGTTGCTACAGGAAATAAATTTTCTTCATGCATCAGCCTTGATCTTATCAGCACATCCACAGAGAGCCTGTGATAACAGATACTAGTGACAGTGGCATATAGGAAAAGTTTTATTTATGACTACAGTGAAGCTGCAAATGTTGCTGCACAGTGGAGCAGCGCACAACTAAAAGGTTTCAATTTCCAGCAGTCATAAGTGCATCTTTCTTTAGTCCTTCCGTTCTTTCAGAGCTTAACTTCATTGTTCCTGTTGACAGCCATTCTTTGTTACATTATAAACTGGAGACAAAGATGCTTTGCTATCTTCTTGCAGCCTTTCCTGTAGATTCAGTTTCAGTGATGATTTCAGTGGCGAGCTACACAAAACAAACCAGACTGAGAGACTGTATATTTCACAAACTGCTTATTGTTAAAAGTTTCTGAGGGGCTGGAACTTTCTTTCTGTTCCCGAGTTACATGTGCTCATATGTGCTGCCCACTCCTTTCCCTCTTTTTGCTGTTAGTGCTGGAACGATGCTACCCAAAGGAGGTGCAGGAGCTGTATGACGTCATGAGAAGATTTGCCAGAGTGGCGGGACCAACTGAACATGACAAATTCATTGAAAGCCATGCATGTGAGTATTTGGCCAGCTACACAAGACAGGTTTGCATGGAGACTGCGTGCAGTATTAAAAACTACAGAAAAATCGACTATCTTAGCAGTCTGCCCTAAACTATGTTTTGCTCCAAAAGGAGTTTTTTTTTTTTTAACTTACTTGATTATAACCCCTTTTTCTTTTTACTAGTGTGTTTGCATGGATGGATGTCTGAACTAATATGAAATGTCTTTTTAGGGTAGTTGTTGTTCTTGTCTGAAACATGCTAAAGCCGCTTTCATGCAGATGTAGTAAGAGTGCCCCACTCTATGCAGTGAGATGGCATGTCTGCAATAGAAGGTAGGATGAAATGGTGCAGTGTTGCCATACAGTATGTAGTTTAGCATTTTTCATAATAATTATTCAAAGTCACCTGATTTACAGCTTCCACTGAATAAGACACTGTCATGTAAAGAACATTTTCTCATTACATTAAACTAAATATGATCCTAGTTGGAGTAAACAATAATCATATTAAGCGGTATGAAGTGTTCTCATCTAGTCACATTATGTAGACATGTGTACATACTGTTTACAATGCACACTTTAGGCTCCAGAGTTGCCAGCTCCATTTATTATGAGCAACTTTATGCTTGTTTTAATGATCAGGCTGCTTATTTCTGTCATAAGACATTTGTATGTGTAATTTAAGTGTCAGAAATGTACAAAAATGTTAAATGACTTAAATATCTAGGTGCAAGAGGGTTGCCACTTGCCAGCATTTAATACTGTGTGACCATTACACACCATTACATGTGAATATTAATGGAATATAATATTGTTATGCACGCACAAGCAGACATTGATTGATTCGGCTCTGTGGTGGCTGTCGATTCTTTCTCTTTACAGACAGAACAGTGATGTGGAATTAAGGCTCCATTAGCGCAGCAGATGTTGCATCTGAAAGGGGTTGAAGTTTCTGAAACTCGGCTGTCAGAATGACCGACAGTTTTCTAAATGATGTGACTTCATTTGTAGTTCTCCAAATTTATAGTTCCCTAATTCACAGATGGTAAGACTGTTTCTTGACTGTGAGCAGTTGCTACGCAACTGGTAGAGACTCCAGAAAGTTTGTTTTTGAAGATAAAAGTCCTGTGTATAACCTCTACGCTCTAGTTGATGTACTTATAATTGTCCATTTGGAAGGTTACCTTTCATTGTTTTTTTTGTAAGTGTGGACTAGTTGATTTTTTTTTCTTTTTTCTTTTTCTTAAACTGTTTGAGTGTCAGGATCACCATTTTATACCAGTCTCCAGTCATTGTGCTGAGACAGTTTTACAGTCTGAGTCTGTGTTTTAAAAAAAAAAAGTGTGATGAATTTTAGTATTTATCTAGGAAGCTAAATTTTAACAAACATTGAAGTTGTAGATGTTGATTATCTGATCAACAGCTTCTGATGGTTTTCCAACCTTACACTTAGAATATTTATCGTCGGGTGTCCAGAAGTTATTACAAGTGCTATTTGGCATTATCTCAGCGAGAGAAGCCATTTGTTTTTTGTTTTTTGTTTTTTTGTTTGTTTGTTTGTTTTTTTGGTTTGTTTTTTAAAGCCATTTTGGACGGAAGTGACACAAGCAACCTTTCAATTGTGTATATACTGTATGCAAACATCTCGCCGAGCATCAGTTAGTCCCGCAAGAGTAGAGTCACTGTTCTCACCGGAAAAGGAAACGTATAAAAAAAAAAAATCGATGTCTGAGTTTCATTAAACAATATGGGATTAATTAAAATCGAATAAATAACATTTTTTGTAAACCCACCTCTACTCACAAAACAGTCTTGGTGTATTCATGAAGCCTTGAGCTGCAGCACTGAGAGTTCACGACTGTTCAAGGAAGTGCAGATTTGCATTTGACTGCTTTCATCTCTTTGTCTCTGCAGTGGAGTTTGAGTTGAGGAGAGAGATCCGCAGGCTGCAGGAGTACAGGAAAGCGGGGATCAAGTCCTTCTGCAGTGAGTCAAGTTTGACCTTTTCTCTTCTTGTCTCGGCAATACTTCCTTTCAAAGCTGCATGAATAAGCAGGAGAACGTGTTTATATTCAGGCTTTATTTTTAGATCAGTTCGAATTGTTTTATGCGCTGGGATGATGCTTTAAGACATGTCTGGATGTCAGCCTGATCTGTGGGACATTAAAAGTTACTCTCATTTTCTGGAATTTTTAATGAAATAATAAACAAAACAATTAAGTGTGTAGTTTCAACATGAATTCAGACCCTTTCCTTCTAACATCCATGTCATCACATCAGGTGCCAAGGTGTATGAGCGGGTGAAGCGAATGCGTGAGGATGAGCGCAGGAAGAGAACCATGCTGTGTGACGTGCTGCAGTACATCCAGGATGGCAGAGCCTGTCAGCAGTGGCTCAGCAAGCAGGCTGCAATGTGAGGCTCCAAACCTCCTGTGTGTTGCTCAGCACGTAATAGACGGGCTGAAGTCGAGACGCTGACCTCCGCCGTGTTGAGATGAATCCAGCAAACGTTTGTGTGACTGTGTATTTCATTTCCACCTCGGAGTCTGCTGCTGCTTTTAAAGTTGTCTGTAGCCGCTCTAGTTTCGTTTTTATCCAAGGCATTTTCTTTGGATGTTATCCAAGTTCCACCTTGGAAAGGAAAGAGAAAAAAAAAAAGAAAAGCTCAAACGTGATGATTCATCTTTTTTGGATGGCACTCTGGAGAGAAAATAGTCAATAAAGCTCTGAGATGCTGTGTATAAGTGGAACGTGCGAGTGTGTGTATAAACAAGGCTGTGGAGATAATAACGCTTTTCCCTCTGATTACAGAGATGCTGGCGTCACTCCAGCTGTCACAACAATCACAGTGTCAGGTACAACGCTTCTCCACCTCTCCCTCTGTGCTCCATCCTCTCTGTCATGTTGGCATGGCCTCAGGCACAGTCGCATCAAGGCTGACAGTCTTCCATAAACACTTGAAAAATAGTCTCATAAATGCACATTTATCTTGCTGTTCTTCACTTTAAAGTTGGCTGCCTTTCCCTCACTTTCATCAAATTGGATATGCACTCCCACATTTTGTTTTATTCATATAATGGCTTGTTAACACCTTGTAAATGAACTGCAAGTGATCAAAACCAACATTGTTTCCGCTGCACAGCTACAGGTAGACGAAGCGCCCCTCCTCTCAACCTGACCGGACTTCCGGGGACAGAGAAGCTCAACGAGCGGGAGAAAGAGGTACATCCATCATTCACTAGGTTTCACATGATGGTTTTCTGTTACGCGCCTGTCTGATGACCTCCCTTCACAAATTTTCTCAATCTAAAGCAGCAGCTGCACCAAGGGAAAGGTGCATTTGTCTCTTTAAAAGTTTTTGTATGCAAACTGTTGGGTTGTTTTAGAACCCCTACAGCTAACATTTGCAAAGCTGCTGACTCAGAGTCAATTTAAATAATAAAGTAAGCCAAAACATAACATCTTGATGTACAGACTTTGTTTTGTTTTGGGGGTTTTTTTCTTTCATTTTTCCTATGTTTGCAGTATTTTAATGATGCATAAAGGTTGCTTTCGAAGGCAAGTGATTCCTGCTCGGCATCCTCTACCTCCTTAACTTACTTTATGTCTAATGGAAAAGTATAGAATGTATAAACGTCATCATAAACTCCCTGGTCATTTGTACGCATTTTACACATCAAGTAGAATGAAGCACAACAATGCAAACAAAGTCAAAGCAAAAATAGTCTACTTTTTGACATTTTAGTCTGGTTGCCGTTTTTGAAGACTTCTTCAGTCGTTCCTGTTATTGCCCCCAAGCAGTCGCTCTCAGATTTATTTTCCCATAAATATTAATATTTTCCAATCATGGCATTAAAAGACTGAGATACTGTGTCGATATCATGTTAAATATACTTATGATAATATGGTGATTTGATCTCAGGGTATAAAATTAAACCATTATTCAATACATATTGGTTTATTTATATATTTTATTGTCATCCAGTTGTCAAAATGGCTATTTCTATTTTATTAATATATGTAATTGTTTTTATATAGCTTTGCTATTGTAAAGTTTTTGCTGATCGTGTTCTTGAATCATGCACACGAGCAAGTTGGCTTGAGCCACTCTCATTCGCCTTCCCAGCAGCCCCTGTGCCTGCTAACTTCTCATGGAGAATTAATTGAATACTAACAGGTGTCACTTTCCATGTGGAAAGCACATAATGCTGCTGGTGCCATTCAGGAAAATGGCTTTACATGCTGCAAGAACTCTGATTATGCCTATGGAAACCATGACTACCGTATGTCCAAGTGTTACAGTAACGGTGCTGATTTTCTCAAGAGAAGAAACACTCGAAAGGTTTGTTTATGGTCAAAAGTGTTTTTGATAGTGAAAGAATTTAACTTTTGGTTTTACTGCCGTCATTTTTGTTTGGACAATTCCCACCTCCCCACCTTCCCAATGAAAAGTTGTTTACAGAAACACGCAAAGGCAGTAAGTGCTCCAGAAAAATGTGAGACATTCATCGAGCCACACGGCTGCTACATTTTATTCATAAATGCGACCCGGTGTGCCTTTAGCTCATTTTTGTATTGTGTTGAATCAAATGTCGCGCGCTTGTTCATCTGTAGCGTACTGAGGTCTTAAATAAGCTGTCATGCAGGTTTAAAAAGCCTGTGTCTGGGCTTTGTGTGTTTTGTGTAGCTGTGTCAGGTGGTGCGGCTGGTGCCGGGGGCTTACCTGGAATATAAGCAGGCCCTGATCAACGAGTGCAGGCGGCAGGGTGGGCTGCGGCTGGCCCAGGCCCGAGCGCTCATCAAGATCGACGTCAACAAGACACGAAAGATCTACGATTTCCTCATCAAGGAGGGCTACATCACGAAGGCGTAGGTCAGCACAGATAGATTGCCGTCAGTTGTTTTTAACGTAATCTTGTAACATTTGTCAGTGTTTTGTAAGAGGTTCAGGTTGTTGCTGCTTTTTTAAAGTATTCAAACATGTTTGTAGTCATGTTGTCTTTTTTTTTTCTTTTTAAATTTAAACTGTATTAAAATAATTCTGTATTAAAATGATTTGTATCTGATTTGATCTGCCAGAAAAATACAGGAGCTCATATTAAACTGAGGATGTATTTCTCCTGCCATAAATGTTAATAAAAAAATATATACATTTGGGCATCATTATTAATTTTTACCTTTTTTGACTAAAATGTTATATATTTATTTTATGGACCTCATAAGTAACAATGATTTCCTTTTAAATGAGAGGGTGAGCTAAATCAGTGAGATGAGCTACACCCTGGGGAAAAGCCATGTTAAAGGTGTTCCTAGTTATGTTAGAACTGTTGAGCTGATGTAGGACATCGTGGGTAGAGCCTGATCAGGCCTCTGTAGTTGACCAATCAGACCACACTGGGTTTTTGGGGGCGGGGCAAAGTCTCTGCTAATGTTTTATAAGTACTTTGAAATGTGGTGAGGTGATACACTTAGAGGCAGATCTGGTGATGTTGATGTAAAGGAGAAACTAAGCAAAAGTTTGAAATCATTAACAAAAAATGTTGGTCCTCTTTACTTTCAATAACTGGTATTTATGTTTTGTACAAAATTATAATAACTTCCACTCGATGACAGCTACATGATTTAAAATGATATCTGATGTCTGAACCCTTGTTTAGACATAAAATCCAGCTTGATTACTGCTGAGTTAAGCTGAATGTTGCCCATCTGTGACAGATTATCAGAGGCATATTGATTATTCCTGTCACTGTTTGCGGTGTGATGAGGAAAAACTGTGACAAATGTAACGGAGCCAGGCAGGAGGCCGGCGGCCTCCGACAGGCTTATCGGAACAGAGCCCAGCCGGCGCATCAACCTCGGCTAACAGCCTGATTATAACAGCAGATTCAACCTTTGATGATAACAGCGGAACAACTGAGGAGGCGTCTGAGCTGAAATACTGAAATGCAAGAATCTGAGCTGTATTTGAAAAGATATGAAGGAGAGAATATTTTAGAGTTTTTTTTTTTATGCCTCCACATGTCTGATCAAATAAACGCTCCAGAATAAACAAGATGCAGCAGAATGAAACTGCTCCTTTCAAAGGATATGTTTTTCTTTGTGTCACACTTTTTTTTTTTTTTTTATTGTGTTCCAGACAACCATAAAAACTGGAAGGATCTCCCTTTTCATTTTCTTTGTGAAGCTGCAGTTCTCACAGCTGCAAATGTGGCAGTATTCTGGACTTAAAACAGACAGGAAAGTCACAAGGGTGTCTACAATAAAGAACAAAGTTGAATATTTTTTCTGAGAATGAAGTCAACAGATTCTCTATATAAGTTAACAACTTTATCTTTGAGATTATTTGCCATCAAACTGCAGAGAAAAGACAAAACTCACAGGGTTGAAACTTCACGGTTTATGGTTGCATGTAAAAAAAGATAGATTTTATATTGAAAAAGTATTAATTATCATTTCTTACCTTTTTTATGGTTTCAAAATGACACAAAAGGCAAATACTTTGACACCCTGAATTATGGTATGTAACACGTGCACATTTTCTTTGTTGCAGCCAAGGCAGCAGGGAGTTTTCCTCCATTCATGCAGAATCTAGTTTTCTAAATCCTTCTAGTTTTAAGATTGTAGAGCAATTGTGCATGCAATGTGATTCTGAAGTTCATGACCAAGTTTTAAAAAAAAAAAGATATTTAGGTAACAATGAAGGCTAAGACATAGCATTCACAATGTGTCTAGAGAAGGTCTATTGTGGACATTGAGGCATATTTGGGAGCACTTGGAAAAATTCTTCCATTCTGCTTTGGCTGCTGTGCAAGATCTAATCATGATCAATCCTGCACAAAGAAACGTGTATGATGTTCCACTCCGTTTCTTCATCCAAACATATACCTGGTCACTGTGGCCTGAAAGATCTTTTTTCACTTCATTAGTCTGCAACATGTTTCTCAAATTCATTGAGCTTTTTTAGACGGTCATTTGCATACTTAGGATATTTCCAGACAAACAGATCTCCATGAGTCCCCATTTCCCCAAATATATATATATATATACATATATATATAATATTGTTTAGAGTCTTCCTTCCCAGTTGGTTTAGCAGTATGAGATGCAGAGGTCATTTCTGGGGCAAGTGGAGCTGGCTTCACTAGTCTGGACAGCTTTATTTCTTCCTCTGAGAAGGTGTGTCTCACTCTTGCTAAAGGGTGGGGGTGAGCGAAGACAGCACTGCCAGTTCACAGGAGATTATTTTCAGGAAAATGGTGGCAACAAGTCCACTATTCATCAATTCATTCATTAGGCTTTTTTTTTTTTTTTGCGCTGCATTAATCAGGTATTTATTCTCTGTGCAGAATCTGTTAAAAACTGAAAGTGAAGACTCCTCACCTGGTCCTCCAGCATGTGTAGCAGCTCAGCCTCCTCTTCATCACTGTAGAGTCTGTGCTGAAGCAGCAGGGGAGCAGCAGACGGAGCAGATGCCAGTGTCAATACCTTGCATGTGTGCTGAGATGCAGCATTTCTCAAGCCACCCACGCACCATCTTCTCAGACTGCCTCCTGCTCCTCTCAGACTTCTTAGAAAGGTCAAGTTATGGAGGCTTCCTTCAGGAGGAAAACTGATTGAATAAATATCACGTGTTGTGAGGGAGACTCGGGAAAACCAAAAACATCATTAGTTTTTAAAAATCACATTTCACATGAAAGATGGATGATACGGGCTGGGATAAGCTACCATGATTTTTTTTTTACGTTTTTAAATGATTTGTTTTGATATATGTTGTCTGTTGTTTTTATTATTTATGTTGTTACTGGCTGTAAAACTAATTGCTCCCAGGGGATAATAAAGATTCTTGAAACTTTTATGCTCAAGACAGCTATATTGAGCTTTGAAGAGTTGGTGAGGTTGCACTGACTTCTTGAGTTAAACATCTGGGCTATTCTTGTTAACTTTCCCAATGATAACTGAGAAATTCCAAGTTTAAAAGGAACATCATCTTTGATTGCTGCATTTACGTCTCAGAAATATCAGCATCTCACTTATTAATATCCTTTTATAGTCATCTGAGTCATTTCTTAAATTATTTGTTAAATAAGATTGTGTTTTTTTTTTTTTTTTATGCACAGCAAAAACCTTGGCCTCACAGCTTGGCAATAGCCAAAAGCTCTTGCACTTGCAGTATCATCCAAACAATGAGCTGCGATAACAGACAGGGTCATGCTGTAAGGTTATTTTTTAAAAAGCAGAGGGGTGTGTTGTGCAACAGAAGCAGTCTGTATGAGAGAGGAGAACACAGACAGAAGGAGTTTGTGGACAGCAGAGATGAGCAGGATTCAAAAATGCAAATGGACATCACAGTAGAATTTATGCACAAGGGCTAAGAGTTTGAAGTGCAATATGAACCTTCAGAAGCCTAAACATACTCTCAATATTTTTACATTTATTTTTTAACACCAAATTTATTGCAAAATGATTGTGTTAAAAGAACGATAAGGTTTAACACAATTACTTTGGATCTTTTCAAGAATAGGCCTATATGTATGCACACACAATTCATTATTTGCTCAATTTGGCTATGACAAGGTTAAAAGTAGATTTTAAATGAGGAACCATTTGGGAGCCAAAAGAACCAACTCTTTTTTTTTTCTTTCTTTTTTTTTTGCTAAACTCACCCAAATGATTTGGCTCTCTGAAACATAAAACAATGATATTCCACACCAAGATAAGCAGGATTTTATGAAGTGTTTAATGTTTTTCGTGATTACAGCATTGACACTGACATTTTTCTTTATCCTGCAGCTTTGGTTTTTTTTTAGAGTGGTGAAAGTAGGCTACTTTGTTTTTAGAAATGGAAAAAGAAAACCACAAACTGTGCAGAGAGATTGATCGATCGGTTTTAAGGCTTCTCCTCTGCTGGTGTCTTATTGATTTTTAACTTTGCTGCTATTCAGGGAAAAGGGAGAAAGATGTCTCCCACATCTTTGCTCCGTCTTGTTCTAAGGCTTTTTAAAGGGCACACACACACACACACACACAAACATGCACACAGTTTGTACCGCTATCTCTGTGAGGACCCCAGTCCCTTACCTTTACCATCGAAGTTAAATGCATTTGCTCTTGACTCTAACCTAGATTGGTTCCTCACAAAGAGACAAACACACACACACACACACACTCTTCCCCTTCTGTGGCCATTACAGCTGGCTACTGATTAACACAGAGGTGAACCTATCAACACAATAGGTTACCATGGCAACCAGGTCTCTGGCACACAGGAGTCTGAAAGGAGAGGAGGGGCAGCTCAATGGAGACGCACATACACATTCACCCTGTTGCTCATGCTCATCTGCTGGGCAGAGGAGTCGTGACTAACCATAGCAGCGAAGTCTGCCGTACCACACCCCCTCCCCCACCACCCCCAACCCATCTGTGTGCGCTTCTCCTTATTGAGGCAAAAAGAAGCGAGCCATCCAGGGCTCAATAAGATAATATTGCTAGAATGGGATGAGATGTTTCCACTGTTCCGGTGGAAACGACATGTGTGCGACACTGCGGAGGCATTCAGGTCTTGTTCCATCTGCACAGCGGCAAATGTGTGTGTTTGATGTCAGAGCAGTTCTGATCAGAGTGACAGGGAGGTGGCATGCTGCGCTCAGCCACCTCACAGCACTCACATGTTGCCACAGCAAACACTTAGATCCCATGTCTATTTACCGCCGTCACAGCTGGAGCAATGGTAGGGGGGGCCTCTCTGTGATCAGCAACAACTTTATTTAGACCTCCAAACCCCCCTCCCTCCTATTTCCCCCACGCACTCTTGCATCTCCACCTCTGCTGACCACAAAACTGTTTCCATTCTTCTCATCTTACCACCCTCAGCCCACTGCTGCTCTTATTAACAGACGATACAGATACTCTGATAATGTGCTAAAGCTCTGATAGCACACGCATCAAGTGGTAAAGATGTTGGCTGCATGTTTTTTCTGCTTCAGCTCACACAGTCTGAAGCCTTTCCCCTCAATGACTTTTAGCAGCCATGCTCATAATTTAGCTTTAGGAATGCCAGAACGTGTAAATAAGTAGCCATAACTGAGCAGTGCAGGTTATTAAGTGTGCACACGTTTGAAGAATGTGTGCAGGATTTTATGGTGAAATCACTGTGGCACCCTCTGCACTGTGGAGCCCATCAGTTATCTTGTGTTACAGGCGGTCAGGGTTAATCAATGTCACTTCCTGCTCATTCAGAGCAGACAGCTCCTTCACAACTGAGCTGCAGGTGTTTCTTATTACGCCAATGGTGTCATTGTAAATTTTCAGCCTCCATGGTGGACTGTGTTTTGCTCAGGAGCATCTCTGACTCATCTGACATTTCAGCGTGGATCTGGTCACTGTTTCCACAAGTCCATCCGTCTTTATGTCTTGCTTTTCACTGTTCTAATTCAGTTTCATTCTGACATTCTGTGTCTCCATTTCTTCTTGGGGTGACGCTTTTATCTTTCCTGTGAGTGAAAAGATTGCATTTAGGTACGGATTCACAAATCCATGTCATACAGCAGGAAAAGTCACTCTCATACCATTATGTTTTCATTTTTTGATTGTTATTGCTGCTGTTTGTTTCCAATAGAGAATGTAATTAGAAGTGACTAAGGCAGGGGCCATAGGTTTATGGGTAGTGTAATAGCTCCCCCAGGAGCCCTTTGAAATAAGATTGACTTTGGAAGGCATGTCTAATTATGGCTCTTCACACGGATATATTCACTAAGGGCAGCACAGAGAGCCCTGCAGATGCAGCTGCAATCATGAAGGTCTCAGAGTTGTGGCCATTTCTTCCAGGCTGGAAATAATGAGATTTAAAATAACAGACCTAAAGAACTGTCAGTGTATTTGTTTTCTCTCTATGCCTGTAGCCCACCATTCCAAGGCAACATTTAAATTGGTAATGTAGGCCAGTCAGAAGTAGAAACATATTGCCTGAGTCGCTGTGGAGGGTGGTCCTACATTGTTTATTGCAACTGCGTTTGCTTTGCGGGTTTTGTAAGTTCAAGACCTGCAACACGATCACACAGGTCTCTGCAGGCATTCTAATAAACAGATGAATGTGAAGCTATCAGGTGTTGCTCCTGTGTGGTGCAGCTGTCTGTGCACTACGAGATGTAAAGCTGTAGAAAAAACCTTCAGATTCAATTAGCAGATATATCGTAGCTGCAAGCCAGAGGGTTTAATTGCATGCTGCAGCCTGTTATGATAATGTCATCTCAAACAACTTTGCACCAACAAAAGTTTAGGTTTCTAAATACTGTAGGTCTGCAGTCCAAAGTTGAAATATATATTTTTAGACTGGTGATTACATATTTATTAGGTATCATTTATAGACCCTTTAGTGCCCTTTTCGAGGTGTAAATTTCCTGGAAATGTGGTTGAAGGAATCACCAGGGTAATGGTTATGTTTCATACCAGTATCATGACATACGATCTGCACCAGGTGTCCTTTGGCATTCGTATGACAGCAAGTGTTTCACACATGCTTCATTTACTAGCAGCAAAGTGCACATTAAGAGGTTTGAGGTCATGTCACCTTCATCCTGGAGATCTGCATCAGAGTCCCATGTGAAACAGTTTTGTTTTTTCTTTTTATCTTTGTTTTCACTGACAGTTTGTTGAAGTTCAGGCAAAAATACTGGTTAGATTTGAGCAAAAAGACACTTTTTTACCAAAAGAGCTAAAGCTATTGATTCGATATAAAGTTATGGTCATAAGTGATTATTTTCTCCAAATGTTTCATCAGTTAACAGTTATGCTAGCGCTGTATCAGAACTCTCTCTGTGAAGTACACTAACCAACTTCTGTATTCAAAAAGGTTTTACTTTGACTTAAAGAAATTGTCAGTGTGCACTAAACAAGCAGGCTGAGACTTCCTGAAGAGGTGGATCTTGATCCGATTCCCAAAAATTCTGATGCAGTTCAACCGAACAGCACAACCAAAGACATCCAAACATACAATTCTTGATTCTTTGATTTCATTCTTATAAACATAGGTACACAACACTTTACAACTCTGCATGCTCATGACCAGGCATCAGTAATTCTCTGCTTAGAGATGAGACCATGCTTCTTCTTTTTTTCTTCCGACAGTTAGGAATATACTACATATCCATGGTTTGCAGACATAAGATGCCGACATTTTAAGAGCTCATTTCATTTGACATTTCTTCCACGGTTGTGTTGTTTTCCATTATTCAGTGTTTCATTTAGTGATGCATCCACTTTTTTGAAGAGATTCGGGAAAATGAGAAGTCATACAAAACAGCTTATATTAGAGCAAAGAATGATGAGTTTTCTGCAGCTTGGGGAAAACAGAACAAACTTTTTTTGTAAACACAAATTTAAGCTGCTTTGAGCGTCTTTAACCAGGGTAAGTTTATGACTGAACCACTACCCATGATAAGCCGTCTATCCAGACATTGTTTTTATATGTGCTACTCTGTAGACAGTTTTTTGTTTGCTGTACTTATTGGTAGCTACTGTCTCTGGGGAGTGACTCTTAATACTGTTTTCTGTTATTACAACCTAAGTTTATAGCTGACCAAAAATCTAATGAAAGAAGACTATGTATATATGTGTGCGTGTGTGTGTGCGTGCGTGCGTGCGTGCGTGTGTGTGTGTTGGAATTATTTGCATATAATTTAGTAAAAATACAGTCCTGTATTTCTAGATAAGCCTTGGACATGATGCCTGAATACATTGTAGTAAGATTAAAGTCAGTTATTTCTATGAAACTTTTATTTTTACTGCAGAAGGCTATGTGCCTGAGGCTTTTCTGTAATGTCAATACTTTATTTGCAAAGTCTTGGCTGCAGGGATTTAAATTTCATGTTTCATTGACCTTTGAGCAGCAGGAGGGCAAACATTTGGAGGCAAACAAAAGGTTTCCCTTTCAGCAATCAGAACTGGACTCTAGTCCATGCAATAATGTGACTGCATCTCAAGGATTATATAAATATGTTTATTAACAAAAACATCCATAAACAATTTCTTTACAGAAAAAGCCTGATATATTAGCAATAATATCACTTCATGCCAGAGGTTTGCTTGTTCTTTTGTCACATCTGACCAGTGATTTCCAGCAGTGTTCCAGTGAAGCACTTGATCAGTCCTCTGCTTCTGTATGAGGAGTGATTGATGCTGATAACTTGACATTTTATCTCACCTGAACCACAAAAACTGGGCGAACCAATCTATAATGTAGTCTACAAATTTTACATTTGCTGGATGTCAATTACACAAGAAGAAATTGTAGATGAGGTTAGTATTTTGTTACTGTTTAGATCATGACAGAAAAACTGACAGCTCCATTATCAGAGACAGAATCTAAAACTCTAAATCTAGGACATACAATCACGAATGGGTTTGTCCACAGTTTCCACGGGGGCCTCATCTGTGTTTGCCCATATGGGTTTCACATATGGGGCCCATGTAACTGAAACCTCATGGAACCTGCAAAATTTGCCCAGTTCAAGCCCATGCCCACTCAGTACCCACATAGTCCAAATATAAACAAGAACCAACTTGAAACCCACTGCATCAGCAGCATCAAAAACCTGTCGCCATGTTGTGACGTCAGCAGGAAAACAACCTGCCGCTAGCAAACTGTTCTAAAGCATGATGAAAGTGGTTGAAATCGACGATGCTTCCAGCACATCGGAGAGTGGAGAGGTAAACGTGTCTGCGGCAGTAGCATCAGTGATAAATTAGTACGCTTTTATTATAGATGTTACATCAAATTATTTGTTCATAAATGTAATTTATTTCAACCTGATAAAATCATAGCAGTGCATTATGATAAAATGGAAATATTTAGCTACGTGATATACTGTGATAGGGATGCTGTGTAAATAATTAAAAGTACGATTGCTGTAGGCTACTAATTATTTAAATATAACAACAATAAATCATTGTGCATTTGTTTGTAATGAGACCAGAATTTTGTAACACTAGAACGGCCAAAACGTTATTTCCACCATTTTGAAATGTGCATAGCCTGTTCACTAACTTTGATTAAGACGAGTTTTAATATTCAGTCTGTAAAGAACAGAGGAAATATGATATTTTTTACGTATTTCAGCCACATGCTGTCATACTGACTGATTTTACACTGTTCTATTTTGAGATTCCCATCATTCTAGATCAGATAATGTGGAGTGATTCTGTAAAGGGTGGTATGCAGAGATGGATCCATGCTGTGTTGTACAACATACGGGATCTTTTAGGAATAAATGTCCACATCATCTTCATGAAATGCACTGAAATCCAAACAGCTGAAAGGGGTTTTTGCAGCAGCTGCAAAGAAATGTTTAGCAGAGTTTATGAAGGGAAACAACCAGAAAGGCAGGTGGAACAACGTGGACTGCAGTACAATCCAAAGCTGCAGCAGACACCTGAAAGGATGCGGCGCCAGGTGTGGAAAAGCTGGTGGAAAAAAAACAAAACCAACTCCGACTCCAACAGCACACTTGGCAATGTAGTGATGCTGGTGCTTCCTCCATGAGGACCTGATCGGAGTAGCTGTGACTTCTAAATAGTTGTTTTAGCCTAATAGTAAATAGTGTAGATGTTCATGACCAGTGTTGGGCACGTTACTTAAAAAAAGTAATTAATTATAGTTGCCAGTTACTTCTCCCAAAAAGTTACTGCGTTAAGTAACTGACTTACCCAGCTCTGCCATGACATTTTACTCTTCATCAGTCAATCATCCTCACTGTAAGTAAGTGGGAGAAACAGGCTATGCGGTAAAACAGCTTGAGTGAGCAGAATTAAACTGTAACGTTATCTACGTCTTCTGTGTTAACTATTAACTGATGGAAAGAGTAATTAGTTAGAGCTGAAAAAAGTAATGCCTCTAGTAAGGGCGGCATTCTAACGCCATTATTCCCATCACTGTTCATGACAGTAGCCCAATTCTTTCTATGTCTTGTTGTGTGTGTTCTCCATCACTTCAGGTTTATCCACTCCGTTCCGACTTTTAGGAATAGCCTAAATTTTAGATGGAAGTTTAAATGTAGACTCGTGGTCAAAATTACCACTGGTGGCCGTTCTATAGTGTAAAAAAAAAAAAAAGAAATACTATTTTTTATTTTTGCAGCTGGCAGTGTGGTCTGAGTGTGAGCATGACAACAGAGGAGGAGAGTATGCTGTCAGGAGCAGGACAAGGTGAAGCAGAAAATTACGGACGTGCTTAGTGTATAACTGGTCATCACAACTTCCCCGTAGTGGGTCTGAATGAACTAGCTCAACTTGAAATACTACAATGCTACAAAGCTGCTGGCCTTCCTGTAAACAACGAATAGCAGTGGCAAGCATTTTCCCGCAGACTTCACTTCTTCCTCCTTGGTGAGCAGCATCACAGTCTGGTCAAATTTCCCCGAATGGTGGCGTTTTTTTTGTTTGTTTGTTTTAACAACATTATGCAGGCGCCCTGGTAACTATTATATAATTAAATGGGACGGACTCTTTGGTTTATAAAACATGACAAAAGATGTCAAAATCCTGTCATCAGCACTTTAAAGATTTTAGACCAAAGCTTAGCACATTTCTGTAAAACGCCTGCACTCTTTTAACATTGCTGCTGTGAAACATATTGAAATACACCATCCAATAGGAATCGCCTCAATAACCCAACATCCTCCTCCTCCTTTTCCTCTGGGTGTCACTAATCACCCCTCATACCGGAGGCATCGCTGCCCAATGCTCGCCGCCCTGCCAGCCAGCGTAAGACCCGGCGGATGATGGTTCGTATTTCTTCTGACTTTCCTCATGATGTCTGTGTGTTGCTGGTTCTTTGCCACCGCCCGGCCTCTCGTCATCCTCCTGGCTGTCTGTATGATCGGACTGTTTGTAAATGTGTGACAACAGCGGAGCCGTGGGGTTTGGTCCAAGCGGTAAAGCCGCTTTGAAAACCTCCATCTCTACCCGAGCGAGAGTCGACTGGTAAGTTTCAAGCTGCTTATCACGTTGACCACAATTTGGATTATTATTAATACAAATACACAGAGAGGAAATATTTATTCATAAATGTTTACCGTCATTTTTAGTTTTTTTTTTTGTGTTATTTTTCATGGAAGCTGAAAGATGAAAACATGCGTCTGACTCCTCAGTTTGACTTTTTGTCTTTTATTCATTTCTTTTTTTTCCTTACATTTTTCTCTCACTGTTATCCCTTCCAAACATCTTAACTTAGAAACGCACGCGCATCTTCCGTCAATTGTACGTGGGCGAGCAGCGCGTGAGCAAAGGAGCGGTCCTCATTCACGGTTGAAGCGTAAATTATTGAACTTGAGGAGTCATTCACTTTCAGCTCAACGTTTTCACGCTCCGTGGAGCTGAAAGACAGCCGGCATTGTTTCCAGCGGCTGAATTATTTCAAGTCCCAAAAAGGAAATTACCTTAACATTTTTGGGCTGTATTCTTTATGTTTTTTATAATATATTTATTTTAGTCGCAGATTAATCCGCGAGCTGTCTTCAATTAAATCATCATTTTGTGTAGCTATAATTTGTCTTGGAGCTCGTTGTTTGTGAGCATGTTCAGAGTAGGTTTAAAATGACAAAGATCAACACATTATGACATTTCAGCAATAAAGAGTCATGCTTTATTTCATTTTATTTTTTTATTTTGCATAACAAGTAAAAATATCCATTTCTGGTCATGGACACAAACATTCATCATAAGCTCTGTTTGATGTCACTCTTTGGATCAATTAGTGATTATAATACATTTAAAAGGACAAACTCCTTTTATCTTTCTGTCTGCTGAATTTTTGAGTGCAATGACACATTCTGCAGACTTTGCTTCGTAAAGTCACTTTGTATAAAATGTCTGGCTGGAAAGAGGAATCATCTACACACTGATGCATTCACCATCTTTTATTTCATGACAAGAAGCCGTCTTGGGCCTAGTGTTTTGTGTATTTGAGTAACATGTTGAGATGCAGACTCTGAGCTAAAGCAGATGCCTGTGCTGAAGTTTCTGAACCCTGTGCAGCTGTAACTCAAGTGTTAACTTCTGCTCTCTACAGCAGCATTTGTGATTGCGTTTGGAAACGTTCGAGAGGCTCGTAGCTGCTCATTCTTGCCTGATCATTGAGACTGTATGCCGCCGCTTTCACACATCACTCAGCCTGAATAAATAGAATGTAGAGAGACAGTGTGGAGAGCAGCAGCTTCCCTCAGTTATTTCACTGTTTTCAGTCATCTCATTCTTTGATGTGAGGGAGTGTCATTCAGGAAGTTCAGCTAAGATCCGATGTTGTGAGGCTTCCGTCAGAGCTGCTGGTCTAGTTTTCCAGCAGGTGGGTCACATTTCCACTTTGTGTTAGTGGAAGAGGAACCGGACTCCAGAGGAATTTTACCACCGTGGGACTAGCGTCAGGAGATTTGTGATCTGGGAGCACCTGTTGACAGATCTGTCCAGGTGATTGAGAGGAAAGCTGTGTGTAAAAGAAAATTCCACAAGAAAGAGGAAATTTAATATTAGCTGGAATGAAATGAAAATGTACAGTAACCTTGAGCTTCTCTCACTGTCCAGTGAGGGCTGCTGACCCTCTATAGAGAATGAGTCCTCATAGTGTTAATTTGATTGGCAGCGAGCTGCAGTATCTACAGTAGATTTCTCTGTGGCGACAGCTTGTGTATAATTCTCCCTCCTCCGCTTTGTGCAGCTTCACTCCTGCCCAGCCTGGAGTATAAATAACCATGTGGATGGAGCAAATCTCAGCAAAGCCCAGCGCTGTGGTACATCAGCACTTTGGAGAAGGCCAGTCAGGGATTATTTGGTTCTTTTTTATCTTCTTCATCTTTCTGTTGATGCTGCAACTTATACTGTTGGTCAGTGGGCTGCCCCAGCAGCACAGTTTTGATCTTTTTCTGGGAATTAATGTATCAGCTGTGTTATTCAGAGACTCAAAGTTTAGTTTTTCCATTCGTCTTTTTAACAAGACATCACGCTCATTGGTGGCTTATGGAAACAGAGTTGGGGAGCAGCAGGGAGCAGGAGCTAATTATATTTGAGATAAAAGATCAATGTGTAAAAGCCCCACGCACTGACCAATCAATTAATTCTCTTGCAAAATGGAAAAAAAAAATCCTTGTTCTTTTGACAGTGGAGGTCTCTCTTCTTTCTCCAAAATAAACTCTTTGACTCTCTTTGATGAGTTCCCACATAAAAGAACTAACTAAAAAAAAACATTGAAGGAAAAAGACATTTGTAAGTGGGGCTACTCACTCCCACAAGGGCCACAGCTCTGCAGGTTTTCAATGTCTCCCTGCTCCAACACACCTGACTCAAATTGATAAGTCTTGTGCAGAACATCATAGGCTGCTGGGTCCATTGAATTTGAGTCAGGAGTGTTGGAGCAGGCAGACTGT
The DNA here is from genome assembly GCA_028567055.1 of Leptatherina wallacei. NCBI lineage: Eukaryota > Metazoa > Chordata > Actinopteri > Atheriniformes > Atherinidae > Leptatherina > Leptatherina wallacei. The sequence continues at coordinate 12,320,557 of JAOXYM010000009.1, forward strand.
GAGAACCTGCAGGGCTGCGGCCCTCGTGGGACCAAATTGAGTAGCTCTGCTCTATACTGTGAAAATAAGGAAAAACTTAATCGAGGCTATTTGAAACGGCTCAGACTTCAGCTGAAAAAATGAGGCTAAAGTGGTCTCACATTACACCAGAATACTGCAACTCCATCATTTAATCAAAAAAATAATTATAGTCAGGTCTACTTATGCCTTAATGATGGGGTACTGATGAATTATTGTTTAATTAAATATGCATTCTTGCCTTCTGGCTTTGGCTGCAGCACCTGTGTTACTTTCATTGTGAATTATCTTTGTTTAGGATTCCTTATTGTTTTTGTTAGAAATTCATCAGCCCTTAAATGTGCTTGGTCATCTACTGTCAGCATTCCCCGCATCCTTCCTTTTTCTTTAAAATTTGCACTGTGCAATATGAACCAAAATTCCTAACATATTCCTAACATAACAAAAATACAGTTGTGCAAAATGCAAAGAAAAAATATGCTTTTATCTCGATAAAAACGATATTCCCTCATTCTATATCGTGTAAAGAAGTCTTGATATATTGCCCAGCCCAGTTAGCACAGGGCCTTGTTATTGTTGGGTGCTCTTGCATTACCAATAGCAGCTTACATACACTGTTGCTGTCATGTTTTTGGAATCACTGTCCTCTCGTTGAGAATAAAAGAAAAAAAATTGTCCGAAAAATGATGAGGTTGTCTGCTGACTTGCTTTTACATTTAGTACCTACAGTACAAGGTCAGTAAGCCCGACTTGGGGAGTATGAAGTCATTAGTTCTTGCCATGATGTGACCAACAGACAAGTCTTTCACCTGCCGGTGGTAGATCGATGTCTTTGAAAGCACAATGTTGTCATTGGGTGTCTGAGATAGAGCGAGTAATCAATGTGAGTGTAAGCAAACAATGTCACAACACCCAACAAGGAAAAAAAGAAAAGTCACTTTATGAGTTCATCCATCCATCCATTTGTTTTCTGTTGTCACAGAAGCAACAGGTCCAGGAGGGAAACCCAGACTTCCCTCTTTCTATCCAGTTTAAATGCTGCTGCAGACTTAATACATATCAGTATTAATCAAGTCTTAATTTACTGGTTTGAATAAACTGGGCAGCTGGTGATATGAGCTACATTACATACAGAGGTGAGGATGTTTATGTACCTCGTGAGGTACAATCCATCCTGTTGCATCTCGGTTTCTATGAAGGACTTCTTTTTTCTTTTCATCATGTGACTACTTATTTTCAAAGCCAATTATTTGTCATGATCCATAATTAATTTACTGTCAATTTATGTATATTTTTTAGAATAAAACAAATAGAAAAGGTTAAAAGGTTGAATTTGATTATATACTTACCAGCATTGGAAACGAACCAACAGGAAAAGAAAAGTGTGCATAGTTGTAGTTCATACAGTCATCTCCACATTCTGAATTCTAACGAACATCCTGTTGTTATAATGAAATTAAATTAAATGAAAAATACTTTATTTATACTGCAACAAGCAATAAAATTACTCATGGATTTTACACATGACAGCAATAAACAGTGGCTAACCCAAAACAAAACTTTAAAGACAAAGAACAAACCAGATGGTTATATTTCAGGGTTTTTTTGCAGCTGTGCATAATTGTACACGTCAGCTAGTATCGACCATGTTTGTTGTCTGAAGGTAGAAACAGCTAATCATTCGTGATCAGTTATATGAGTAGCATGTTAGCTGTAGCAGAACTGATTTATGATCTGACCTACCCTAATACACTGTAACTCCTTTTTGAAAAAGCTGAACACAATTTGGAGCATGTATTGCAAATTCTCTTTTTTTTTCTGCATTTTCCATCAACTTTTTCTGGAGCACAACTTTAATGCAGTCAAACATCTCAAATGACCTCCACCCAAGGAACAAATTGCAACTATACTGAATAGCTAAATAACCTTTATATTGTCTCTTGGGACCTTTGACTGCAAATAGATATAAATAGTTCATTCAAAGGTAATAAAACCAGAACTCCTAGTTTGGCAAAGTCCTTGCACTGTAGTTTGTTTTTACCATGAAAGTTTTTTCCCATAGATATAACACACTCTAACATTGAAAAAATGGTTGAAACCTGACTGTTGTCATATACATGTGAAAGTCGCCTCGTGCTGGGAGAGAAGGTTAAGAAAAATCTGACTCTCTGATCTTTTCATTGTGATGCAATGAGTTGCAGGGCTAATGCTAATCTTTGTTGCTCATTGTCTGATTGTGTTGTTTAAACCAGCTCTATCTGTCCCATGCACCAGCTCTGCAGTTCAACTTAAACCTACAGTACTCTACATTCCTCAACTTTACTAAAGTTTTTATTGAAAGCAGCTGGAATGAAAGTTATTGAGAGCTGCTCTGTAGATTTCAATGATGGTTCACCTTTTACATTACAGTAAAATTGGTTATTTTTCCAGTTTGTTGCAGAGAAATGTTAATAGCTTGATCATTAAAATCCATTTTTATGAGAGTAAGATAGCCTCAGACCTTAAGAGAAAAAGAGCGAGGTGAGGGGAATGCACAATTAGATGCGAATTAGCTCTATATTATTTTTGGTCCATTCTAATACTTAGTTTGCTGCAAGTGAAGGTTAATTTGATGGGCTGATTTTAGTTCATCTTCTTTATTAATCAGCTATTTGATTAAAGATTAAATATTTTTACATATTTGTTTTGAATTTGATGCTGCTGCAGAAGTGTTTTGGAGCTGCTCTGATGTTCCTGTGACCTCTTCCTGATGTGGTCTGGGGGGGTTTTCTGAAACGTTCTTTGTGTAGTCTCATCACCGGTGGCGACTGTGGGGGAGGAGGGTGAAATCAGCTGCAACGACAGCACCGTAATGGCAACCGTTTCCTCAGTGACCGCCAACCTGGCATAAACTCTGCCTGAGCAGGGAGGGGGAGTGTTATTTTAGCCTGTCTTTTCAGCTGGAAAGGGAGGCAGACCGTGCTGAGATGGCAAAGCTGTGATCGATAGGAGGAGAGGCTTTTTTACTGCTGGAAGGTGACGAGGAAGTGAAGCAGCTCCTGCCCTCAGGGAGATGACTATGCTACACTAAGTCTGCTATTTTTGTATAAGCTTCAGGCAATGAAGCCATTAAAAAGTGGAATGACAACCTTGAAAGTTCTTGAAGGCAGTAGGTAATGTAGAGAGTACATGGAGACAAAAGATTGCACTGCTAATATATAACCTTTGAATAATTGGAAAACTCACTCCTATCATGAATTTGCTGATTTTACATTATTATCATATTGTTCATGCAGATTTTGAATTATTAATAAATGATAAGCTTTCCAGACCACAGGGCCCAGCAGGTGCTTTTTTGTTTTTTCTACAGGTTGAAATTTAGTTCAGAGCGGATGACCCGTGTGTCTTGTTAAACAGACTGTAGCTGAAAATTAAAGCAAAATACCTGGCAGCCCAGACTGGTGCACAAGGTGTTGATGACGCACAACAAGTGCAACCGTGTGTGAAGCAGAGCCTGGGGCTGTGGGCTCTCCGGTTATAAGTATTAGCACAGAAGAATATTTCCATCATCAGTATAAATGTCACATTAGAGTTTCCATCATTTTTTTCAATTGTCATGCACTTTTACGTTCATGTTCCAGCTTGTTAAAGCAGGTAATGGAAGACATTTTTACCTGTTCTATTAGAAAAAAAGGAAATTAGAATGATACATTTTTGTCAAATTGTGCACTTAGATGAAGTGTGTTACAGTACATATAATTAGTTTCCACCCTGCTGGTTGGTGCAAACCAAAAATGACATTCACAGCAGCAATAACCAGAGACACGAGATGTAATCTGTATGTGGGAGCCGTGGATGGATGAACATGAGATGAGGTGAGTGTTTGCCTGCAGGGCGGCTGCGCTCACATGGCAGAATTGGCGAGACGGTGACGCGGCGTGAAGCTCTGAGGCCATTCGACCTGAATGTTGAGACACATTGAAGCATGATTGCTGAAGATTCATAAAAACACTTTGACATAATTGTAAAGTGATGTGTGTGGAGCAGCGGGTCACAACATCACAGCAGCATCTTTTCTAAATGAATCTGAACTGACACAAAGAGTTTTGGCTATTTGAAGATGGGCTGAAGATGAGATTTCCTGGAAACAGCCATCTCAGCACAGAGCCTACTAAACAAGGATTTTATTGCTCTCATTGTGTAATGTCTGCAAACTGCTGTGATGTCACTCATCCAGAAAGATGCTGAAAGTCTGTTGTTTTGTCTTTCAGGAACTGTCTGCTGGGTATCGCTGCACTACTATGATTCTGAGCTCCTGAAGATTTTTTTCTCTCTTTTTGAAAACATTTTCCACTCGACTCCTCAATGGGTTCTCGCAGCCAAGGCTTCTTCCACAACCATCACCACCACCGCAGCTCCATGGTGCCTGTCACAGTGCCGAGGCTTCTGCCTGAAAGTGGGAGCCTACTGGGGGGCATCGCTCAAATAACCCCCAACCTCTTCCTTAGCAGGGGGAATGTGGCATCCAACCGCAGCCTGTTGCTCTCTAAAGGCATCACCTGTGTGGTTAACGCCACCATCGAGCTGCCTAACTTCAACTGGCCTCACATGGAGTATGTAAAGGTCCCGCTGGCCGATATGCCCCACTCCCCAATCTCACTGTACTTCGACAGCGTGGCTGATAAGATCCACAGTGTTGGCCGCAAACGAGGGGCAGTGCTGGTGCATTGTGCAGCTGGAGTGAGCCGCTCAGCCTCTCTCTGTCTGGCGTACCTCATGAAGTATCACCGTGTGTCTCTGGCTGAGGCCCACGCCTGGGTCAAGGCCCGCCGCCCCGTCATCCGCCCCAATGGGGGCTTCTGGCGCCAGCTTATTGAGTACGAAAGGAAGCTGTTTGGCAGAAACTCTGTTAAGATGGTGCAGACCCCCTACGGGGTCATACCTGATGTTTACGAAAGGGACCGCAGGAGCTATGCTCCGTACTGGGGACTGTGAGAGCGTGGCGTGTACCAACTGTCCGTCCACAGTTAGGAGAAAACTTTAGCTCTTCTGCCCTTCCAGACTTCAGGTGCAGGCCTGTTCTGGACAGGTGAAGTGCGACGCGAGTGTATACATGTGTGTGACGTTTATTGACTGATAGAAGAAGTTTAACAAAGCACTTGCTGCTGATGACGCTGCTGTTGGTCCAACAAGTTTTCTCTGTTTAGTCTTTGAGTGGGAGCAATGGTGCAGTAAAGTCCAAAATCTTTTGGGCCAGAGGATCAGATGGGACCATTGTGATGCTGGAACAAACTTCTGAGCGTGGAAGTTGGTGCTGTCTATCTCCTGGTCTGTCTTAACAGTTTCAGCGGAGGTGAACACCCCATGAAGACGTTGGCTGTACTCGAGACTCTGCAGCTCTGACAGTGATGTCCTTTTCCTGACGTGGTGTCATGTGGTGGTATTGTGTCAGTTTAGCAGTAATATTCGGTGTGAAGGGCAGCAGCATGCTCTTAATTTATGGTAGCATTAAAGATATGTATACAGAAAAACACTATATAGGCAAATTATATTATTGGAGCTTACTGATAGTGACGAGTAAATAAAAAGATTGTGGGACACTTGAACTGAACATTGAAGATGTTGCATCTACCTTGTTGAGGTGAAAATCTAAAACATGTAAGCTAGAAGTCAAGGTTTAGCGAAGCTCCTGTGTAACACAGGGTTGACTGTTCTGTCCTGTGACCACACTATGTTATTGTAGTGCTATTTGATGCTGTATTAAAAAAATCTGCTGCTTCAAGGAAGCGGTAGCTCTCTGAAGAGTATTTTCTGTTCCTCGCTTACTGACTTCTGGTCACATTCAGTTAAGGTTGCAGAAAGATCAACGCCGCACAACAGACACATTTTTATGTCTTCAAACTGGTTCAGTTCTGTGATTTTAAAGCTTTTCTGAAGAGTAATGTTGCACATGTGGAAAAAACCTTTTGCTGCTTGCTGGGCGGTGATGGATGAAAGCCCCACATTCATTAAGTACTGTTTTTTGGGAGTTAAATAAGTCGATACATAAAGATAATGACATAATAGAAAACCTAACTTGGATATGAACTGCGATATTTAAATTCCTGCTTGCCCAAAATGTAAGTTTTGGGAAAATTTCTCACCTGTTTTCTTCCTTAAAATTTCAGATTTGTCTGGCCAGTCTTTCCTCTCACTGGTTTAGTTGGTGCTGTGCTGCCTTTTGCATCGGTCACACCTGTAGAGGCAAACCAGTGGTCAACATCTCCACAGGCTTTAAATAACTGCAATTCAGATTTTTTTTTTTTTAATTACAACAAATGATTATCAAATATGTTAAATTAGTTTTTCTACAGTGAGAATTAAAAGAATCATCAAATCCAGTTCGACTGATCTGAGCATATTAACTCCACCAAATGCAACTTTTGTCGATGGCTGCTTCTGTGTGTTACAGGAGCACAGATTGCATATAATGTCTCACCACTTCCACCCACAACACACAAATAAAGCTGAATTGTGTCAAAAACTTGCACAGTAATCTTTACAACCAGATTGAGTGCACTAGTGAGAGCTGGTATCATGCAAGTAAGTCTCGCATAAATTTGAACGCACAATTCTCCAATGACTCGTTCCTTGAATGCCATGCTGTTCTCTGTGCTGCATTGTTATGGATTCTCACTGTGCATTTATTATTAGTAACAGCCAGTTGTCCTGCTAGCTTGATGTCAACTATTTTTTTCCCCATTGTGTTCACAGCTTGCAAGCTGCAACATTGACATTGGTATTGATTAACGTAGCATTCAGAACACAAGCTGACTGCAAACATCTGTTTCATGAGAATCATTCAAATATAATCATTTACTACCATATTTCAATGCAAAATAAAACAGTCCTTTGAGAAAATTTTTTCCTTTTTTTTACACTTGAATGATTCTGATTTGGTGTTAAATTGTATAATAAACTATAACTCAGCAATCACTTTCCTGGAAAAGAAATAGAACGACTTTTTGAAAACAGAGAATTATTACAAGAATCTTTGGTTAAAAAAGGCATTTTTCAACAGTGCAATGTGAGATGATTGTTTTGAATCTACAACCAAAGCATGTTACATTGTATGTCCATCTTAAGATATCAATATTCCTTCTTCACAGCCAGAAAAATGCCATTACAAGATATGTCACAAAAAACAGCTTTGAAGATAACGTTTAATAATTTTCCATAATCTTTTAGCTGAAAGAGAGATGCTGTTGATGTTATTTCTCCTTGCACATGTGGGGGAAATGTGGTCTGTACAAGGTCATGTCTGAGCATTTAATGTTTTCTAAAAGTAATATTTATGAAAATATATTGGCTGTGTAAAGTCAAGAAGAAGCTCCCAGGTCATCATAATGGAAGTGGTATAAAACAAAGTGAAATAATGCCCTTCAACTTCTGTGTTGCACATACATAAGGAAGAGGTTACATCTTTAACTACCTCCATAGAGATACAAGCCTGTAGTGTAGAGCAGAAAAAGGGTTGCAGGTATTTTCTTTATACAGAGATCTGATAATGTTGACCTACAAATAGCTGCCAATTATGAAATGAAATATACTTTATTTAAAATATACTTTATTGTATATATTGAATGTATTATACTAAATAGTGAATAATATTTAGTATATATATATATATATATATATATATTTTTATTATTATTATTATTACTATTATTATTATTATTATTATTATTATTATTATTATTATTATTATTATTATTTTTA
>JAOXYM010000009.1:12334243-12348337 GCA_028567055.1 Leptatherina wallacei
ATATACACACATACACATATATACATACAGTCAGGGCAGTTGCCGCGACAACGACCCTAACAGACAGAACAGACAAAACCACTGGAAACCAATGGAGTAAAAGAGTGAAAACAACATTAAAAACAGATAAAAGCAACAGAATAAAAATACACATAACAGAGTTTATGAAAATAAATAAAAAAAATTAAATTAAATAAAAATTATATTAAATTAAAACAAAATTGAATTAAATTAGACAAAAAAGATATAAAAAATAACAAAAAACTTTAAATTTATATATAAATATGTAAATATATATATATAAATTTATATATATATATATATATATGTATGTACATACATATATATATATATATATATACATATGTATGTACATACATATGTATATATATATATATATGTATGTATATACATATGTATGTATATACATATGTATATATATACATATGTATATATATACATATGTATATATATATGTACGTATACATATATATATATACATATATATATGTATATGTATATTTATATATATGTATATATATATGTATATATATATATATATACATATATATATGTATATATATATATACACATATATATATACATATATATATGTATATATATATATATGTCACATGAAGAATACATGAGGTCTAAGGTCATATAAGGTTATAATTGACAGAAGGTTCAGTACCTAATGACTACCTCCAGTCGGATAATGCACTATGTTGCAAAGCTCAAATTTCACTGTACTCCAATGATCTCCAGTCACCAGAGCTCAATCCAATAGGGCACATTTGCAATGTGTTGGTACGAGATATTGCCAGCATGGATGTACAGCTGAAAAATTTGCTGCGATTCTGTGATGTCACCAAGCCAATATGAATCAAAATCTCTGAGGATTGTTTCCAACACCTTATTGAATCAATTAAGGCAGTTCTTAAGGCAAAAGGGGGATCCAGCCCAGTATTAGAAAGGTGTACCTAATAAATTGGCCAGTAAGTGTATACTTAAAATGTACACTTCACACTCAGCAGTCAAGGTTAGCATGCAGACTGGGATTGGGATATTAACATGTCTCTCTTGGGGAAAAAAGATCAATAAAAAAAAATAAACATCTTATTTACAATGATGACAAAGTTAACTGGATATGCTTGTTCCACATGTCTCTGTATCGAGTCAAACTGCTTATGGGTTTTTGATTTAGCAAATAGGCCTACTCCAAGTCAATTATATTGGTAAAACCTATATTATAAGTGTAATAATATCACTTATAACCTTGAAAAATCTTGGAAACAATCCATCAAAGTCAGACAAATATAACAATCTGTGACACTAACCTGCAAGCACACTTATTTATTTACTTCACATTCACATTACAGTTGGTGATAATTACAATGCTACAGCATGACACTGTAATATACAGAAAATTCAGCTGTAGTTTCATTTCAATCACCTTTTTTCAGACTTTCAAATCTGCACACATGAACACATAAAAACCATTAACATTATTCCTTCAAGTCCCATCCGTTAAGTCCCCCATCCCTAAATATCTATAAAATACAAATTAAATACCTCAAAAGGTGTTAAAAGTTTCCTCCCAACAGTGCAAAAGACATTCAAAGCAGTTAATTTAACACAATGCATAAAAAGAGAACCGTCTTGTAGCACAGCAGTGAGTCTGAATGCTTTTTAAAAAGATATTAAAATCATAACCAGAGTTTCATCAAACAGACCTGCCGCATAAATGTAATTCAAGTACAATAGTTGACTGATGATTCAATATCTCTGCTTCAAAGGGAGCAAAGGGAGTCATGAATAAAATTCAAACAAAGCAAAGAAACAAGGGACATTAAAAACGTATGTTTACAGACATCTTCTGCCAGTGTTTTTAATGATATTGCACACCTAATAATTTAATTATGACCCTCTCATAGTGATTTTGTAATATGAACTCTCTGCAGTGACAATCAGAAGAAATTAAGCAGCATTAGTAATAGATTTAAATATGACCTCAACGGCTGACCTAAGTGGACGCAGCTGTAAAGATTGACAGCTGAGTTCACCAAAATGGACATAAAAAAAAAAAAAGGAATAATACAGCAGGATCCAGTGACTTTAAACGTCCTTCTCTTGTTCTCAGCATGAAGAAACCGGCCGCTTCACCAACTGGTGTTAATTAGTTCCTGCGCCATTACCATGGCAGCTCAGAGCAGGTCAGGCAGGATGAGGCCCGGGGGTTTGGGCTCCACACAGTTAATCCAGAAATTGGCACAGCTGGCGTGGTACTGGTGGCCCCCATAAAGCAGCTTGAAGTTGTCCGTCTCAGAGTTGAACGCCTGTCCGAGTGAAAGGGTGAAATGTTAGAGATGTGATCCAGAATAAGAGGCGGCACACTCTAAAGTAGGGGCCAGATATGCAGGTTCATGTCTTATATGTCCGACTTCTACAATGAATGCTAACTGGACTCCTGCTGCTTAAAGGCTTTTTTCACCAAGGTGGAAACATGTTTTTGGTTTCTGAGCAGAATAACATGAAATCTGCAAAGATGAATTTAATGCAATTTATGGAGCATGGGTAAACCATGAAACAAATTAAATTTGGAACTAATCTCAACCACCCTCTGCTGAAAAAAAAGAAAAAATTGGAAAAGGTAATGGCCCTCAATGGATCCCAGCTCCCTGCTATCTCTACCAGTCTTTACACTGTAGCTACGGTGGCTCAGATGGCAATTCTACCAAACTAAGTTAGGAACATGAAGATGCACAAAGCAGCAGAAACAACTGGCATCAGCTGAAGCATTTAAATGTGTAAGATGGAAAAGTATGCCTGCGTGTCCAGGTAGCAGATTTATGTTTTTATTTTCAGACTAAAAAACACATATAATAATTCATGTAATAATCATGAGTTTCTGGAAAGCTGCAGAGAGCTATGCCGTTTCTATGGAAAAGGCATCAGGAATAAACCAGAATTATGCTTTAATAGCAGGGACGTATCTTAACAGGGGCTGTGATTTATCAGCCCTTAAAATGTAAACATGGCCACACAGGTTAATTTAGAATATGATTCACATTGTTTTTTAATAGCATAGTAGTGCACAGCAATTATGTAGATAACCCTGCAGTAAATTGCAGCACAGTCACGCAGGAGAAAAGCTCCAAGTATACATGGGTCTGGAGGCACCGAGAACCATCTGGGAAAGCAGATTTTTTTTCTTTTTTTTCTTTTTTAAGATAGAAAACATTTATATCAAGTACAGGAAAGCATTGATGAAAAGTACATTGGAGGGAAATAAAACTTCACATCTAAAACGTTCTATTCACACAAGTGTGTGAGTTGTACAGCCTACCGCTGTACACGTCACACCGACTACATCCAAATTGCTCCGATTGTATAGCAAAAGTAATTATATCAACCGATCAGTTGAAGAATGCAAAAACAACAATTCCTACATGCTGTGAAACATTTAAACAGTCATTTATACAAACAGTGGAGGAAAGAAGAGTCTTCTGGCATTTCTGTGACTGTGGTGGATTGAATGACTGCAAATAATGTAGCATACAGATAGTGCAAAGGTACAGTGGAAGGAATCGATTACATAGTGATGCATCTAAGATCCAGTTTTCTCAGCTACGTTGTGCTGCACATGACTAATTGGTATAAGGCTTCCTTGTGAACCCTAAATCTAATCTTCAAAAAAATAAAATAATAAAAAGCAACTGGGCTCTTAAAATCAAGATGATGCTGATTTACTCTGAAATTATAAATATCTGTGAAAATGCTGAAATCATCTTTATGCATGCTGGCTTATCTCAGTCAAAACAGACTAATATCAAGGCATGGCAAGTGTCTCTTTGAGGCTGTATGACTAAACAGATAAAGCAAGGCAGATATTTATTGTAAATGAGTGGGCTGAGGAGAGTGTCTACGAAAAAATAACTCTGGAAAAGCATCATGATTAAACAGAAGAGCAATCGAGAAATGTGGCAACTAAAATAAAAAGAAGAACCAAAAATCTTTCATTCAGATTTCATTCATCTATCAAATTCTTCTCTGGTGAAGACACAGATGCTTTTGAAACATTATTCTTTACAAAGTTTCCACAACAAAGCTGAAAATGTATCAGTGAGCTCCAGCCCTTTCTGCTTTTTGCAAACACAATTTCAAAGTAAAAACTACATTAGGGGGCCAACTGGGCTTCAATATCTGGCCTAAAAACACTGGCAAGTTAACTGGGAAGGTTGGAGATCAAACCAGTGACCTTTCCATTGAGCAAACTCAATACCAAAATGTTGGAATTAAGTGTAAGATGTTGATTAAAAAACATTTTCATATCTCATAAACCAATATTTTATTCTAAATAAAATTTAGAAAACTGATAAAATTAGACTATTTTTTATGAAGAATATTAGCTCATATTGAATTTGATGGCAGCAACACATCTACAAAAAGGTAGGACAGGGAAACAAAAGGCTGGAAAAGTAAAGGATAATAAAAAATAAACTGATGGAGAAACATGTCACAACTAATTAGGTAAAACGGAAACAGGTCAGTAACATGACCGGGCACAAAAAGAGCACTTTAGAGAAGCAGAGTCTCTCAGAAGTCTTCAAACATCAGTGCATTTGCATTAAAAAAACAGGCACGAGTGTCATGGAAATCACTCAGAAACGCTGCCATATTCTTTGGGCCATATCTAATTAAAAATGGACAAAATAGAAAACTGCTCTGTGGTCAGACAAATACTTTTTTTTTTTTTTAATTGCTTTTGGAAACACAGGACACTGCACCCTCTGGAATATAGAAGAAAGGGACCACATGGCTTGTAATACTTGACTTTTTTTTACTAACTATTGTGAATAAAATGTTGGTTGATGAGATTTGCTAATCATTATGCTTTTGTTTACATTTCACACAGTAAAATGGCCGCTACTTCCTGAACTACAGCAGCCACTGCAAAGCACTTCTACATCAGAAAAAATATTCTTAGAGGTTTTACTGTGGTTTTTCAGACATGCGATAATCAATTCTGGCCTTATCTAGAGAAACCAGAGTACAGAGTTTGAAAAATGATAGTCAATCTCTAACTTGCATCTTTACGAGAACTTTTCAACCACATGCTGGTGTGGGATTGATTCACACAGCGTCTCCAGGCTTTGATGTATTTCCACCATTGGCTGGGTTCTGTACTTATATAAACCACTTTATCTATTGAGACAAAATGATAAAAATCCCCACAGCCAAACATTTTGCTAAATAACATGGTTCGATTTGGTGCACAGCAAGCATTTCCTGAACTGCAGTTGTTCAGATGAGATGTGGTTATCTGACCTCCCACGTGAGGGCTATGTGCAAGTCTTCGCTTTCACTGGGCTCAGCTGTAGCACTGCGTGTGCAATCAGTAGATGCTAATGTGTGCGATGTGCAGTTTAGGAGTTTTAATCCCATGTGAAATAATGAAGCTAAAGCCAGAGAGAGGAATGAGTCATGAGCATGAGTCAGAACCTCCCACACAGAAGCAGAAGGGAGATGCATGCAGAAAGCAATGACTGTGTACATAAAGAGAAAAAAAAAACATAACTCCACCATTAAGTCAAATACATTTCCACCTGCATGAATGCAGTCTGCAGCTCAGAAGCACTGCTGGATGAAGGCTTTCTAATGCAAGCTCAATGACACATTTTCCACTCTTCTCTTTTGCTCACTCGCTCACATTTCACAAGCAAAGTGATTTCCTTTCAGAGCTCTTTTGTGCCCTGGCCTACTTGTTTCCACATACCTACACTGAAGACTGCCAAAGCTGGAATTGTTAGAGGGAGAGAAAGTGAAATGAGAGGGTGGTCAGACAAAGATATCTCTACTTTTCACTGCAAAGCCTCTCCTACTCAACCCCACTAGTTTTCCTGAAGACTTCATCTGCATGGCCGCCAGTGGAGGCAAATAACATCTGTTTTAACCTGATAGATGCTTTTAGACAAGCAGCCTCTGGTAACTCTACAGTGAAAAAAAAAAAAACGTTTTCAAGCGGGAGTTGTCAAGATGAAATGGGGACCAGTAGTTTACCTGACCTTTCCAGCTGCATGGAAAGGTTAGGGATTCGGGTTGGGCCACTATCTGTTTGGATGATATGATAATCTTCCTTCAGCTCAGAGCCTGCATCTCTAAATGTTTTCAGAATTCATCAAGAATAGATGAAGCACAATTACCTTTAGGCTCTTGTCACTGACTTTAGTTAAAAGCTGCAAGCAAAGGAGCAGAGAAGTAAAGCTAGAGTTCTCATGCTGTGCAGAGAGCGAAGAAGTGAGCGGACAGAGCGAGCGGCAAGAAAAACATTCAGAGCTGCTGTTCACCACTTTTCACAGTATATTTGTAAGTGAAAACATGAAAGCGCTGAAGTTATTACCCACAGGGCACCTGCACATTTTCTCTCAGAATACAAGATATTTGGCCCCGAGTGATCTAAAATATTGATTGAAGGTTTCAGCCACTGTTCAGTATGCTCACAGAAGTAGACGGATGTAGTGAGTCCACTCTGTAATTTATACACAAACATCGAGCTATGGAGGAAGAGGTAGAGAACTGCCATTATGAGTGACTGCACTTGATAACCTCTGTGTACATTAAAGAAATCCAACTGGCAGATCCTGGGGAAGAAGTTATACACTTAAAATCAGGAAAATGAATACCATGAAAATGAAGGTCACAATCTAAAAACAAGATCTAGTTCAGTATTATCAGACAGCTTCTCAGCTGCTCATAAATGGGGTTTGAACAAAGTTTAAACTCGCCTGAATCTTTTCATAAACATACGCCTGTAGGTGACTACAGTTTACAATTATTCAACACAAGCTCACACCTTACAAAGTCCAAGTCCTCTCCAAAAACGGCTTCACATCGATTATAGATATGTCACGCCCTTTGTCTGGTATTTCCTCCCCAGATTTGTCATTGTCATGACAAATGCACGTCTCTACTACGTCGAGGCGTAAATTTAGCTCTGCTTTGAGTGGTGCCACTTTTTAACCTCTAATAAGCCATTATGAGCACATTTTAAACATCTCTCTGAAGTCATTTTTCCTCGTGGAAGCTTTCCTTGCTGGACATATTAAATTACACATGCAAACAGCACATCCGCATTCTCACAATTTCATTGGCTAATTGATGCATCAGCTCTTAACTATTTCTAACTCAGTCTACACATGGCAGAAAAGTTGCATGCATATTTTTGCAGCATGGACTCTTACTGGCTGCTGTCGCATGTTGGCAGGACATGAAAACCTCTAGTCTTAATAGATGTTTTACTAAAAAGCTAAGAAAGCAGGCATTTCTTTGAAATCCTTATGCCAGGAATGTTTACATGAAAACTAGATTGAAGAAAAAAAAATTAGGCACAGCTAAATGGTAATTTGAAGTGACAGCGATGGCCAACAACCCTGTTTATATTCAGAAAAATATCTGTCTCCGACAAATATTAGTGTGACAGGAAAAAGGCGAGACAGACTTACAGTGAAATCTTTTGCTGCAAATATTTAAATGAATAAATAAAAATAGAGAATAGTTTTATACATTTTAACTCAACTAAAAATGAGCCCTGAACTCATCTGCTTCTTGATGCCATGTTAATGTTAACATCTCCTCCCTTCTGTACCCTTGGTCGTACAAACAAATCAGTACCTCTTCACTAAAGGACGTTTCAACAATCAGTGCCGTCTGCTGTACCTAAAGCTGCTCATTTAGTTCATTATACTCAGAGGGGATCCTAGTCTCCACTTGGCTTTTATGCATTCTTACCAGTGTGGCTCTGCCAAAAATGAAATTAAAAGATGGGTTATTAATCTCACGCTTGTGGCACACAGACGAAACAAACCTGCATTAATTTCAGCCTGCCTCTGAGCACACAAGAGTGAGATGTGAAAGCGTGTGTTTGTGTGAGCCTGTCTATCATCTACCACCCTCCTGACTAATGTTGAAGCCACATCTGCTCTCAGCCTAGACGCTTCTCAGTCAGCCACATCTTGCCTGAACCATCCATCTGGTTCTGGCTGAGAAGCAGGGGGATCATGAGACACAAATCAGTGCCATTGTACTGCCCTCTAAATCACAGGGTCAGAGAACACCAATAATGGCCATTGCTGATGAAAATCCCACCCGATGTAGGCAAAGAGATAGACACAGCCATTCTGCACATAGCAGAACGAATAGTTAGAAGAAACACCGGTGGATGTTAGCTGAAAGTTGGGAGGTGAGCAGTTCGCTCCAGAAGGAGGTGACAGAATGAAAAAAAAAATAATTAAACAACCCCTTAAACCCTGAAGAACCAACCAAGAGTGCAAAAACCTACCCTGAGGTGCCAAAGTGACTCTCCACTCTTACGTGTTTTCATTAGATACATTTAAGTCATATTCAAAGCTGAAAGACAACAGCTTAAATCCTCTTCTGAATAGTGACTGTTCGTCAAAGCTTAGCATACATAGGTCAGGTCTGTCAAGCTTCAATTTCTTTCACATCATTGGACAAAAATAAGAAACACCACAAGGATTTGCAGAGTGTTATAGTAACAAACTGACAAGGAGGCCAGAAAGAAAAATCCCTATTTTTGGACAAAATCATGATACATAATATACACCTTGTCATTTGCTTTGAACAGGGGCCTTTCTGAGTGGAGTTTGCATTTTCTCTAAATCCACCCTAAGAGTGAAAGTGAGCTGTTGTTTGTCTCTCTGTGTTGGCCTTCATTCAAATTTAATTATTTGTCTCATTTTCTTATTCTGAAACAAAAAAAAAACAAGTAGCATTTCGAGTCAGACTATATTAGTAATTGCATTGCTTGTTTTATATCCTGTTCCAAGAAGAAAAATTGCCATTGTCACCTATAATATGTGCCCTGTGAGAAGGAAAAGCTTGACAGACAGCAACAATAACGAATGAGGAGTGATTTAGACAGATGTTGGCAAAAAGAAACAGCTTTTAGGTGACCATCTTCAAATCAATGGGCTCTTAATTTAATTTTCACACAGCAAACCAACATTTTTAGAAATGAGTTTGCCTGTAATATGACTGCTGTGGAGAAGTAATTCCCATCACTTTGGCCCCCTGCAGGGTCCATCTATAAGAGGAGGATAGATCTCCTGAGGCCCCAAGTAGAAAAGAGTGAAATGAGATTTGGATGACAGTTGACTGTCTCCTACTCGTTTTAACAGACGTCCAATAGCGTTTCCCTCTTTGTTCTGCAAAATGTTTCAAAGTCAAAGAAATGTCAGTTGTTATCTGTTGTTGATGAGCAAAACATTTATGTAAAAATATATCTGCCATTGTTATCCTGTGTGTGTCTGTGTGCACAAACCTTGCTGCGAGCATCAACGTTGAGCAGACAAACTCCACAAGCCAGCTCCTTGGCGTTCTTGATGCCGTGCCTCAGAATACAGGAGGAGAAATCTAGGGAGCTCTCATCAGGCTACACACAAAACACACAAATACAGACACAATTTACTTCCTGCTGCAGGGTACAATGTAGCCTTATCTACTGCTAAAACAACAGCACAAAGAGTGAGTCTGTTTACATTAAACATCTCACTTTATCAACTTTTTGTACAGTTTACATGACTAACTATGCAAGAAAAAGCGAAAACTGTTTGCATCTCTACTTTTCAGGAAAACAGCTGTACCCACAAACATCAATTAAACACTTTCTCTCTAAAATTTACTTTCAGACACAATGTCAGTTTAATTTTCTACAGTCTGAAAATCCCCTTGCTGACTATGTGGTTGGAGCCAGTTCTCCTTCTGTTTCTGTTTTGCACACAATACAGCTGGGTAAATAAATCTATACTGTCCTTGTGGCCCCCGCTGATCTAACCACCAGCCACCCCAAAGACTTCAGCTGCATCACATCTAAAATCAATAAATAATTGACTATACCCTAATGGACCAACAATACTGGATTCACTGATGCGTCATTGTGTTATTGGCAGAATTTGAATTGTAAACATTATGAATACCAATATTCCATCATTATATGTACTTGAAAACATCTTGTCAGCAGTTGTGTGGAAAATTCTGTGAGCCTTTCATTTAAAGATCTGCCCCTGCTCTGACGTTTCAACAAGGATGTTTTTGACCATCTTACAGCGAGCTTAGCCAGTGACATGAAGCTGATTAGGTTGTTCCACACGCGGCTGATGTCCTTCAGCAGCTGCTGCAGCTTCTCTGAGCACACCGCTGTAGCCTTGATGCCCAGCTCCACGCGCCTGGTCACACGATACACCTCCACCACACCTGAGAGACGAAATACACAAACATATTTGAAAAAATCTTTATGTATTTGTTGCTTTATTTTCAAGATGAACGGACTCCAGTTTTGACATTTCTAGAAAGCAGAGAAACACAAAGAGGGAGATGGACCTTAAGTTGAGCAGAAATAAAACTTTAAACCAGACCTCATTTCAATCTTGTCCTTTCTGTCCTGATATGTTATTTCCCCAGCTCTTGTTCCCACTTATTTTATCCTGGGACCTCATTGATTGACTCAATATTCACAGAGTTACATGAGAAGTGCGTGAAATTGATGCACTCCCGACCAACTCCCCCGAAGCTTATTACCATAACATGCACAAATGGCTCACTCAGGTCTTGTCAACACAAATATTTCATTACTATATGTTTACACCCAAAAACTCCAAGTAGGGTAAAGATATTTAAAAACTCTGGTTTTCAGAATAGTTGTGTAAAGGTGGTGGGTGTTGACTTACAACATCAGCATGGGAACCATTTTTCTTTTGCTAATATTACATCAATATACAAGTAAAAGATATTGCTGGTGCTAACCTTTTAGCATGTAAATATACAGCTATTTAACTCACTATAATAAGGAATACAGGTATGTGAGTATACTATGGAGGCCACTGTGATCCAGCAAGGAACCAGCTCCCAATATCGCTGGTTTTGGAAAGAATTAAGCTGTTGCAAAAGAAAGTCCAGGGAATTCTTCTGACATCTGAGAGAAACATCGGAGCGTTAGCTGTTTAGCTGTGAATGTTTTGCTACAAGTTTTAGCAATAAACAGCACACAGCTTGTGTAGTTCCATCAGAGTCCCATGTCTGCTTCACTGATGCTGGGTAAAGAGAAGGAAGCTAACGGAAAGTTTAGCAGCTGTTTCTGTCGGAGTTTTCACTGATGGTGGAGACAACAGAGTAGCAGAGTTACTAAACCCTCACAGAAACGCTGCACTTCAGGAGCAAAAAGACCCGACGAAAAGACGGGGGAAATATCTGTTTCTCTGGGCGCACCTGTAAGCGCAGTGTTTACTTTGCCATGTATAACAGCTGCCCCATAAACCCAGCCAGACGAGGTCTGATCCCAACGTCTCCCTGACCCACTTTCTCATCTACCTGCTGAACAATAAAGGACCCTAGAGCCCACACAATGTTAGACATGTAACAAAGTGAAAATCAGTCATGTATGGAAGGCACACATACAAATAACTCCTCACACATGTTTTACATTGCATTTCTTATTGATGACATCACTACTAATTGACAAATTTATTTTGAAAAGCCTGACTAATCAATTTCAGAAATCACCTAATTTGCCCATCCCTAATAAATACCCATTTACTCTTTTTACTCTTAGATTGAGAATGGTATCTAATGATAATTTTATAATTGAGGCCCCTGATGGATTTACAATGTGTGTGCATGAGTGTCCGGTTCCTCACCCAGTAGGTACTCCATGCCCTGAGCAGACTGGATGACCTCTGTGCAGACAGAGGAGCTGCTGATGCCGTTCAGGGTGTTGTTAGCTTTGGTGATAACCTTAATGTGTAGAGACAGAAGCCAGCATTAGGTCTCACTGTTTTTGACTCACTAACTTTGCTCTTTATAAACCATAAAATAGTTGATTGCCATTTTGACACGATAACAACCGCTGTCAAGAAGTATATTTATATTTATTCATATTTGTAAGTCTTTGATAAAGTTTGACCAAAACAGTTTAGTGCCAAGAACCAATTATTTAGTTTTTCTCCCAAGAGCTTCATGTTAGTGTCAAATTTAATTTTACAGTTAAAACCATGCACCCCTTTCACCTCCTGCTCGACTATGACATCTAAAGCTTTCTAAAGGTGGAACCAAATAAAGCAGTAATTTATCAAAAGTTATACAAATAGAAAAATAAAATTAGAGATTTTCTTTTTAATCTATAATTCAAGTCATGCAGTACCCAACATATAAATAAAACAGATTAAATTCATATCATATTTGTAGATATTAAAAAAAAAACTTTTCTTATGACATTCAAGATAAGAAAATTCATGGAAGGGATGACTCATTTTAGCGTAATTGGTTATGTTTAATTATATTACATTTGTAGTGCTGCACAATTTAGTATATTATGTTACATGATTAGGTACTGGACAGAAACCAACACAAACCTCCAGAGCACTTTCCAGACACCTCTGCCACTCATATGCATAACGCTCACTCTCCTGCAACAGAAGAAATTGTAATTATTGAATTACAACTGAAATCTGTTGGTTGAGCAATTACATTATGGGGGTCGGGCCCACTCACCTCCACCTCCCCTGTCAGGTCTTTGTACTTGTCCCTGATGACAGGCAGGGCGGGCCTCTCGCTCAAGGTGTTGGATCGGTCTCTGAAAGGCTGTTCTGGAGCTGGAGATGGCGGCGACCGGCCGATCTCCTTCTCACCCAAACTGTGACTGCGTTTGTGTGAGCCTGAAGCGAGGACAGGAGACAGGGGGATGAATGATGATAGAATTGCATAAACAATGCAATACAAGAGAACCACAAACATTCACAAATAACATGATTATTCTTTCAGAGCAATCCACCTGTTTGCTTGCAATCAGCATACTTTGATTCTGTTGTGGCCAATCCCACCTGGAGGAGTGTGCCATGAGTAAATGCTTAATTTGTGGCAAAAATGGATTAAGTTTACAACACAGCCACAAATATACAGGTATGAATAATTCATTGGGATTCACAAACAGACATATCCTGGCATGGTATCACAACAAACACAGGCACAAACACATGTTAAACCCAGACTACTGCAGTCAGGGTTGAAGTTGCGTTTGTGTGTGCACACAGCGATCATCCAGACACAGGTAATCCACCCCAACTCCTCCACCACCCACAGAGGCCTGTGTCATCTTCCCCACAACCACTCAGATCAGCACAAAACCCCACCACGGATCAGATTACTGCTCCACAGGGCAAAGTGGAGTTAGTGAACCCCCTCTTCTTAACACAAATTAAATCCAGCACAGGGACATTAATCTGTAGGGCTTTTGTCACATTGCAGGAAACTGTAATTAATTATTTGTGGAACATAAAACCAGCAAACAGCAGTTGGAGGAATGAACAGCCTTTAAAGTGGATACAGTTCATCTCTGCTCATGGATTTGTTGGCCTCTAGTAATCCATCTCAGCAGTCACCGCCATTAGAGCAGGACTGTCGTCTCAACACTAGCATCTAACAGCTTTATTACAGATATGATGGGGACAACTTGCAGAGGTGGGGCGGCATAAGATGTTCGTAGAGCAATTTCAGAGCTAAGAGGCTTACAGGTGGCCAAAACAAAATGTTTGTAGCAAACAAAGTTTGGCCTGAACCCAGATATTGATAAACCGCATCTTATGTTATCACTTGCAGAATTCAGCAGCTCCGGCAGCTAACATCTTGTCACACAAAGTAGCATGCATTCAATTATTCCAGCTCCTCCAGCTAGGCTTTTTCTCTGCTTTCTATCACTGTCAACTGAGTCAATTTAGATTTGAAAAGTTTTTCAGACAAATAAATTTAACTTGCCCTTTGTATAATAAATTTGGACTTATAATCATTTGATCATCCTAAACCATAAAAAGGAGAAAAACGCCTATGAAAAGTTCCCAGAATCTAATCATATCTTTTGAAATGTGAAAAACAGAAAATCCTCACATTTGATCACATCCTATTCAGCATGAAAATCAATGTTCAAAACACTTGCCAACATCAATGAACAGACTAATCAGTCTAGAGAGAGATAGTTTATGTAAACAATCTGTACTTGTGTTAATGTAGCAGGGTCTTCATGAT
>JAOXYM010000009.1:12361608-12371608 GCA_028567055.1 Leptatherina wallacei
AGATCAGCAGAAACACTCAGTTTATTTAAATCCAGGTTAAAGATCCTCCTGTTCTCTGCTGCATTTACATAGTTTTTACCTGAATTTGTACTGTTTCATTTTATGCGTGAATTTTAAACTTGATCATGTTTTTAATCTGTTGTCCTTTCTTAATCTTGATTTTAGATTATCATTATTTTTTCTCTTCTGTTTAAATGTACTTGAATTGCAAGCACCTTGAATTGTCCTGTACATGAAATGTGTTCTATAAATAAATTTGCCTTGCCCTGCTGAAGCAGTCGAAGCTGAGGGCGAAGATTAGTGAAGTTGTTCTAAGTGTTTCGTTTTTCACGAAGCCAGTTTTTACCTGTGCCACACCGATTAGTGCAAGTACAGTGTAGAGCTCCTCCTTGGTCAGCATGCCAGGTGTTGTGCGGTTGGCTGATGCCCAGATTTGCCCAAGTGCTTCTCTGGGAAGACCTGAAGACATTAATATTGGGTAGAGCTTGGCTGTGTCTATCCCTGTCGGAGTCATTGTGAACTCCAGAACCTTCTTGAACATTTCTAAGGAAAGAAAAACAGACAAATATCCTGTTAAATGCTAATTTAAGTTATGACTCAATACAGTATTGAGCCATTCTTTAAACAAAATATTAACTGAAGCATTACACTGGATGCATTCATGAGTAAATGTTTACCTGGGATGAGGCTGTCATTGTAAACCCAGGCTGGAAGCATGGATTGGATGTGCTCTTGTTGTGGATACACACCAACACCTGCTGTCACAGGCAGAAACACACACACCCAGAGACAGTTTAGCCATTACAGCTAAAGTCTTGTCCAAGTCTCTTGGCAGCTGAGCCCAGCTTTTATACTGGACTCAACAAAATCATACACCTGATGTCTGGAGGGCCTGGTGCAGATGTAACGCTCCCCTGCACTAAATCACAAGGGTCCTGCCACATCAGACAACAATAAATCAGTCTGAGTTGTTTCAAGCTTCAAAGAAAGCGGAGAGAAAAGACTGCCTTGTAAGAGAAAAAAAAAGAAAAAAGAAAAAAAATCTAATTTAACTGCTGAGTGTGACCTGAATTTTCCTTTTCTGAAAATAGCCTAAAACGACATTTCAGTAAAACAGGTTGCTCATTCTGAGTCCCTGAGTTTACTCAGCAGCATCTTTGCACATGATACTCCCATCAGTCTTGGGCAGTTAAATGAATCTAATAACAAATCTCCCTGGTCTAAATGATGAACTGTTATATTTCCCTCGATGACATGGAGGACACGGACACAGACAAACAAATAACAGCACAAAGGAGTAGCAGAGTAGCATGCAGAATCAGCCTTGAATTATCTTGGACCCCAGTGGTATCTGCCAATCCATGCACATCCCTGTTAAACCAAAGCAGTCAGCATGCGCCAGAGGTCGTTCTCTGAGACGGTGTTACACAGGAGGGGAACAGAAGGCAGCTTATTTAGTCAGCAGGTACCACCGGAGGACCTTGACAGACACAGTCCATTTCCACAATGCAACAAGAGAGCACTGATATGAGAAGGTCCTGCTATCAGAGGTATAAAGTAGGCAGAAATAAGAGCCAAAATATAGAGGAGGATGTACAGATAATAGAAAGAATACTTCAAAGGAAATGCCACTTGATTACAATGTCAGAAATTAAGAAAATATTGGTATGATTTCATTTGATAAGCCACAACAGTAAGATGCCCAGTAAAGAATCTGGGACAGAATGTTGTTTTCAGGGTTAGAAAGAATGAAAATGTATCTTCAGGAAAGGAAGAAAACTAGTGTCTTAATTATGGTAATGCTGCAGCAAAGCAGGGGACAGAAGCAGTAGCTATGAAGTCCAATAAACAGGCACTTCTCTCACCACTGTCACTACTGGTTTGAGGAGACGGGCCAGCAGCTGATGGGGGGTGGTTGGGTGATGGCGCCGGGGCTTCATGTAGATTTTCGGTAATGAAGACGGAACTCAAGTCCTCAGGGGTTGCACCCCAGTTCCTTGCTTTAGGGCTGGTTTGAAACTGGGATAAAACTTTAGCTCTTGGAGCCATTTGAGCCAAACTCTGCTTGGCTTTAAAGCTAACCTGGGCTGTTTTATCAGAAGTAAGATCACATGAGGAAAACAGCTTCTCTTCCAGTGATGGGCCTAAAGGGGTGAATGAGGAACAAGCTTCTTTATTACAGTCCAAACTCTGTTATACATCTGCTCTTCAGGATTTGCACTTCAGCAAAATCAAGTTGCAAACTACAAGTTTTAGATCTCTAGTTTTAGACCTCTAGTAACACATATAAAGCTCTCAGTTCCTCCATGTTTTATTGAGGATGTAGATGCAGAAGCATGTATGCAAAATGACAAATGTCTTCACTTATCAGCTGGTTGCAGTAAGATAGTAAATCATAATGCAATGCAATCACAAATGCAGGGAAGGGGAAAACAGTAAGATGAAAAGCTGCTGGATTTAGAGTTCAAAAGTATCCTTGGAAATGTTTTGCAAACTTTTATGACAAGAAGTTTCACATGGCCTGTTTAAGTAGATTTCAACTAATTAACTAAAAATTTTCCCCACACATTAAATGTTTCAGTTACACATCTGCATGATGAGCTGACAACGATATATTCTCAGGTAGAGATTCTCTCTAGTTGTGGAAAAACAATAATTCCTTTAAGTGTAAGCTTGAGCAGCAAAGTACCATACCAGATTTAGAACCGTTTTAGAAATATCAGATAATCTATGCTCTTATTCCAAGTAAATAATTAAATGGGATTAGTTTCGCAAAATAAAATTTTACAGTCCCAAAAAAAAAAAAAAAGGTTTATTTCCTTCTTACTATGTTTGCATAATTTTTGTATGTATGATTGCTTTGCTGCTGCCTGCAAAAACCAGTCAACCATGTCAAATTCATGACGCATCCTGCAGAGTTGATCAGGAAAGAAAAAACTAAATGTCTGAAAATAAATATTGCTAGAATTCCTTCTTTTGTCTGTATGAAGAAAATCTACTCTACAAAAATGTGCTTTGCTTATTCCAGTAGCTGAATAAATACTGAATTTCATAAAATAGATGGAGGGCTCCCTGTTGCAATCGTCTGGACAGAAGGGTGATCTCTCTGTCCTGTCATTCAAAGTGTAGTGTTGTCACACAGCAGCTGCTCACCACAGAAATTTAATTAGTGCATAAATCAATCTTTGAAAAAATCAGTGGTTGATTCTGCTACAATGAGAGTAAAACCTATTGAGACACACTGTATTTATATAAAAAAAAATAGGGGCTTTTTTTTTAGCAAATTATCTATTATGGACCCTTATTTGAATTATATTGAATATTTGGCAGTTTTAAAGCATTACAGCAGCTTTATAGGGCCATCTGTTCTGCTGGCCACATGCTTTCACACTGCAGTGCAGGCCAGGACCAAGCCAATGGTGGTATCTCTAGATTACCACTAAAACCTAAAGTATCAGCAAAAAAAGCACTGTTACATGGACTAAGTTGGGATAGTAAAGGGATGAGAGGGAAGGTGTCAAAGACAAAGAAAAGTTACCTTGAAATGTAGATGGGGAACTGGTGTTGACAGCAGAGTGTTGGGTGGCAGTGGGAATGGATACAGAGGTAGGGAGGGATTGTGTGGAAGGGAATAATTGCTGGACTTGTGCTTGAGAGGAGAGGTGAAGGTTGGAGGAAGTGAAAGCATTAACAGGCCCCTGAACAAAGTCAGTAAAGTCATCATCATCCTCAGGTAAGCTTCTGGGGGCAGAGGATGAAGGCTGAACCGGGGCCTGAGAGGAGAAGCCGAAGGCAGAGGAAAAGGAGGACGACAGAGGGAAGGAGGCGGGGGCATCTACAGGCCCCTGAAAGTCACTAAACTCGTCATTATCCTTGGGTAAAGCTGGGGAGAGGGAGGGAGTGGTGACGGACAGGTGTGATGGTGATGAGTCTGCAAAAATGAAGAAATAAGGATGATGGCACAACACATGACACACTATGATGAGAAATGAACTAAGGGCTGAAGGGAAATAATTATTATTTTGTGCAAAACCAGGAATTGCAGGGCTGCAAATTCAAGTAAGAGACAAGCAATCATTTTCACTATAAAACTAGTGATTTTCAAAACAGAAGCTTTGCTTGAAATGACTTGCGTTAATACACAAATAATATAGTTGTCTAAAATCATACATCTGAGCAGTCTTAGGCTGACTGATGGGACAGGAAAGGTTCACACAGGCAACGAGTCATGTAATTATCCAAACAATCTGATCATTTCATTAGTCAAAATAAGTCTGTCTAGACTTTATTAAAACTCAACTAGAGACCTGTGGCATGCAAGTTCAAGTTCATACTGCTTCAACAAATACCATTTGAAAGATTACCAGGGTTGGAAACCACAGCTCAGAATAATTGTTTGGATATGTTTGATACATGCATGGCTACAATTGTTGGAAGTGCCCAGAGGTATACATAAGTGAAGAATATCTATTCTTCTAAGACATGATAAAGTCAAGAAAGTTAATGAACAAAAGCTTTATAAAACAGAAATTAAGACACAACTAAAAATCAATGAAAACTGACAGAATCACAGATGGAGAGTGACTGGTTATATAATGTGATTAAAGACGTCTGTGCCATATGTGCTGTGAATCACAGTCTCAGAAAAAAAATCCACATTTTGACTGCCAGCTGGGCAATCCTTGTGTTGACCTGCCTCTAATCCAGTCATTATTTCCAAGCGAGGCGTTTCAGCAGAAAGACAAGAGGAAAAAGTGACAGTGGTTATAACTACGAGAAGGTGAAAATACCTTGCTTCTTAGTCTGTGATGATGGAGTGGGGTGCATCTTTGCATCTCTGCTGAATCCATCCAAGTTGCCTTTGATTGCCTCTAAAGCGTCATCGCGACTCTTTTCCCCTGTCTGGGAGTAATATTGAGATCCCCAAGGGTTACAAAGATTAGTAGTGCCAGAAAAACAGCGAGATAAAGAGGGTGTGAAGAGAGACTCACCTTGGGTTTGACACTGCTGAGCAGTCTCAGCTTCTGTTTTTGCTCCTCAAACTGCCTTCTTTTCCTGTCTTCCTCCAACATCTTCTGCTGCTGCTCCAAGCGTTTTCTAAATGGCAAGAAGAGCGCAAGCATTATGCTAATAGTCAAGATTACATTAAATATTTTTGGAGGAAATGAGAGCAAGGCAAAACATATTAATTATTTGTTGAAATAAGTAGATATTAATTGGATAAAAAAAAGATAAACATTTCTCTGTTTATCAAAGTTTATCATCTACCAATTAACTGCACATCAATTTCTTTAGGTTTATATTCAATAACTCAAACTATTGTATGTCATATATAAATATAACAAGACAACCAATACATTATTAGGGCCACAAGGATGCTCCTGTTTAACAGGCAGTTTAAAAAATAAAAAAAAATGTATGCACACTTCTCACCCACAAATTTTAAAACAACAGACAGGTGAAAGGAGCCGCAGTCATTATGTCATCACAATGCAACTTGCTCCTGGGATACCCTCAGTCCTGACATTTTTGATGATTACACTGACACATATCCTAAACATTGTTGCAGACATAGCACACCCCTCGTTGAAATGCTGCACCTAGACATCAGTTGTCTCACCCAGCACCTAAATGTTTTGCAACAAAACATAGAGAACTACTCAGGCATGGCTAGAGGGACATGACAAAGAGCCTGAGGCGTTGACCCAAACTCCCCTGATCCCAATCCAATTAAGCAAATGTGAGATGTACGAGAGAAAAAGCCTGAACCACAAACGCCCCACCCCCAAACCCACCGGACCCAAAGGTTCCATTGGAATGTCACTCTGCCAGATTATTTTAAAACAAACAAACAAACAAGGTCTGTTGCCCATGCTCCAAAGGTTCAGAGCGTATTTTGGCAACATCAAAGGAAGCTACCCAACATGGATGGGTACAATTAGAGCGAAACAGGCAATGTAATTGTTGGATATTGCAGAAATAATTTGAGTGGTGATGTAGACAAATACTTCAATACATGTTGCTTCCCCTAGCCCTTATTAAGATACCTGGACTTGTCCCATTTCATATCAAAATGTCTTTACAATATGACATTGCAATAATTGTTTTGCCTTTTTTGTATACTGTGCAGCACTATAAAGAGGTTTTGAATGTTGCAGCAGGCCAGTATACATGTAATAAGAAGGATTTGATAAATGGATAGAAAACAGAAGAGAAGGGGAAAAAATAGAAAAAGGAAGTAATTAAACTCAAGAAGAGGGAAAAGTCTGTAAAGTTATCAAAGCAGTGGTAACCCAAGAACTGCAGCCCTGGAGATTAAAATGATTCAATGCCTCAGCAAAGTTTGAGCTCTGAGAAATAATTCAACAAGACTTAAAGTCTGAAGCCACATTAGCAGGTCTGCAAGGCTGTGCTTAAGCAACCAGACAGTAATTAGTTTTACGGTGTTTAGTTGTGACATTGAAGACAAATTAAAGAAGTAAGTTGAATGCATCGACTAAAAACGTTAAGGGATCATCGAACTGGCTATAAGTCATCCCACGGGGTACATAATTCTGTGAAATAACTTTTAGGAAAATCCATCTGATAATAGTTGAGATCCTTCACTTTTAAGAATAAATGTCAACCTTATGGCAACATAACAGTAGGTGGGGATGATTAGAAGATCAACAAATCCTCTGCAGACCAGTAATATCTGGACTAAACACTGCTGTGCACAAAATTACACGTAAAAAAAACCTAATTAAATCCATGATCACCCTATAAAACAACACTAATACTCAGGTACACTCAAACACATTTCAGATATAGTGATGACATGAATATATTTGGTCTTTTAGTCTTTAATTTCTGAGAGCACCTTATGTAAACAGCAGTTCACCTACTAGCTGTAGCGATGTCACAATTTCAGATTTTCTTGGCGCATTTATTGTCAGAGAAATAATCACGATTTCACGATTATCAAGATTTTTATACGTTAATTTCACATCACTAAAAATGTGTAAAATCACATGAACACTCCTTATAGGTCTTACAATTTAATTAATTTCTACCTGTTGATGCCAACAAAACAAAATAATAGAGCAAAAAAGTAAAGTCTCCAAAAAGTCCCATTCCAAAAGATATTATATCAATTTTTTGACCTGAAAAAATCATGGTGAGACACACAGGTAAAACATCCAGCAAGGTTTTGACTTCCTGTTGCCCTTTAGAGGTATGGTAACAATCTGAACCATAAATAATAGTAAAAGTAAAAATAAAGACAGAAACATATCTATATATCTGAAATTAAATATGTTTTTTTCAACAGACCATTGCAAAATTAAAAATGTTTTTCTCATATTACGCAACATTACGTGTATTAACTCGTCACGTTGTGAGGTAAGCCCAACCGAATCGTACACAACGACAAAACTGCAAACATTGCGTTAACATTTAATTTCAATGTTACATTAAGTAAATATTAACATAATTTCACCCAGTCTATTTACTTTCAGTTTGCCGTACAAAGACAGGTGCTTATCCTGCAGGTGGTGAAACGTATTTGATGCATTTCGTCCTATCACAGCAAATTTTTATAGCATGCTTTACAGGCTGGTGAACCGGCCTCCACAATGACAACCCTCGTAATTTTTTCTATAATCAAAATAAACTTCACACAGGAGGGAATGACTCTTCCACTGCCATACTTTCACACTCAGATACACCTCCTCTGCAACTTGTACGGAACGAAAACAAAGCAAAACAAGCAGTATCATATGGATGTCGTGCAACTTTGTTTTTGTTGCGTGAGCGAGTTGCGTTGATACATTGCAGGCATAATCTCTTCTGGAAAGTGAAAATATTGAGGGATTTTTACCATTAATCAATCATGGCGTTTAATACCCCAATTTATTGTGAAATCAAATAATGGGGACATCCCTGAATACATAACTTTGGCTCTAAAATGGCATTCAGGATTTTTCATTTTCAAGCAGTTTAATAAAACATACAGATATGAAACAAATGCAGTTATGACAAATTAAAGTCTTACTGGTGCTCCTCAGCCATTTGTTTCTGCATGTCAGCAGTGTACTGTGGTCCAGCAGGTCTCATACCAATGAATTGTGGTTGGCCCAAGAACTGCATCCCAGGGGTCTGCATCCCAATCGCCATCCCACCCTGTCAACCCCCCCGAAAAAGAAACAAAAAAGCAGATAAGAAATCTAATTAGCATTCCTATTTTCACATACATTTTGACTGACATTAAATCCTCTCACTGAGGAAAAGTGGAGTGATGTTAATGGATTACAGCCTTGTTTAAAACCATCAGGCTGTAATAAATTGTTGTTGATGTTTAAAACTGTCTTAGAAGACATTCATTTAAAAGTAAATGGGGATAAGATGGGCTCCAAATCCACTTAAAGGAAATTTGTTTAATCAATACAGCAGTGTGCCACCATTACAGTGCTTATTCAAGATCCTACCAATGTAAGGACATAATAATTAAACCTCAGCAAACAGAATCAAGTACAAAAGTGATTCAGAAACTGAAGCTCACCTGCATAGGAACAGCACCTGGGGGCATCTGTCCCCCAAAGTTCATTCCCATCATGCCCTGCATGTTAGGCTGCATGACTGGAACCATAGGGAAGCCCTGCTGTTGCTGTGGTTGCTGTTGCTGCATGGGTACCATTCCTGCAGAGACACACAAACACTGTTATATATGCTGTGGATATAATAAAGAAGAGTGTAAACATTACTATCTGAAGCATGACAGCAAGTCCAATTTAAAGTACACAAAGTAAAAGTTTATGTAAAACTTGAGTTTTGGAAACAAAATAAAATCTCCATAGTCTGGATACGATTCAATAATTCTGATCAATTTTCTGGACCACTGGGAAAAAAAACAGGCACAACACCCACCAAATCTGTTTTTCTGGTGTCTACTGTGACAACTTGGAGCAAAAACAATGAGAAGTGAGGGAAAAAACTGGAAAAGTGCGTGTGTATTTTCATAGATGCTGTGTAAACCAGAGCCGAGCAGCCAGCTCCTGCTGGAGCCTCCAGATGATTCACCGTGTTAGGGCCCAACTGGGATGAATAAATGGCTTGTTTAGAAGGCTGCTCACATTCTAATTTATCTGACTAAAATGACATTGCTAACAGGACCATGTAATGACCCCTAAGAGATGCTTGTCCCAGTGGTGCGTGAATGGCGTATCGGGAGTGATGCTGCAAAGTCAACGGCCTAAATAAGACAAGCTTGCACAGCTAAATTATGGTGCATCTGAGGCCTGCCGTACATGGTGGCAGGCATGGGTAACAAAGGTATAAACAGTACAGCCTGTGGTGATTACTCACAGCTACTTTATATGCCTAATTGGTCCTGATGGTATAAACCTGCAAGGCACAGTGGTGAAAGGGAAAAACTAAAAGCAGAAACACAGACTTGTGTTGTTAATTTTAAAGCAAAACAACTATCCATGTGTTCTGGGTTTGTATGTAATTAATCAAAGTCCATGTAATGCAGCGATAGTAATGCTATCTCCTATAGGTCTAAATTCCTACTGGTTAAAAAACCTTTAATAGTCAATATCAAACAGTTTTAAGAACTTAACCAGGTTAGATACAAAAAAACAATAATCCAGGGTAAATGTAACACTGACTTGTACTATGACTCACCTTGTGGTGTTCCTAAGCCCCCTCCAACAGGATACATAAAGCTTTAGGGATAAAGAAGAAAAACACAGCTTATGAGATTCCAAATAGGCTAGAGTAAAGATGGTGTGAAATACCAAAGCAGCATTTATTGTGTCTGTTACAGAACAAAGCTCTCTTCACCGGAACATTCAGAGGTTTTAACAAATACTTGAGTAGAAGAATATTTTTCAAAATGAATTTTACATCTTCAGATGAAAGGTAAAAGATGGACTGAAACATATCCTGAGGCTCATCCTAAATATGTCCTTAAAGTGTTTAACATTTTATCTGATGTCTTACAGAGGCCATTTCAGTGTTA
>JAOXYM010000009.1:12372793-12384353 GCA_028567055.1 Leptatherina wallacei
TATATAAATAAATAAAATTTACAAACACATTATTCATGGAATAAATCATGTAAAAAGGGGAAAAAAAAGACAAAAGTTGCATTATATTTCACTTGTAACAAGCTAATGAGTATTTACTTGCTAATGATTTAGACATTTCCCATTGGAGATATTAGACAGCAAAACCAAACCAAAAGCAAAGTGAATTAAAGTAAAATCAAGTAAAAAAATTTGATATAAGATGTCAGGGGAAAAAATGAATGGAAGCTAATATGCTTGAATTTATTCTGCTAACTCATAATCTAAAAACAGTAAACCTACATGGAGGAAGCCAAGGTTGCCCCTCACAGAATGATGATGTAAAATAACCAGTGTTAACGTCAGTGATGATGCTTGACTTCAGTCTCACATCTGCTCACTGTAAGATTTGCAGCTTAAAAAGCTTTTATAGGAGCACCATGGTACTGCTGCCCACCATCCTGCAGGAAATAACAGCTCATGGCCCAGCAGATTAACATGGGAGGGGATAAGCAGCCACAGCAGCTGTGAACACCAGGCAGCTCATAAAAAGGCCTGTAATCACACAACAGCTAACATCACACTGTTTTGAAGATTTGGGGTCAGGAAGCAGGGCTTCAGTCAAAGTCATCATGGGTGACACAAAAACAGTTTTTGGCTTGGATTTGATATCCCCTTTAAAGTTAAAATACTATCAATGAATGAATCATTTCTCCCTGATGGTATTTAATAGCAGAATAAAGAGAAAATGTATTTATTGTTTGACATGTGTCGCAATCATATGGCCTATTAAAGAAGGGGAATCAGCATAGAGCCTCCATCACATGACAGGACTGATTCCATGCAATTCAGATGCTTGTCAGGAGGAAATAGAGCCACTAAAGCTTTGACTACATTTTCAATTTATTGACACATTTACTCTAAAGGTCTGTAACTCTGAAAAGCTGTATTACAGTGGCAGAAATATAACAAACATAAACTTTCTTAAAGACTGACCGATTGGCTACAAATACTTAAATATGTATAAGAGTCATATTTTTGTAATGTTTCATATTTTGAAAACCAAAAGCTTTGGCACGACCACAACAACTTGTCCGATAAAGGTCACTCTACTAAATGACAGGGGGGGGGGGGGGGTAATATGATTATGATCTTTTGTTAATGATACTTTTTTTCCTCTCTCTCTCTTCTGCCCACGTTCCTATTCACTCTTGCGGTTTTGGTTTCACCTGTTGGATCAGTATCACCTGACAAGTCGAGATGCTTGTAACCAGGGCATATTTATTATTTAAGCTGCTCCAGTTTCTTATGAAAAAATCATGAGACTGGCTTTTTCATCTCCTCTACAAACCATTATCACAACACTTTGATAAGGAACCTCAATATCCCCTACACATTTACAACTACCTGGGGGTACAAATGTGTGACAGGGCTCGTTATGCGATTCAGAAAAGGGTCATTTATTAAATATAATGAAGAGCAGTCTCCTGAAGAGGAGCTTTGACGTGCCCAAGGCTCTCCAGTTGCTCTGTAACAAGAGAAAAGTTGAACTGATAAAGCAGCTTTCCGACACATATTCGACCCTCATCCGCTTAGTCACGTTCAAATACTGATCACATACCATAATGAAAGTCTTTATCTCCCTAACGGGTGAAATAAAAGTTAAAGAAAAAACAGCTAACAAGAATCCGCAGGCCTATCCACATACCTGTAGTTGCTAGCTTTGTGTCTAACAATGCTACAAGAGATTAATGTGTATTTCCTCAATATATACCGCGTCATGTCACTGAATCTCGTAAACAACACACAACAACAACAACATATAAAGAAGACATTAAATGTGTCGTGTAAAAGTTTGAACATTGTGGCGTTATTTTGGTCCCCACTGACCATGGCCAGGGAGAAGCAAACAGCTAACGTTAGCTGTGACACCTGACAACCAGCCATCTCGTCTCATCACTCTGTCTCGACAACAAAACCATCTGCTACCACAATTTTTCAGGCGTCTCTGGGCGGTTAATACGAGGCTGCTTTGCAGTCAGATGTGAATGCTTCTTAAATAAATAAATTTTTGCCAACAGAGTCTATTTTAAAAGGCTAAAATACCTGCTGCCTCCCCCAGATCCTGGCCGCAGCGCCATCTTGATAACAGAAGTCACTAGTAGGGAGATGATGTCAGCAGTGACGACGGCATCGACGAGTGGATATTGTACCCTGAATTTAGCCTGCCAGGAACATCTGGTCGTTCCTGACCACTGTTCCTCGTTGCATTACAGTTCATTTGTGTTCAAATAAGGAAATCCGTAATTAAGAAATTCTTAATTTACATTATGCAACATGCTCAGTGTTATAAATTCGCATATTTTGAATATAACTCCGCCTGCAGTATCTTCAGCAGTAGCTTGCACACTGCTTTGGTGTTAGTAATTCAATGATGTCATTCATCAAATGTGTGTTTTAATACGTTTCTGTGTTGAAAACAAATGCAAGTCTTTATGCAATTTTGTATCACTTCAAACAACACAGAAAGACAAATCCTAATAGAACACTTTCATCGGGTTTTTAGTGTAGCAGGAGAGTGAAGACCAGCCTGGGAGAGATCCAGAGAGCCAACATACAGGATCTCAACTGTTTTACTTTCTGCAATAGATGAGACCAGCAGATGTCATTGTTTAGCTTAGTTCCTGCTTCGACGAAGCAAAGACCAAAACCCTGTGGTCGTGAACACAGAAATGAATTCAAGTTAACCTTTATGTTGTTTGTTCAAATCACAACAGGAGTGTTGTCTAAGACTTGTTGGTTGATGTAAAGTAAAACTGTGAATTTTCTGAATTGTTGTATCTCAGATGATGGAAATACTAAAATATCTCATTACACATTTGTGAAAGTAAACTTCTCTGAGCCGTCGCTACCATTTTTTCTTTGGGAAGCCTATGTAATATCCAAAGACAGCATTATGTCATTACTTTTGCAAATAGTAAAATGTAGTACTTTCATGGTAATACTGACATCTGACCTATTTGCTAAAAACAATTATTTCCATTACTATTACCCCCAATCTCCCTCATTGAAACTAATCAGAAATTTTTTTGCAGTCTTATACCGTTGATTAAAAATCCAGTTAGATTTTTTTAAATGAAAGACTTCAGTAATTACTGTATCTGAAAAAAAATCACCAGAAACAAATGGACACATTATTGAAATAGTATTAGAGGAGGTTAACAGCACATGGTGCACAAGTGATGATTGCTCAAAGACCAGATTGTATATGCATCTGGAAACAAGACACAATGTTAAGGAGCAAAAAATGGAGAGGA
The DNA here is from genome assembly GCA_028567055.1 of Leptatherina wallacei. NCBI lineage: Eukaryota > Metazoa > Chordata > Actinopteri > Atheriniformes > Atherinidae > Leptatherina > Leptatherina wallacei. The sequence continues at coordinate 12,376,108 of JAOXYM010000009.1, forward strand.
ACAAAGCACTAAAGAAAAAAAAAACATCCACAGTTATGCCAGATCTGTGATCAGATTTGATAAGTTTTCTAATCAAAAAGAAAGTTTGTGTTTCTTTCTGTACCAAACAGTTGTTTATGCAATGTTTAGGTTTAAAAGTAAAAAGGTCATCGGGGTCAGACAGAGTGCAACGCTCCTGATCTTTTTCTAATTTAATCAAAATACTCTGCCAAAATGTTTAATTTTGCTGTGAGCTGTGAGTACATCAGTTTTCCATCAAGTTCAACTCTGAAGGGTTTTTTAAACTGTTACTCTGTTTTAGACACTAACACCGAATTAACCTAACCAGGCAAACTCCCTTTTCTCTTCCATTTGTATGTTGCTCCTCTTCCATCGCGTTCCAAAGATGGTCGGCAATGATTATACAAATATTTCAATAGAACAATCCAGTCCTGAAAAATCCTGAGTCATTACCTTGTTTTAATAACTATCTTTAAGTTCACACACCTTTACACTCATCTGTAACCTCAAGATTGTTTTAGAGAGAATTTAACCTCTTGGCAATGGATTCTCAAGGAGATTCAGATGTTATTCAGTATTTTCTGAAAACAATATTTCAATCATTTCCGCTCCTTAACATTAATAATTTGAGTTGATTTTTTATACATGTGTATTCTCTTAGCTTTTTTAAAGTGTGCTGTGACATGACAGATTTGCACCATAAAGTATATGTTTTGTTTTAATCAATATCACTTGCTTTATTTCACCTCAACAACATCTATCTATCCATGGCTTATCAATGTTTTTTTTCAATTGCTTCAAGTATTTGGGTCATTGTGAGTTCTGACAAAGTGATTCAGTTTCATTGTTACTCTGATGATGAGGTGGAGCAACAAGGAAAAGCCTCTCCAGCATTGTCTTAGTTGGACCTGTTGTTGTGAAAGATTTACAGCTTAATGAGAGTAGATTAAGGCAGCGATGACAAATCCTGCTGCGATCCATCACCTGGTCTGCTGTCAGCCTTTCCTTTACTTCAGCAGTAATGATTCAGAGTCCATATGCATGACAGAGGGCCAAATGCAGCCATTTAGGCTTCTCGGTGACAAACAAATGAGAGATGAGGGTTTTAGTTTTTACTTATCTTATGCAGGTGATTAGTGGGAAGGATGTATTCTGTCATCATCTTGCAGTAAAGAAGTCTCACATAAAACAGACGTCACTTCCACTGAGGACATTGAGAGGTCATGTCCTCTGTTTCAGGTCTGAATGAGGAGATTTTATTTAATACTGAAGAAAAGTTCAAAGAGTATTCTCAAAAATGTATGTTTCAAATTGAAATGGTGTACTGCATCTTGATACAGAACCATGTGGTGTTACTTCCAGCAATTATTCAGATAATAGAAGTTCATAGAAGTGAGTGTATGTTCAAGTAGGAAAACTATTCATCAGTTTCACATTGCGAAAAAGTTATGTAATTCAAACCAAAGTTGCCATTAATATACAGTATGTTAAAATAAAGTTTGCAAAAGAAAAATCCAAACTGTAACAGACACGCACACACACACACACACACACACACACACACAAGATCACACACACACACAAGATCACACAGCTCTTACAGGAACTTTGCAGGAACTTTTCTGAGCAGATGTAATTCCAGTAAATAGCCATTTTACAAACATTCACAGGAAAAGCATAATAACAAGGAAACATGAAGCATTTTGTTTGCCTCTTTATCTGACATGGAAAAGCATCGTCTATGCATACCATGGTGACAATAGCCCTGTTAGGATGGAAACTCATAGTTTGTTTAATTGACGTTTATTGTTGTTATTTTGTTTGTTTGTTTTTACAAATTATGATTCAGGTTGCCTGTAAATAAAAGTGACTGATTCAGCTATCCACCCTACCCTTACTCAATTTCTGACTGAAATTTCCATCCAAGTCAATACAGTGAATAATATAAAATAAACATTTAGATGGATTAAACAGTCGTGGTGTGGTTTGTTTTTTAAGTTATATTTATGATTCAATCTTACTTACAGTCTGGAGGAGATCCTTTAAAGAGATTTTTCACTTACCTTTGACCTGAAAAGTGAGAACCCCTCTAAAAAAAACTCCAAATCGGGGGGTGGGGGGGAGAGAGAAAAAGTAAAAGTGTAATTAGTCTTGGTGCACTGGGAATCATGACCTTCATTGCTGTAAAAACCAAACTGCAGTCCTTTAGGATTAAGGGTGTCTCACAGCTCTTGTTAATATTTGAACTTTGAATAAGATATCTCAGACATACTGCACACATATCAGATACAACTTGGAGTTGTATATGTGTCTCTTGTCCCTTTAACAGCATGCTCTACCATTTGGTAGAGCAATTTTTTTGGTAACTGTAATTAATCTTATTTAAATAATTGTGGATATAAACCCGCCTGAACCATATCACTTTATTTTGGCATGCAATGCCAAAAGAAAGTGTTCTGTTGTTTCAAGTTTTGACCATTTTACTATTGTCACTATATTATCAACTGTCATCTCATCCATTAGTATTAATTCCTGTTATTGTCAAATAAAACGCAAGAAAGATTTCCCTTCATTAAAAACATTGTACCGATGCAGTTAACATGTTTTATTTGAAAACTTTTAAAGGTGGAGTGCAGTTTGCAAACTGGACCATAATTAGCTTCTACAGCTCTGAAATTCTGATGTTTGTTTAATGATGAGCACAGAAAAACCTTCAGTACTGTACCTACCTTGCACACAAATCTCAAACATCCAGATGAAGACACAATAATGAAAAGCACATCAGTGTTTATGTGAGCTCATTGAGCTATTTGGATGATTTTCTGCTGCTCTTATTGCTTCTATTGAGACCCATTAAAGAGACAATTAGGCCTCACCAGTCTTCCATCTCATCCTCTCCAAGTCCCAGAGCATGGCTTACCTCCCTGCTTTGTGTGCTGGGGTTTAGCTGGGGGCCAGTTGAGTCAGTCAACCGCCTTGATGGTTGGTCTGCACTGGATGTGAGCTGCCCCCCACAGAGAGGAGGTCCAGCGAGAAAGGTGAACATTAACCCTGGTCTTTTTCTGGGCATCCCCCTATTCCTCATAAATCATTAATCCATCCAGATTCAGCCCAGTGACAGCATCAGCATGACAACATCTATCTGTCAGGATTCCTCTGAACCCAGATCTCTTGCAGTTTTTCCACCTCGGATGCAAATAGAGTTTGTTTGTAAGACTCAGGCAGGAACAGACTCATATGTGTCCCAAGACACAAACACATGACCCCAACAATGTTTAGTTGAACATTTCTTGATGCTGCATGATTTCTTTTTTTTTAAATTTTTTTTTTTTGTGAATCAAATTAAATGGCAGGATGTTTCTATACTGGCACAGAGCATCACATTTGCTGGGTTCTTCACATTATTATTGTATTTGTTTAGTAAAATCATTTAAAATTACTTTGATCAATTTCTCTTCAGCAAAATAAATCTTTTTAATTTTGTGTTTTCAGTATTGGTTTTCTGGCAAATTTTTTGCATGAATTTGTGATGATTTAGCCCAGTGCCATCGTTGTTAATTACTGTAAATACATGCTTGAACAATCTCAGCTGCCTTCTGGCTTATATCTGATTATAAAGTGTCTGCATTAATTTCTTAATTCTATATATCTATTCCCAAAAAAAAATCAAATTTTAGATTTCTGTTTATTTGTTGATTATCAAATTTACATAGGAAATCACTGAAATCTTAGTTACTGTGCAGACTCAGTATACAGATACTGAATAATATGCTTATACTTAATGAATAATAAAACAACCTTACAATGGTAATGACAATTAATGGAAGAGAGCTGATAAATAAGATAAGATAGATCAAAAGCCACCTTACTGTCACTGTAGGTGGTACTGTTGTGGATGTACAGTGAAGGACACCGATTGTTACTGACTGATCTCCATGACTGTGCAGAAGGACAACAGAGGCCTTCTTGAACAGGGCTTTTGATGGAGGACTCCTGTCAGAGCAGCTCCATACATGTGTATGTATTTCTCCATAAAAAGGTTGGCGTAAACTCTTGTCGCAGTGACCAATTAGACCCGGCAAAGAGTGGCCTCCCGACCCCTGACCCCTGCCGGGTAGTCTTATCCATTAACCCTTTGGGGCTCAGCTGGAGTTGATGTAGCATCCTTTCTTCTGGCACTCCTAAACACACGGCCACATTCACCCTGTAGCTTCCACTTTCTGTCTCTTTGTACCGCTCCTCTGTTCCCCGTGTATCAACTCGCTGTCTGTGTTGACCTCTGAAGTCCCGGCCACATTAAATAAGTTGGTCAACTTTCATCTAGTTAGACCCAAAATGAGCATCTTCTGCAGTGTGTTTACGTCTCACCCTCTATTTTCATTGCCTAGTCAGTTCAGCAATAATTTATTTCACAAAGAGTTTATTATTTTATCTATTTTGTTCCTACTGATTTTTGTCTCTGTTTTTCTGCTAAACAGTAAAAAAAAAAAAAAAAAAAAAAAGCATTGATCATTACTTCAACCTCTATTTGTTCTCAGTTGATCATTGATGGGTTACCCACCAATTTGAATAAAAAGACAATATATACAGATTTATAACTTTGCTAATTTGGAGAGACCACATCCAGATTGAAATAGATGCATATGTTGTATATTGTGCATGTAATTACAGTTGTTTACAGTAATGCATATGCATTTACATAGATAAGATTCTCACCAATAAACTGCATAAAAAAAGCATTGGATATGCTACAAAAAAACAACAACAACTACACATTGAATCAGTTTTGTGTTACTCTATAACATTGCCTGAAATAAAATTTGACATAATAACATATAAAAGTAAAGTTTCACCTCACACATGCCTGCATACTCTGATCCTAAAAAAATTAGCAGGACACATGAGAGACGATTTACCCTTCTGTTAAACTATACCCACAAAGCTGTAAGGCATAAAATCAAGGTCAAAGAGTTTTTACAGAAAAACACTGCAATGGTAATATATTTCACATAAGATATTCAGGATGCTGTTGGATAGACCATACCATAACAAACATGTCCTAAAAGTTTGTAATTGCTGACATTTGGTGTGTAATTTAATTGAACTGAAAATGCTTTATTAAGGGAATTTACATTACATGAAGTGTAGTCTATTGAGGAATAGAATTACGAAAAGAATTAATAACTAATTTCTAAAAAGTCATCCTGCAAATTGTTGGAAAGTTGAAGTGTAGAGATGGCCAATAATGCATCGGGGTGTTGTGTTTAACTTAGCGACTATCAAGCTGACGCACGTGAACTGTCTTCGTTGACAACATGATCAAAAACTAAAGCAGACAATCATTCAGCATCCCGGCTACAGGGATGCTCTTTCTCAGCAACATGCCCAGGATTACGTCATTTGTTAATAAGCACTGTTGTTCATCCACCTTTACTCTTACAGCTTTGTCTGCATGTTTCCATCTACCCAGACAGATTTAAAGTTGTGTGGAGAACCACTGGATCCAGGGATATGCTCTGTGGCCATGTCTCAAAGAAACACAATTCTACATTCTGTTAAGTGACCAAGCTCACCCACATAACTTTGTCAGTGATTTCACATCCCCAAGATAATAAAAACATCCAGAGACTGCAAGATCAACTTCTTGCACTTCCTGAGTGAAGGTTGGAGACTGAAACAAAGTTCAAATAATCAAAACTTTTATCAGTCAAAAGATGTCACCTTCAACAAACTTTTTAAGGCATACATTGTTCTGCTTAGCACTGGTATTTTATCAAATCTGATACTCACTCTGCACTAAAACCAGGGTTATGAGCCTGTGGATACAATTATTTGTCATTGGTAATAAATGATGAGGAAATATAAACAGTAGCCAGAAAATTCTACTCATTTCTAACAACTGTAAAATGGATTTATTAAAATGATATTTAGACCTTAATATGGACTCAGATGTGATGTTTAGACACTTTAATGTTGTAATTTAAACTTTAACAGATGTAAATAAGCCTCCCAGTATTTCAGTTTCCCTTGGAATAAAAGACAAAAAGGGACATGGTTAGATCTTTTGAGGCTTCCCGGGTCCTGTAATCAAAGGCCTTATTGAAAACCAAATGGAGCAACATCAGTGGATTACAAGGCTTTCCTCAGCAGGGCTCCATGGTGGAGGCAGCAGGTTGACTGAGTTGGTCAAATATAATCACAACCCTTGAAGAATTTAAGATTAAAAATGGCTCACGGGTCAAATGTGGTGATTTCTATTGATCTTTAAAGTCTTTCACTACGTGGTTTTGACATTATGGCTGAAAATTTACCAGATCAGACATGTGTATCATCCAGCTGGCGAATGTGGAACCCAGAGAACAAAACTTTTCCATGAGCAGACCTAAAAGAACACTGATGGTTAAAGTTACATTGATCATGAAAACTCAAAATGAATACCTATTCTGCTTTGAAAGTTTGTCACTTAGTTCAACTTAAAGAAAAAAGTTTTGGTCCTAATTTCTTTATTTATTTCGATCTTCTGTTTTGGGGGTCTAAATGGGGACTGAATAGATTGAAATATAAATTATAGAAAACTTTTTACCAGCAACACAGAATAGCTACAGTGTAATCTTGGGGATACCAGACCATGTCAAAGAAAGAACTTGTTTTTGCCTTTTCCTTGCTGTGGTGATGCCGTGCCAATTAAACAACTTTAGCTAGTAAAATGACCTCCATTTAGTCTGCAGCCACTCTCTGCTCATATTGTAGCCTTTCTAAGCAGCCACAGTTGCTTTAATCTGCAAAATGCTAACTAGCTAACTGCAGCATAAGGATACATAGACTGTTTTCTTCTTTTGTAGGACAACCACAGCTTCAACATGTCCCAGAAAGTAGACTGTGAAAGTCTTGTTTTAATAAGGAATTTCAAAGCCACTATTTGTATTATTGTCTGATGTCACTGTTTTAGTGTTAGTGTTGTTATTGTGCTTTTTATGACTTGTAAGTCACCTTGGGTGACTTAAAAGGCACCAACAAATAAAATCTATCATTATAATTATTATTCAATATGTGTAAACATATGCAAGCATTTTTTTCCCTCACAGGGCCAACACTGTTTGCCTGCTATTTGTCTATCAGTATTCATTGCTTTCTTAACTGTAAATAAACTTTTACTCTTGAGTTGCCTGTGGTTTCTGCACTTCACCTCTAATATTCTTCAAGATTTATACCACTCTGCTGTGCATATGTCTTACCCTACAGATACTGAGATGCACCGCTTTGGACTTTTTTAACCTGTTACCTGTTGGTGCAGCTTAGCCACTTGGCAAAGTGGGAACAATGGAGGTTTCTTTGCCACAGCTTCTCGGTTTGTTGGTGAATTTTGAACTGCACTTGATGGCACAAATGACTGGATGTTGTTACTTTGACTGGCACCTAAGCAGAGTGGCATCATGAAAAAATGTGTTAGTTATAGCCCACTTCATTTTTGATTTTGATGCAAATCAGAATGGCGCATGAACAGACTGCACCAAGTTGAAGTTGTAATTTCTCTGACACTGTTTGTGAACCAGAATCAAGATCTGTGTGGGGGTAAAGGGAAGGCTCATGGCAAAACCGAATGAAAACTTCCCTCATCTCTCAGCTCTTGTTCACTTTTACACCATCCAACCACAAGTTTTCAGGGACTCTTGTACATAGATATGCAACTGATAAATAATTATATGCACATTTGTCTCACTTATGGGTGGTAACCTTTCATGAGCAAAACAATCCAAATATTTCCGATCCTTTGAAAAATTTTGTCTCTAAAGAAAAATCATTTAAGAGAAAACAAAACACTGTAATTGTATCATAAAAAGGCTGTAATATTCTGATATTGTGCTTTGAGTTTGTTTCTGTTGCCCTCCAGTGGTGGAAAAGACAATAAATGTAGGTCAAATTCTACTAAAAAACATTTCATTATAAATAAAAGATACTTTAAATGATTAAACAAAAGAATATATGGGATATCAAGATCATCTATTTTAGATTTAAAAACTAAAGTAAGCTTAATTAGACATGTGAGTTTGACTATATTTAAACATGTATAGAGTACAGAGCAAAAGTTTAGAGCCACCCCTTGTTTCTTTATACACTGATGACATCTCCACTTAAGAGGAGATGAAGAGGGTGCAGAGTGAATTGAAGGTGAAGATCTCAGAGGGGAAGGACTGTTACAGGAAGAAGCTGGAGAACAAGCTCCAGCAAAACAACATGAGGGAGGT
>JAOXYM010000009.1:12384453-12414982 GCA_028567055.1 Leptatherina wallacei
CTTTGTTTTAAAAAGGGACAGACTATCTAATTTAATTGTATTTTATTTTATATTACTTTATTTTATTTTATTTTATTTTATTTTATTCTATTGTGTTAAGTTTCTGTTCAATTTTGTATTTAAATTTTTTGTATTGTGACGACCTCTGTACCGCACTCTGGTACAACAATTTCCTCCGGGATTAATAAAGTCATTCTTATTCTTATTCTTATGATAAAAAAAAAACAGGAAATAGGTACAGTGATACGGAAACATGTGAAATCATAGGTGGAAATAGAGTACAAGAGCCAATAACAGAGATTGTAAAACTCTACGACCGCCTCTCTTCTTCAACACAACTTGAACCATCTTACAGAAGCTTTCTTCTCATTTCTTTCCGTATTCTTTGGAAATTTTCTCCAGATGTCTTGAAGGACATTTCACAGCTCGTCTTCGGATGTTGGCTTTTGTTTCATCCTCTATCAAGATGATCCCACACTGCTTCAGCAGTGTTGCAGTCTGGGCTCTGGGGAGGATTCATGACAACAGTAGGCCTATCGCCACTTGAAGGTCTAAACTGAAAATTGATGAAAAAAGTAGCTGATGTTCAAAGGAAAACTTTTGTTTAAAAAAAAAAGAACCCTTCAGAAAGCCGGAAAGCTATTTGTACAAGAACACTTTAAAAGATGACAATAAAGTTTGGCTCATTAGAAGCAAATATCAAGAAATGAAGAGTGGTTCAAAACTTTTGTACAACACTGGATTATAACGAAATAATAACTGATTGTTACCTTGACCTAAAATACCACTGAAAGAATGCGTCATGTCATTGCAAACTCCTTTCTTTTTAGTATAGACATTTACATAGCTGGAAACTATTTTTTACAGTGAGTTTGGGGTTAGGTTAACCAGATAAAGGCTGAAATGAATTGAGCTGTCGACATATTGGGGTCAGTGAACTTACTGCCTGAAATGAAATGTGCACTTTAGATCTATGAACTTCAAAGCACCTGTTTTCTTATCACACTGCAACACTGCAACATATTTGTTGAGGTTATAAACACACACTGAACTGCCTTTTCTTTTTTATACTGAGAAAAGCATCGCTTTAAAGTCTTATGAATCTCAATTTCAGCTGGATTTATTGCGCTTATAACTCCACTAGATTTATTCCTGCAGCATATATCATATATTAAAAGTGATGTGAACATTTTTTAAGAAAAATAAATGCACCATCAACCATCCCATTTGCTATGGGACAATGTGAATGAAAATAACCACAAAAACGTGTTCATTTTGGAAAAAAAACCAAACATTTTACTTGAAATACCAATATTTTTTCAGAAAGTATAAATAGTGATTTTAAGATTGATTTCAATTTTATACAAAAATAATACATAAGGAGGAAAACAAATCATGTCCAGTCACACAGGTATGAGTGCCCTCTGATCAGCTGGCAGCAGATATGCCTATAACAGTCACAAACCAACCACATCATAATAACAATGTAATGACCTAATATTGAGCAGGAGACTGGATCTGCACACTTATGATCACAACAATTTTTACATCTCACGGGGAATTTTTGTGAAAGAAAAACTAACTTGATGCAAAATTTGGAGCCAGTGCATGCAGCAAATCTCAGAGTCAGGATGAAATACTCAAGTCGTGGTCAAATTCTCTGTCTGTACACACCTTAATACTGTCAGCGTGGGTGTCTGGGCCCACTACAGCTTATCTGGATTCCTGTATGATTAGAGCCGCTGCTGTCACAACACTGTCCTCTTTCATGTTTGTTTGGTTTCTAAATACTTGTCAACATTTTCAGACTACCCAGGGGGATCCAGCCTTGATTTATAATGAGGAGTTATTAACAATATTTGTCTTATTTCACATTGTGGCATGAAGCAGGAAAGATAAAGGGAGGGTAAGTCCCATTCCTGAAATTCACCTGAACCTGTGTGCAAACATTCAGAGGTTTCCATGGAGGGGAAGGGCTACATTTAAAGCATGTGAGTCACTCCCCCCCCCCCAACAAGGGTAAAACCAGTTTTTTTTTTTTAGATATGGAGGGCAGCTTACGAGCTGCATTTATAACTCCTACCCTTTGGCATATTTATAACATCAATTTGTGTAATTTTGCAAGCAGCTCCACCTGCAAGTTAATTCCCCGCCTCAAGTTTGTGGAGTTTTGTGCAGAATCCAGTTATACAAAGCAATTGCTTACACCTATAAACACATTGCATAGTCCTTTCAAGATTGTCAAACTCGTTTCAATCACAGTATACACATTGTACAACTTGAAACGATGAACGGGCATTCATCATTTGCACTGATGCAAGCAGAGTAAACTGAGTGTGAAAGAATAACATGGAAGACTCCTTTAAAGCCCAGTGAGGAATGAATAAATGCACAAGAGCAATACAGGTTATTGTGATTGTCATACAGGCTGCTCACAAGCAAGACGACACACTTTCAGCACAGGCATCCCTCAGTCTCCTCGTCCACATCTGCCTCTATTAGTGTCACTGTGTCTTCATATTTCCCCCTTTAAATCACAGTTAAAGTCATCTCAAAGCCTTCATTTAGGTCCACAAAGTTCATTTTGGTGCTTTTGTTCCTTTGAAATGTGACAACAGAAGATGACTTTTAAAAGGGGGTGTGGAAAGCTGAACACTTTTTTCAAAGATTGTGTTAAAATCATAAATCCTTGTTGATCATTTGTGTGCCACAGAGGTGAATCCAGACTCCTTTTTTTCACTCCCTTGTCCCCATTTCTCATTTCCACTGCCTCCCCACCGTCGTCTCTCCTCTGTGTTTGTTGACTGACTCATCATCCAGCACGCTGTTGCGGGCTATTAAGAGATGTCATGGTTACCGTGGTAAGAGGGTGGAAAAATGTACTCTGGTTGCCGGGCAGCAAGGAAGTCAGGTGGACGCTCTCACCAAGCTTGAAGAGGACACTGAAAAGGAGAAAGATGTTAAACAAAGTTAACCTTCATTGCATAAAAACAATAAACACAATCTGTCCATTTACACAGATATATAGCTACTGTATATATTATATGTACATTTGCAGAGTACTTCATAATGCTGATCCGACACAACTCAGTCTACTATTTCAGGTTCATACACTTTAAATTTTTGTTGTTAGAAAGCTGAAGGATTTTATTTCATGTTTACTTTTGAGGCCATATTGAATTGTGTTCCTAAATATCCTAATATGTTATTTTTGTTGTTGTTTTTTATTTTGTTGGGGCCAAAACTCAAACTTGAGAGCTTTAACTATGTTAAAGTGTTGCTAACATGATACAGTACTTACATGATATAATGATTGGATAAAGTAGTATGAGCAGTTAATTGGGAGTTTCATATTTTGATAACTTAACCTTTAAACAGGTAGTTTCTGTCCACAAGAGGGCAACAGAAATAAGCTGCAAACACAATGACATGTTGACAACTTAATAAAAATTCTGTCACATGAGAGGGTTGGCGGAGGAATAAAACACACAAATATCACTCACTTAAGTTTTGTCCTTTACATAAGTATTAATGTTATTCTGTCAATTCATTTTTAAATACTGACTATTTGTTGTTTCTAGTAGATTTTTTATCATGGCTTACTAAGTTTGGTTCGGTGTAGGAAGCATAACAGTTCAAGCTAAAACACAGCCTACTTCCTTCCGAAAGCTTAGCTCAGAGGTAGTAAAAAACCTGCAGGAAAGTTTCTATTCCAGCACTGACTTGGCAACAACTGCTCACAACACAAAGAGCTTCAAAAATGCGGACAGAGCCATTAATAAAGTCAGTTAGCTTCTTGAGGCAACTAGCGGCAAAAAAGGCTCAGATGAAGTCGAAAAAGCTGCTGATGATGTTTAAGTTCCTGCATTTTGCTGTTGATTTTTGAGCAGATTTAAACATGTTGTTGTTTGCTTCTGCAGCTGTTAATGGGATGTGTTTCCATATAAATGTTGATTATAGTCACATTTAGTGAATTCTTTTTTTTTTCCAATCTTGCGCAAAAGTATAAATGCAGAATTTCTACTTCTCTTGCTTCTTTTACTCTGATTAGTCCTTTCACCCCTCCACCTTTATGTGCCACACCTGACCAAATACATTCCCCATCCCTCTTCTCCTGACTTGGAAAAGCTCAGTTTCCACTCTCTTCTTTTAAACTGTTTGTGGAATGTATTTTTCACCTGCCTCTCTCTGGGGGGTTGGGGCAGCTGACCCCAGAGTGACTTTCCGGCCAGCAAACAGCATCACCTGATAAAGCTGACCTGAAGCCAAGACCTGAGTCATTAGACGGCAGGCCCTGAGTAGAGGTGAGCGTTAAACAGACTCAGGTATAATGGAGGGTTCTTGGTAAACAGCGAGCGTTATAAAGCATGAAGTCACGAGAAGAAGGCTACCCCCATTAAAAGACGCCCTGATAAGAAAATACATGGCTTTTGAGCTAATTGATCTACTAATAAAAAAAAAGATTGTGAAATGCAACATAATGATGTTGTGACAGAGTACAACTAATCTTCAATACTTATCTGTACTAAGCTTAAAAGCTGTTTTGATGAATTTTGTTACTTTTTCTTTCTCTCTTTGTTAACATATTCGACAGCAGTCCCTTTTCAGGCAAACATTTTAGAAAAAAAACTGAAAATGAGCTTTGAAAATAATGTTTGTTACTAATTCAAATGTTTCAAACATCATTATTCAGAAAAAAATGCAACATTATGTATAATTCCAAATTGTACAATACTAAAATTCACAAATTTTGTTGAATTAAATGTAAGATGCCAAGGTTTTAAATAAGAAAACGTATTTCTAGTACTTCGGATGATGAGAAAATGAACCAGATTAATCGATTATCAAAAATCCCGATAGTTTGTGGCCCAATTATGCATTGTTGGAGATTAAATAAGTATTTCTCAATTGTTTTGGTTTGTGTCGTGTCACAATAACTACATTAAGTCTGTTTTAACTTCTATTTAATCTTAATTTATCCAAAACTTGAAACTGAAATTTTCTTTAAGACAATTGTGTACGTCTAAAAGTGAAATTTGACCATTTTACACACTTTTTCCACTTGTAAATGTGTTTTGTTTTATTTAATTAAAGAATTCGAGTACCTCCACTATTGTGTGCGGCTTTCATCTCAACAAACAGTTTTTTTCTAAAATGTCTGTCTTTGTGTTTTTGTTTAGTTTCTTCAAAATTGTCTTGTTACGTATTTGACAGGACAGAGGATTCATGCCATCCCGTCAGCATGTGTGCAGCAGCAGCAGCTCACGGTGCGAGCATGCTGCCTCAGCGTGGGAAATTGAGCGTGTGAAGGCACCGTGGACAGCATTTCAGGCTACAGTGACCACGGAGAGGAGGGAGAAGTAGGAAAGAGGAAGAGGCATAATTACAAAAAAAAAAAGAACCTCCACCCCCTACCAGACTCATCTCATCTGCAGCCTCGCTGTGGCATGGAGGAAAGTAGCAGCATATGAGGCTTGAAAACTTTGATTAACAAGACTCATTTCCTGATCACAAAGGTGACTCACACCAAGGAGATGAAAGTAAGAAAGTGAAAAGAGGGAGCATTAATCAAGAGGAGTTCAGGCTGATAGAACATGTGATTGAGTAGACAGCTGTTAAAGAGGAAATGGGGATTGTGAGGAGTGTCCTATCCTTACATCCATCTCATTTATTTGTCAAGAAGTGTTTGAACATCATCAGCAACCCCAAACAAGAAGTAAAAGGATCAGCGTGCACAGCTACAACCGACTTTAGTGATTAGGTCTGTGTGCGGTTTCACTCAGTGAAGCTGTGTGATTGAACTAATAAAGTTGTATTTACCCAGGAGAGACCCCCAAGTTGCACCATCTTGTTTACAGGAGCATCCTAACACGACAGGAATCAAACAAGTCAACACAATCATGTCACACTCTCACACACACGTCTCCCTGCTGTGATCTAGTTCCTGCTGCCGGTGTGTGTTATGATTGCTTCGTAAATGCCTTGAGTAATTGAGGATGATTTATGTGTATCAGCAAGAAATTAATGGACTGCTGGAACAAGTTGTAAAATAATTTCTCAGCAGCAGAAATTGCAGTAACATCACAAATTTAATGCTGATTCTCATGCAAACACCTCAAAATAAATTATTACTTAGACTAAATTTGACAACAGCAAGCAGGGAGAGGTCAGAGGTGAGTATAACTGAGGTTTATAAAGACGTGATGTGGGTGAAAACTCACCGTCTTGCTTGAGGACATGGAGCTGAGAGTGCTGATGCTGTTAGCGTCTGTGACCACCATGGCTGAAGGGAAACGAGACGGGTGGGAGTATTGTGGGGGTTCTTGCTTGTGAGAATACACTGCAAAGAAACATGGAGCACATTATTAGATTTAAACAACTGTATTGGTTAAATTGAGCAACTTTCTGCTTTTAATGGCATAAGATATTTTGGGAACATGCATGAAAACGGAATTCTGGCAAAAAGTCAAACCCTTGACATCATTGTTTTCATACAAAAATGTATTATTGCTGTGCATCAACGGTTCAATGTTCTGCAAAGCGTGTCATTTGCTAAGAAAAAAGATCCATTCCTCAAAAGCAAGTACTTTGTCAATGAAACTGTCAGAGCCAACAGAATGAAAAGTCCTGTCACCATCGAGAACAAACAAGGTAATCAAATGACTTTTTTTACTAAATGTATTTTTGATTAAATAACTTTTGTATTGTATTTTAATAGATTAGTAAAATAAATTGAATTGAATTTGTCATGTTTTCATTGTGACAGTCTAATCTATTAGTGTTTTTAAATACTAAAAAGTCAGATCTCAGAGACACTACCTAAAAATGTCCAAGACAGCACTACGCACTGGATGTTCAGCCATTTGAAAACTACTGTGAAGTTACATGTTACTGTTGCTTGGAGGGTAACTGAATACATGACACAGAATACATTTGTTTTACATTTTCACTTCATACGCTCTTTGCCATCTTACAGTAATTTTTCACAGCATCTTGCAAAAAAAACATATACTTCAGTCACTTATATACAACAAACTAAATTAAGTATCAACCCTTGGGTAGAGTTGTGCACAACTGCAAGTGATATTGATGGTTGGCTGAGAGCAGTTGTTCAATTTAGGAGAAATATTTGAAATTTGCTTGACAGATTTTGATAATTAGTATAATATTTTTGTATTTAATGACTCAAGCAATGGAATGAGGACTGTTAGTTTATTGGGGATTGACTTTTCTGCAGCTGAGTTCATTTCAACAGATATGTCCAAAACAAATGATCATGTAATGAAATAGCAGATAATTGTAATGATACATGTCTAAAAGCATTTGCAATTTGATCAATGCAATGACAAATGCTACTCTTTTGTGCACGAATGACTAATTGTTGTTCATATTTGAAAAATGTACCAAAGCAACTGAGAAAAACTGTAACATAAGCCAACAAAGTTGGGAACCACTGGTTCAGTTCAGGCTGCTGGAAAGAAGACAGTAAAGTTGAATTACTGACTGTGTGAGTGTGTGACTGTCGCCATGAAAGGCTGCTGGCTCATGTGGCCGGGAGACTGCTGCATCAAGCTCTGCTGGTGAGGGCTGTGGAGCTGCTGGGAAAACTGCACAGGCTGCAGCGCTGCAAGACTGCCCGCCACGCTGTTGATCACTGGCACTGTCTGAGACTGCGACGTGTTTAAACCTGGTGAGTACAATTAGAACAGGTCAGTGTAAAAACATAATTTAATGAAAAGTTGTAAGGTTTACTAAAATGCAACAAAAACTCATATCTGACTTGTTTATGGGTTTCTATTTGTTTGTTTTTTTTAGCTTTTCTTTTAACAGCGTTTAGTACAAAGACATCAGCTCAAAAGTCTTCATCGATCAACTTTGTTGAATTCAGAAAATGTAAACACGGATCGATTTAGAATATTGAGGCCAGCAAATATCACTATTGTGGAAGATTTTACAAATTCCAGACTGATTGGTGAGGGTGTCACAATGAGTTATAAAAGGAGCATTTACCCAAAGTAAAAAAAAATTTAAGCCAGGGTGGGCTGTAGCTCACCAATTTGTGCCAAAAAGAGACATATGCCATCAAAGTGATGCCCTCCTGTAAGATTTGTAGTTTTATGGGCACATAGTGCGTGCACTCACTGGCCTACCTGCAGTCCAGATCTGAGGCCTACTATAAATGTATGACACATGGTGATGAGAAGGATCAGCTGATGATAACTAAAGTCTGTTGAACACCTGAAATCTTGTATTCAGCAACTATGGATCCAGATTCCTTTAGCAAAACTCCAATGATTAGCATCCCCATTTCCCAATTGATTATAATTTGTAATTTATTGGAAGGTTGACATGAGTTATTGTGGGCATAAGCCTATCAAACCTTTACCAATTGTGTTACTGGCATCACACAAGGTGCAAGTTAAAAAACTTTTACTAGCTTTTTAAACTGACTTAGAGTAGTTTTTGTTATTTATTGACTGTGATTATATGAACATTATTAATAGAAGAATTGATGTTTATTTGATGCTAATGGCATTGATGTTTGCAGACGGCATGATAATTATGTTCACAACAAATAAGGCCTACAAAAGGTCTTTCACTGACTTCATTTGAAGCAAATTCAAGCTTGTTTGTAATGGGAAAAAATAACATACTATATTCTTAATATAAATGTTTCTTTTGGGAAGGAAATCTTAAAAATAACCAATATAAGATACTATGGACTTACTCTGTGCTATGGCCATGACTCCAGACAGAGGCATGATGAGGTTCTGTGTCTGCTGATGGCCGTGATGGGAACTGTGGATGTTTGTCAACGTGCTTACAGGAGGAAGTCCTCCACCTGAACCTGAAATCTGAAAAGAGATGAGCGAAATAAAATACAGGGCTGATTTACTGCTGTATTATTTGTTTTTAGCTGAATGCAACACTCAGAGTTATGAGAGCTTGTGTTTCTATGTAAATTCACGTTCAAAGTGAAACAGATGTTGGATGCTAAACAAACAACAGACATAAATGTTGACTCAGTTCAAATTCTTTTGTACAAAACTACTCTTGAGTAATTCTACTCATACACAGCAGGCAAACAAATACTGATAGGGAAAAAATGTGAAGAAAAAAAGTCAAAAATGGTCACAGAGGAGGCCATGTGTGTTGCACACTCGCAGTTGTGAGTTTATATAAATGGTTTAGACAACATCCTTGCCTTTACTATAGAGCCCGTCTGGTGACATTGATAGAAAATAATAAATACTTGTGGCCACAAGATACTTATGTGTGGGCACAAGATAATTACTTAGCTCGTTTCCATGCATTGATCACTTGTGGCCACTACTTAATTATCTTGTGGCCACGCATTAGTATCTTGTTGTCATGTCATCAGACGGGCTCCGTATTTTACAGTAATGTCAGCATGGACACACCCCCTTGATGAGATTTGTCTATTAGAATTACTGGACTTACATCTGCAGGCAAAATAACCCCAGACAACACACTGCCTGTCCTCATTTCCCATAATGTAGCTCCAAAAGGAGGAAGTGACCTGAAAGGGAAGTTAGGCTAAAGTTTGCACATCAAAAGGCCCCGACTTGATGTTTTCTGTGATTTCAAACAAAATAAACACTTTGGTTGGATTGATATTTTATTGCTTGACAGTTTGAAGGATGTTGTCTTTAGATTGTTTATCATACATACTATATCAAAAGTACTTTAGCACCACAACTCAGATGTTATGGGTCCATACACCGGTTTCCTGGCCACTGATCAAATATTAGACTAGTGGAGAGAAGTATTATAGATTAAGGAAAAAGCATCGGGCAGAAATAAATGTGGGCGTAACTTCTCTGGCAGAACAAGTGCCGCTCCACCTTAAGCTCCTCTTTGAGAGGCATTTAATCAATAAGAACAGAATGTTTCTTTGTCAGGCTTATTGGCAGAGCGGTGCACATGCCTGGTGCACTCTGCTTGCTAGTACAGCTGAGTGACCACCTTCCAAACAAACCAGCACAATGTGCTAATTGTTGGCTCTTGCCAGTGGGTCCATGGGAGAGGAGGTTTAGGAACCTGCTTTGTACGTTTAAGCTAAATGCTGGCCGCCTCTTATCTAATCTGAGGCCACAGAGACCCAGGTGTATTCACTCACCATCTTGGCGTCAGGTGACAGCAGACTGTGGTTGTGGTCCAGTCCTCCTGGAGACACCTGCTGGAGCACCGACTGACTGGTTGCCATGGCGTTGCTGTTGTGATGACTGATAGAGGAGGAGGAGGTGACCTCACCTGGGCCTTGGCTGTAACGCACTGAAAGGGAGAACCAGATAGAGACAGTGGGTTAGCGTGCTGGCTCACAGCTCCTGAGTGCCACATATGTCACAGATATGTAGGGCAGAGAGACAGCAGAGCAGGCAGCGCTGTGACCCCATCCAACCAGACTCACCTGCTCTTTGACTCAGACAGGGGAGGACAGAGCAAACAAACACACACTGACCCGTGCACTGCTGCTATCTGTGTAGCACAGCCAAGGCCATTCACTATGTACACGCACTCACAACAGCACAACTCCCATCAGATTCTCTGATCAGCACACAAATTCTGTTGACGATGTGCCTAATTACGTCAGTGTGAAGGTTCACCAATGGTGGAGGAAGTACTCAGATTCAATTCAAAGTACTCAGCTACAAGTAAAAACATTGCATTCAGAATGTAACTGAGGGGAAAGTATAATCAGGAGAAGCTAAAGTAAATATAGCGGGTTATAGTGGGGGAATACATGAAAAGAAACCAATTATATTGCACAAAATGGTCCTGATTTGTGCAACTTTTCTTTATTTTCTATTTGTTTGTGAGCTACAAAATTAGCTCAAAATTAGCACCATCACTTAATCCCATGTCTAGACTGCTTGCTGCCTCTCAGTGGAGGCCCAAGGAATGCCCCCCCCCCCAGCCCCCATAGCCGACGACAATCAAATGCCTGTTTGCCGATGCAGGCCCCCTCTGATACCAACAGAGTAAACATTACACAATTACAAGCAATGTCAAACACATTCTTATCCTGTGGGCTCAGCCTCACACGGACTCAGGGAGCGTCCCTCCGTCAGTGACAGTCCAGAGACAGACTCTGTTTGTCTTCAGATCTCCCATCTTCCCCAAGCCCTCTGTCCCTGACCCGGGTGTGACAGCCTGAGCCCAGCTGAAGTTGGTCTGTCATGACAGGAGGTATTGATATACAGCCGTTTTGAGATAAAAAAAAAAGAGGGAGAGGCTCTGACACGAAAGGTGAGCGATGAGGTGGGCATCGATTTCTTAATGCACGCTGCAAGAGATTTATGTTGAAGTTTTCCTCAAACACACTGCCATTATTATGGAAACAGTTAATCAGGTTCTTATAGTTGATTTACTTCCTGCTTCAGGCATCTTTTTATAAGCGGACTGGATGATAGGCTCCTGCATTGGACAAACGTGCAACTAAAAGCAAACTTTTCATTTAACTATCTGCGAGAAAGCAAACATATTTCAAACAAGCATGTTTCTGATAATGTTACTTTGAATACAGATACCACAAAGCCACAGTGCCATATTTCATCCTCTAAGTACCTGTCCTCCATTTCGTACAGCCAACAGACTTCATATTGTCTCCTGCAACATACTATCAACCACACAACAGCCCTCCGTGCCTTGTAAACACCACTGCAGAACAATAAAGCACTCCATTGGACTCATGACCCCCATTGCTACACAATAGAGGAGGACTCATAAAAAGTCAGTTATCTCGGAGCTAGGCGACCTCTTTAAGTGTCAGAGGGAGAAAAGGATGCAATTCAGGCCAGTTTTGTTTCTTTGGCTCTGGAAGGAATTCAAGCTGCAGGGAACCTCAGTGTTAGGAGGACTTTCACCATCCAAAGTCAGAAAATAACTGGCTTTCTAAACATGATAATCTTCTTACAAGTTTGTGATCCTGCTTTGAAGATTATGACCAACAAAAATTTTGCATTTGGTGTGATGGCACAATAAAAAAAATAAAAACGGGGGCTTGCTTTTTGAGAGCAGGGGGAGGACGAGAACCTCAGAAGGGGGAGTGGCAGCAATGGTTCTTCAGCAGGTTTAAAAGGCTCAAGCTCCCTGTGTGACCCGTGTAATATCAAAGCCTGCCTCCCCAACCCCAGGCAGTGCCCATTGTAGAGCTGCTGCATATGACAGACCTCCTGTGTCTCTCCAGGACGTATCCAGTCGCCTCTTTGTGGCTCTTTGGGAGACAGGGCAGAGGAAAGTGCAGAGCTAGGCCATATTTTCTGCATGAGTATCTGTTTCAAGCTTGCCTGAGGTGACAAAAAGCAGCGTAACCCACAGATAATCCCCCTACTTACTACTGTATCTGATCTGGAACTTCTGAGTCTGCTGGTTTAGTAACATGCAGAACTATGCATCCCAGCTTACACAACACAGATCTTTTTTCATGACAACTTTAGCTGCCACTTTATAACTTGCAACACTTGATTATAAACAAAAACCTGTCATTCAAAGCCCCAATTTTATAATAATAATTTAAAGAAAAATGTCTAATGTATTGAGCAATTGCACTTTAAGTATAACACTTCCTTTTAGGGGGTCATTTTTTCTAACCTTTGCGCAACCTACTCATACCAGTAAGCATATAATACATACATCTGTCTACTTGTCCAGTGTGCCATAAGTATCACAATCCAACGTATCCCAAAGCTGGATCCCAAGGTTGACATCATTTGAAATAACTAAATCAGTCCACATCACAGAGTACTGTAGCTTCCCTATAAATACTATAAATTATGCAATCACTATACTTTGTTTACTTTGATTCCTTAACATAGCAATGCTCAACATTTCCATACATGTTCCTTACGTGATCATTTCCAATATCCATTGTTTAAATTATGACAAACTCTTATAAGGTGCTAATCGGAACTTTGTGTATTTCTGAACACCTTTGTGCAAGATCCTGCTAGTTCTAAACTCATCCTGCACAAGGTTTTCAACAGCAACTACAATTTTCTACTTCTTTCCAACTCATGTTTCCTCAATTTTCTATGAATTTCTCACCTGCAAATAGTTAGGGTTGGGAGTTAAGATATCTGCTTAGGATTACAATTCATGATTAGGTCTACGTGTTACATAGAGAGTTGCAAAAAAGCTTGCACATATTCATATTTACACGCCACAACTCCTGCCATTTCATGTGAACGCTGCCAACGGGAAGACAACACAGTCTCAAAAGGTACAATAGTTACATTGGTTGACAACGCAAAATGCAATAGATTTACAGAAAATTCTAAAAGTTTTGTTCTATTATTACACTTTTCTGGACTATATTATCATTATATGCCTACATCTGCCTTTTAAAATAACAACATGCTATATTTCGCACTACCTTAAACATATTCACAAATGTGGGGAAACTGTCACAAATGTGATATTGCACACATATTAAAAGATTCAAAACTCCTACAAAGAAGTAGAATGGGAGATGGCAATGGCAGAAGGTACCATTTCATTACCTCTTCACCTTTATTGCCATGCTATATTTTTTACATGTGAACAAACTTCGTGATAATCTGTTTTCTTGTGAGACTGCACTGGGTTTGGCAACATATTCACAAAGTTCACAAACTACTCTGTGAAGGCTTCTGCTTCAAAGAAACACCCCTTAAAGTCTTCCTCCCTGGAGACCCCTGCACTGAGTTCAGCTGCATTTGAGAACAATTTTTCTA
Organism: Leptatherina wallacei; assembly: GCA_028567055.1. NCBI lineage: Eukaryota > Metazoa > Chordata > Actinopteri > Atheriniformes > Atherinidae > Leptatherina > Leptatherina wallacei. The sequence continues at coordinate 12,398,190 of JAOXYM010000009.1, forward strand.
CAAAGACTAAAACAGATGTAGCTGCTCTTGTGTTTCATTTCTGTTGCATCATGTTTGGTATATTTACTGACATTTGCCCGTCCATCTTTTATCTGGAAAGCCCAAGGCTGCTCCTGCTGAACATGAGGATATAATAAGCATAAGAATTTGTAAATAAAATGGATTTAATGACCTCCATTGATGTCATTAGTCGATGAACACATAGCAAATAAGGCAAAGGAGTTCACAAGTGGGAGCTAATCTGCCAATAAGATCAGTTTCATTTACTAAAGGGAAAAAAAGTCACTACCAAAACTGCACGTCACACTGTTTGACTGTCTATCCATTTGTGACCACCTGATCAACGAACCAAAACAGAATCAATAAAAACTCCCAGAGCGAGAGGAGTTTGTTTGAAATGACCCAGAACTGACCTCTCACGTATGACCGAAGGTGAGGCAGCGGTTTAAAAGACTAGAAGTGGGAGGGGTGGGGGGCTTTCTTGCTCTCTCTAAAGGCGAAGAAGGGGGTGATCAGTCCTGTCTGGCCAGAAAAGAGCCAATACCCCAGTGGACAGCTCCTGCTGCTCCAAGTCTGCACTCAGCATCAGCAGCTATACTGACGCCCATAAAGGTGAGGAGGGGGGGGGACTTTAAAGTCAGTCCTCCTTCGGGTCCAGCAGAGATAAATGAACCTAGGTTACAGTCACTGCAGTCTTCTAATACACCACAGACAATGGGAACTCCTGCTGAGGAAGAGTATAGAGAGTAGAAGTCAGAGGAGCTCCTTATCAAAGGCCTGGGAGATGTAGTAGCAAAGGATTTTAATTGTCCATTAAGCATGCATAATACAGGCCGTGCCCTGGCAACGCAATGAGATGCCCTGCTGGGATATTATTGTCAGGTCAGGGCTGACACTGAAAAACAGCTGATGCTGTCGGCAGGATGCCAGCAGGACACCTTGTAAGCAGCCAGCTGAGGGTTTTTTGGGGGTTTTCTTTCTTTTTTTTCTTCTTTTTTTCGGCCAGCTTTCCACCAACTCTTCCCTTCTGCCACGACAGCCTTACCGCTGACCCTTCTATAGCTTTGCAACCGGAGGTCAATGCCTGGTCAGGTGATCTGAGTAACAACAACGAAAATGCAAATAGACAATCTACAAGCAGGACCAGTTTATCCAAAGGTAAAAGAGCAAGCCAAGGTAAACAGTTTGTTTTCCCCTCAAAGGTGGCCTCGTGTTCGAACATGAGAGGACAACAATGGGCTCTGAGTGAGTCTCAAATCACAGTTTTATGGAAGGTGAGTGATGGTGCAGGGGATAAAGCTCTGTAAGACCAATAAGCTTTGTTTTTATGCTGTGTACGGCAGGTAGACTCGGTCAATACTAATTACTCTGAATGCAAACATCAGGTCAGGGTGAAATGGTCAGTTTCCTTGTTAAGGCGCCACTCATTAGCGACCTGTATGGGAGGAGGAAATACGGAAATGATGGTGTTACATCGAGGTGATCTGGATTTGTCCGTCCCACCTCCCTGACCCTGGCCTGACCCTGGCCTGTCACAGGATTGCTGCCCTTTGTGTCATGCCTCTCCATGCTGACTTTGGAGTGGAGATTGCAGGTACAATGCGGATTGTTCTCAGTGTGTTTTCAAAGATCAGAATAACAATGGCATTTGCTCAGCTCACTCACTCACACTCATTGATCACTTGACTTCTCTTTCTCTGCCTCTCTGATCACATCAACTCTGCTTCCAAACTTTCTGGACACAAGTTTCACACCAAAGAAAACTGAAACTGAAATTCAGGAGTAAATATGGACTAAAAGCAGATCATTTTCCAATAAGGAAAAAAAGAAGTGCTCTTCAAAACAACTCCGCTTGGCATCTTACTGGGAGGTGAAGCGCTGGTCTGGGAATGATGTGGCGAGTTGTGTGACAGCAGAGGGTTCATGGTGTGTGTTGGGGCAGTGATGGCGTCCATGGCCAACTTCTGCCTAAATGCTTCCTCTTTGCGTCGGTTTGCAAACCAATTATAAACTCGCACTTCGGTGACCAGGTTAGAGCCGAGGCCCTGAGCTTTGGAGGGGGAGACACCTCTCTGAAGACACTCAGCTCTGCGAGGGGAAAATGTGAAGGTTAGAATAGCTTGGGTTACACTTTAGTTCATTCTAGCAGGGTACAAGAAGGTGATGTGTTTGCCAACCTGTTGCACTCTTCTACCAACGCCTCCCTCTCCTCCTTGCTTGGATTTTTCTGCCGTTCATAGGCCTGGTAGAGGATTTGTTGCGACGCGGGCCCCCATTTGAAACGGTTCCTTCTCATTTTCTTACAGGAAGGTTCACTGCCGACCTCATCTCCAGGCTGACCCATGGTATGACCAGATGGGTTGAACTCTGGGAAAAAAAATGCTGGATCCTGATTTCCTTTGTCAGACATACTGCTACCTGAACCATGTGCTGCCTGGTTGAACTCTGCAAAACAAAAAAACAGAAAATTTCTCACAAAATGAGTAAATAAATTCTCTTTTACTCCACACTAGGAAGATCTGGCACAACCTTATTGCTGTTCTGTATTTATATGCTGTCAACCATGATTACAAAACTTGATAAGCTTGCAAGTTTGAAACCCAAATAAGGCGGCGTGGTGCTGCCTGCTACATACAGGCCGAGCTGTGAGAAACTCAAATATTAACTTACGTCGAAGAATTTCCCGCTGTTTCCTGACATACCAGGTGTAGAGAGCTGCTCGCTTCTGTGTTTTCATGGGCGTGCCTTTGTTGAGGTGCTGGGAGAGGTGAGACTGGTTCAGCCCAGTGATGTCTACGACCTCCCGTTGGGGGATGTTGTGCTGCTGCATGTAACCTTTGATCATGCGGGCAGCTCTCCATGGATCCTCTCTGAGTTTGCGTAAAACACACGAGCAGAAAAACATTCATTTTAGTACTGAATCACATGCAACTTTCAAAAGTAAGTAGAACACCCACTCATAATGAAAATCCAGAATCAGGTTTTATGGCTGAAATAAAGTCTTTTGAAAAATGTCTCACCATAAAATCATTGTAAATTCATGAAATATTTCATGATATTAAACTAAAAGCTGCTAGTTTTCCCTTCTTGCTTCCTTGTTTTTCAGTGCATTGAGTTTAAAGGGTTTGGAGCAATAATTTACCCCTCACAGACAACCCCTTTTATTATTGCAGCTTTTTAACAGCCTGTAAAAAATTTCAAGGGGTTAGTTGAAGTGATTTCAGGGAGGTTGTCTTCACATGAAGAATTAAATTTGGTCACTTTGAATTAAACAAGCACAATGTATCATTTATCTTGTTTTATCTTTTATTTTTCACTGAGAATGAATTTAAACTTTTTACCTGATTTCTATTGTGTTTTTATGAAAACTATTTAACACTAATGATGAAAAATATAAATATATATTCCAACACATTCCAACGCAAGATACGTTGTACAACTGTGTTCAATATTTACAAGATTCATAAAGCAAATTTCTATTTTAAAAAAAATGAAAGAATATAATGTCAAATTGTGATCACATCTTGCCTATAACTAGAGATCAATCTTACATGACAGAATGACGATCAAGAAAAAAGTTTTTTTTCATTGATAAATCCCTCTGCATGGAGACTAACTCTTTACATAAAAGCAATGTTCTTACCTGCAGTTTGTCACCCGCGTAATGCGCCGGATTTTCTGCCGCAATGCAACAAATAATAAGCAATATCAGGATTTAAAATGCGGTCCTACCCTGCAGTCAAATATTAGCAACCTCAGACACTCAGACATCGGTAATTACAGCAAATCTACACACGTCTGTTTGTTTTGGAGAATGTGGAGGCCTTCATCTCAATGTGCGGGTTAAGTGGGAGATGTTAGTTTATAACTTTTGACAATGAATAACCAGATCTCCATTCACTCTAATCACAAGCCACTGTGTATTTTTCAGTTGATGATTTATAGAATAAAATTAATAATAACTTCACTACACGTGGGTTAGTTTTGATAAAGTTCCGGTCCTTTTAGTAGACAACGGAACTTCAAATATTAGTTTTGAAATTACACGTAAGTGGAGGTAATTAGAAATAAATCGGCTTGCTAAGGTTTTTTTTTTTTTACCGGTAAACTTTATTATTATTATTATTATTATTATTATTATTATTATTATTATTATTATTATTATTAATTCCCTGTGAGAAACTGCTTCGTCTTCTTGTTTGCTGGTTGTGTCAGGCTTTTTATCGTAGAGAGGTGGAGTATAGTTAATAATAAATAGATCTAAGTTCAGCTGATATTTTGCAAAGGTAAAGAAACAGCTAATAATCCATGTGGATAATTAGTAACCAGAATGTTAAATCCAAACCGTGGCGCGTTATTTTAAAATTGTAAACAAACAATGAAGAGAGTTTTTAGCAAAGTTTTTTTTTTTTTTTTTAGTTCATTTGTTGATTTCCAGATTTTCTTTAATAAATGAAAGAGCATGCATATCAACTGCATTAAAGTGACCCACTTTTTTTCCCCACTTTCTCGTTTCACCTCTAAATCGCCTGTTTTTTCTAAATTTCAGTATCTTTTTAAAAACCCATTTTTTTATTTTAAATCTCTTTCAGAAAACTCACGCCAGCATGCGCTCCACCTCCGCCCTCTGCTCGGCGGCCTCCTCCGTGTTGAGCGACTGGAGCTCCTTCAGTATCGGCGGGGTGTCGTAGTCATCCCCGTCCTCGGAGCCCTCGTCCCCGGACAACTTGCCTTTGCTGTGGCCGTTGGTAAGTGTGTGGAAAACGGGTTTTGAGTCCGCGTCCACTCCGTTCATCTTGCCGCTCTGAGGAGGAGCCGGCGACAGGGGCAGATTCTCCAGTTTAACTCCAAAGCCCGGCGGGCTGGGGTCCATGTCGTCCAGGGCCTGGATCAGAACATCTTTGGTAACTCCTGAATCCAGCAGAGCGCTGAGGAGCTCCTGCTGAAGGGATGTCAGCTTCGATACCATTTTAGAGAACATTAAAAACACAACATAGGCCTGTTGTGCGCCTAGAGGGGAAAGGGTGGATGGAGGGGGGATTGTATAGTCAAAATAAAGTTCCTCTCTGCCTCTCAGTTCCAGATAAGTGGCGAGTTTTCGGCTGCTTACACCTGCTCCGAGAAGCTGCTTCACTTCCCTGTTGAAGGGGAGGATGGAGCTACTTTGCCATGATGCTTTCTGAGAGCAAGGGAATATAAAACATGGTAATGAGTGGGACGGCTGATGGCTGCCTTATGTAAATCCGCAGAAGAAGGCCCGTTCTGAGCAGAGGTAGACGTGTTTACACTGCTGCTTTTATTGGCTCCTCTTATCAGCAAAACTTTCATGGACTTTGGACCCTGTTGTATATGCCATAAAATCTTTTAAGAAAGGCGAGCTGCATATTCACACCGGCAGTCCATATGAGGCCAGTGTCGGGACCAGTAAAAGTTAAAGAAAAGCTTTATTTATTTATTTATTTATTTATTTATTTATTTATTTATTTATTTATTTATTTATTTATTCATTTATTTATTTACTTTTTTTATTTATTTATTTATACATGTAACCTATTTGTAGCTACTTTCGAACGTGTTAAGTATCTATTAGGGCATAATAGCCTAATGATAGACTATATGTTAAGGGTCTTAACCTGATTTGTTCTAGGCAAATATTTTCACAATGTATAAGTGAAAGTTTTTTTTAAACTGAATTATTTATTTAAAGATTTTTAACTTTCTTTAAAATCTAAACAAATGTTTATCAAACGGAAGAAAAGCTCCAGCCTCAGGACGACAGGAATATTTTCATGTTTTCATTCATCCTAATAATTTGAAAATCTGCCTAATTATTTAATTTCTTTATCTGTGTTATGTCACGGGCTTAATATTTAGAAATTGTCAGAGCGAATAATCCTTCACTTTAATTCTGAAAAACGTGTTTTCAAAGCTATCAAGACTAATGTTAAATAAACGTCAACAGCTGACTAAGTGTCGTTTAACTGCGTTTAAATGCGTTAATGAAAACACTTTTTTTATTGATAAAGAGCTTTATGGTGTATGCTACCATTGGAGACTGTTATAACTGTGTGTATTGTAATTAATGTTAGTTACCTGGACTCAATTAGAGGAAATATCCTGTCAAAGGGGTGAAAATGAACTATTTTATTTCACAAGTTGCACTGAAGCCTGTGATAAAAATACATGATAACAGATGTGATATTCTCAGACTGTCAAACATGTAAAATTAAACTATGTTTTTTTTGTTTGTTTGTTTTGTTTTCCTAACATGCCTTTGAATGAAGGAATAATTCCAAATAAAACACATGGATGCATTTTTTCCATGCATATAAAAAGCTGACTAAATATTGAGGCATTGATGTAATACATCAGATTTGTGCTGCATAAAAAAATACATAATCACATATTTAGGACATTGAGTCTATCAAATATCTTCTTTTTTAACAACTTTTTAATGGAAAGATCGATCATTTTCATTATAATCATAGTGAAAAATGTTCTAGCTATAGAGAATAGCAGGAAATCTCAAAATGGCTTGTTTTGGGTGTAATAAAGGGATTCTTACAAAAACTGGAGTCTTTTTTTTCTACATTTCCCCAAAGCTCCATTAAGTTATTTTGGAGAATTTTCTGTACTGTGACTTACTGATCAATAAACTAATCATTTCAACTTCATCACCAAGAAGAAATTATTTTGTTTCTGTTTCTTCAGTTTTCTTTCAGTTGTGTATAATTTTCATTTTTATGTAATGATCTTATATTTTTCATTGATTTTCTTTTTAAATATATCTATACAATATCTTGACTAACATAAGCATTATATGTGTTAAGATTGTGGTCTCAGTTTCTCCAAATGAAAATGAATGTTCATTATAAATTTGGATAGGTTGATCGCTTTGGTAATCGTTCCAGATTTTTCCTCATGAAATATTGAACATATTTTCTGCAGGGCTTTTGGATCCGTTTTTACTAAAGTTCAGGATCTTACAAGTGCAAGATAAGTTAATGACCTTGAGAAACTTCCGCAGTCTCCTGTTTGGTCTTCTTTTGAGAATAGAAGTAAGAGAGACACATAGAAACTAAACATTTTCTAAATGTAATCATCAAGAAGACAGCATCAACTGCTGCAAACAAAAACAGAAACACAGAAATTGCTGACCTCCCCTGCGAATATGATGGTTTACAACAAAGTACTGAGCCAATTATTGGTCAGACATAAGCTTTTAGTGTAGTATCAATGTGGTTGATCATTAGTATTTTGTTGGATTGCCCTAAAACTTATTAGTCATTATGAAGCTGTGGAACTTTCTTATGTGTAGCTGTGCAGAAAACCAGTGTGATGATCCTAATGTGAATACAATAACTCCAAGTTACAGCGAGGGAAGAGTTCAGTCAGGTCATTAAAGATTCACTGCTGTGTGTAGCAGACAGTTAAGGCTCCTGCATGTGAGAATGTTAATTGCTTTACTACTGTAATGCTTTATTAATGGAACTTTTTAGTTCTGGTGAGACCTCGTAGTTGTTTCTATCACCTTCTTTGGCAGTGTCATTACACAGATTACAGCGCTTGCTTATCTCCAGCCACCATTGTTGTATGATGTTTCCCTGAGATCCACACCTCAGCTGCCCTTCGCTCTGCTGTGTAAAGTGCCAGCCGCGGTGTTATGGGTGAAGTTAACAACCTAGTGGAAATGGATACTACCGGCTGTCTGCAGCTTTGTCATCTCCAGTGAGAAGTTATTCACTCAACTGTTACGTTTTAGAGCTTGAGGAAACTTAATAGTAGATTAAATGAGCTATTTGCTATCTGACACCTTCTCACAAAATAGTTATACATGTTGGGTTTTATGTAAATAAGAAAAAACTGATGAAAAATAAATGATACCAAATGGAATAAAGACGTGGATATCTGTTTGCTTAGATTTAATGGAAAAAGTGTAAGAAGCACAAACTTCAGAGGACAGTTTTCTGGCACTTTCACATGTCTCCATTTCAAATCTGTCAACCATTAACAACAAATAATAACAAGCAGCAAAAACAGTTTATCCAGTACACGGACCATCACGCCTGTTGTGAAAGCGGCCTGCGCACTGGTGCATGGAGAGGAACACGCTCTGCCCGTCATGGTTTCACACATGTTGAGCAACAAGGGACCATCCTGGACCCAGACAATCCACCTGTTGCCTCCAACACTGGAAAAAAGACACACACCTGAAAGGCGGTTTGTTCTAGATTTTTCCAGAATCAATAAAATCTTTGGATGTGTGTGAGACTGATGACTGATGATGGGAACCAGTACAGTAAATGTTGTCTGCAACATACTGGATAGAGAAGCACTTAAAGTTTGCAATGAGGTATTGATGTTTAGCTTTTTTCTTCTTGTTGCAAATAGTTGCAACATGTCAATGGACTACATATATTTTGAGAACCTACCAACCATATTAGACTTTGATTAAGCTTCACCATTTATCATAGTTTTTTTTTATTTTACCTTGAGGTTTGTATCACCTTCCTCAGAATCCAGCACCGACCCTTAATGTTTGGATAATTATTATCAAATTATAAGTATGATCATTTCCCTTAGGAGATTGATAAAATATGATTCATTTAATTTCATGTACATCTCTTTTGCCAGATGTTCAGTTTAGTCTGACAGTTATTTTCTTTAAGGTTAGACAGTTAAACTTTGAGGGTAGGCCAGGGAAGATATTAAATTGGTGCAACGATAACATAGTCTGAGCTTTTGCCACAACAAGGAAGCATGACAGTCATGCACTGTATTTGCCTTTTGGGGATCTATCGCTTTATTCAAATGTAACTTACAGGACTGATGGCTGTTTGATAAACATTTTTCATTGAGGAAAAAAACTGCACATTATGCTTTGAAATGAATTAAAGGAATCCTAAATAGCAGAATAAAACATGAGTGGTTATAGTTTTCCACACCAGTCAGATGTTGACCTGTACTCTGTGTCATCAAGCTTCAGGGACCTTCTGTGAACACTCATATTGGCTCAAGATGTGCTTGGCTGCAGCTGGTGTCTTCGGTGACCTCTCTGGACCTCTCGTTCGTCAGCCCTCAGCCTGGTCGGTGCATAGACCGGAACATTTGGAAAATGGCTGAAATAAAGAGGGCAAGGGCTACACAGTGTGTGCGTGAGCTTCAGGAAACTAGCGATCGTGTACCGTTCCACAGACTGATCTGGACCTTACCCCCGACCTGAACCTTCCAACCACCCCCACCCCTCCTCTCCTCAGATGGCTGCTTGTTGTCTGATCATCAAACTGAACTAACAGAATGTGAAAATTGGCCAGAATTTCTCTCTACAGTTTTAAAGAATCATTTCAAATTTGGAGGAATCTGGTTTTAACTTTCATGTCAAGTTATCATGAAAGATTAATAAACATGTGTCGTCCATATTTGAAGGAGACGGTTAGAGCTGAGCTTTGCTAAGCAGAAGTAGGATGGCGTTATTAGTAAGTCTCACATCTTTCAAGTCCCCTGTCAAGTCCCAAGATCTGCACTTTGAGTTTTGAGTCCTACACATTTCATAAAGTGCTCATCATCAAATCCAACTACAGAGAAAGACACTAAAAATAAACACAATAATGAATGCTTTGGTAAGTTTTCATTTATTTCCTACAAACTGATTGGCAGCTGTGTAGATTTGTGTTAACTTCAACGAGGTCTATGGATCTCATTAGGTTGCTTGTTCATACCCTCCAATATGACCGACAACAGTTTCCTTTAAGGTATCAATCAATCCTACAAGCACCAAGGGGGGGGGGGGGACTTTTGAGTGTTTTCACATTGGAGAAAGTTTTATTTTCAAGTCTTTGCTTTAATAGCCACAACAGCCTCTGTTGGAAGTGTTTGACTCCAACATGAAATGAAATGAAAAAATACTTTATTTATCCCTCTTAGAGGGAAATTATTGTTGTAGCAGGGTTTTTTTTTTTTTTTTTTTTCGACAACTGCATATGACAACTGCATTTCATCAACAACATGACAACATGACATTTTGTCCCTTCCCGAATTGGTTAGTAATGGAAGATGACCATTGTAGGGTAAAAATATACTATTTTTACAGTGGTTAACTTTTTGCTGGTTGCCTTGGTTACATATAAACACAAAACATGACGAAAACTGATTTACTGGTTGGGTTTAGGCATTAAAATATCCTGATTAAGGTAAGAAATCAAGACTTCTTTCTGTTGTTGTTGCATCTCATCACTTCTCATCCGGTTGCTAGTGAAACCCCTAGAGGTCACACACTCTGAGGGTATCACTGATTGCTTTGACCTGCATGAGAAAACAACACATGAGGTCCTTTAACGGATGGGGAAAATCTAGCTGGGAATTAAGTTAACTCAGAAAACGAAATGATCTGTTGCACATTTTTAAATCAAAATACCTTTAAATTTTTTGGCCTTGGAGAAAAATATGAAGTATTGTCAAGTCTCAAATTCTGGGAATTTCAAAGCAACACTACATAAGATTCCAACCTTAAAACTCTGTGCTTCTGACTTGTTTTGATGGTGCACTTACATTAATTATGCACATTCATCAGAATCAGCATGGGGCTTAATCGCCAAGTAAGTTTGCACATACAAGGAAATTGTTTTGGGGCGGTGCTGCATTAAGGTTAAGTAGTGTGACTTGCATCAATACTTCAGCTGTTTAGAAAAAATGAAAAATAAAAATGTAAAGAAGGATAAACAAGTTGGTTTTGTAAAGGCTTTGACAAGATCCCAAAAAATGAGGCTATTACTCATTCAAATGTCCTAAACCTCAACACTAATACTGTCAAGAAAGGTGAATAACATTCCATGATTTATCTGTGAGATGTGTGACGAAATTTGCACAACAAAGAAAAGGGAGAAAACAAGAAACTGTCATTACAAGCCTTCAGGAACTCATCGCTCCCTGACAAGAAAAAGTTTGGCTCACAAAATTCTGTCAACCTCTGGTATTTTGGAGTTTGTGTTGAATTGTGAATTTTAAGAAGGGAAGACTATAGATTAACATCACCACCATGGTCAGCTGCTCAGCTCTCTGACAGCACAAGCAGTTCAAAAGTCTGATTTCCTGAAATATTTCTATTCAATAATCAACAAAGTGCTCCAAGTGTATTGTGAAGTCAAGTTCTGAATGATCAAATATTTCAATATCTCAGCAAAAATCAAATATTAAGGTGTTTTGATTTCTGTATCAGAACCTCTTTTTCCCTTAAAATGTCTATCAGTCATCTCACAACCTTTCAGGTTTATCTAGTGCATTAAAGTGAGCATGAAATCATTCAAATTCACTCCAGTGGGAGCAAAGTGTGTCAACAAGAACAGGGCACCTTACTTCTAGATATAAAAGATTATTTAATTTCTAAGCAGACCAGATCTCAATTCCCATCCGGTCTTGACAACTCCCCCCATATGACCTCATTAATCATGCAAATCCCCCGTCTGTTTCCTGCAAATTGCAAGTTGTCATGTTCTGCCCAGACAGTTATCAGCTATAAATCTATCTGTGGTCCAACTTTCCCAGAGAGCCCTGATTGCATCACCGTTTCTCTTCATCAGATGAAGCAGCAGCTTTGATCTCTGTCAGAGCAATAATATGACCACACCCACAAATCACTGGAAGATGGTTGAATTGTAGCACACATAAAACACACACACAAACGACAAGGAGAGAAGAGTTTAATCTGCAGCTGATACAAGTGAAGATAAGGAAGAGGAAAGTGATGAAGATGCTGGCATCCATTCACTCCTCCCAGTTCTTAAACATGACCTGCGGATGATCCTGCTTTGGGAGAGCATGGGAGGCCTGCGGCTGCAAGTTCGTAGCAGTGTGTCACAGCGACGGTGTTGGCTCAGTCAACACGCATTGTAGCAGGGTGTGTATATAAGTGTGTTTCTGCATTATACTTGAAAGTCTCAGGCTTTTGTTTGCTCTTGAGGCTGCACAAGGCGTGTGTGTAGTCAGGGATTGAGCTTTTCCTCCTCTTTTCTTTAGTCAAATCACATTAGATCAGAGCAGCTTTGAGGTTTGGCTGTTAGTCACTTCACAGTTAACTTGTCTCTGTCTCAGCAGTGTTTGAGTGCGTCTTACCATCTCAAGTGCAGTATTTATTTATTTATTCATTTATTTATTGAGCTGAATAAGCAGAAATCAAACAGAAGAGATTTCAGATTTTCCATTCTGTGATTGCCAAAAACATGATGACTGTCTGAGAAATGATATCTCCTTGCATCATGCACTCACACTCTAGCCCTCTGATCTGATACTCGCACTCTTTAAGCCAAGCAGCCAGTACAGCAAATCATATCTTCTTCATATGTTCATGGTATTAAGATTCCTTAATGGGATATGATAGTACAGAATAAATCATAAATCATCTGATGATACAGGAAGGAGGCATTTGATGGAAAGAACAGGAACTCTTTGCTGTTCAGTTGCAGAACTTGCAGCAGACTCCTGAGGCCTAAAGTCATTTAAGATCCAGGCTCAAGTTTCAACAACCAAATGGTAATCACTCTGTGAGGCATTCAATAAAAACAAAACATTTGTGCTCAGTCAACAGAATCTTATGGTCAAACCTATGAAACTATAAACCAATAAACTACAGACTTGGGGTATGGCCAGATAGTTAAATGACTTCCTGGCTTCAGCAAAACAAGCTTCATAACAACAACATGTCCTGTAAATAAATAGAGAAAATACAACCCTTTGTCTATTTTGCTAAAATAAATAAATAAATACATACAACCAGCGAAGGGAAAAAAAATCTTGATCATAGGGAAACAATGAACTCCACTAGACTATGTCTGCATGGTTCTCATATCATGAATCTTGATCTATCTTACACCAGATAGTCGTGACAATATGACCGCTGACAGTTGACGAGAGAAACATTGATTATGTCATTATATTGGCACCTAGGAGTGGGTGTAGCAGCAAGGGAACACTCTGTCCTTGAATTTGATGTGTTAAAACATAAAAAAAATGAACAAGTGTGAGGTTTTGAGGGACTTTTCAATGGCATGTGATGGGAAAAGAGCGGGGTCATAGCATCTGCACAACTGTAGCTCATGTATGATGCGCTTGGTCTGCAAAGGTAAGAATTTTCCATAAGTGCTCCAAGAAAGGAAAACTGGCACACTGCCACAATGCCACTAAAACTCATTCGTGCACCAAGGGAGAAAAGGCTAGACCATGTTTAGTCCAATCCAATAGACTGCATGGTGTAGCTAAAACTGGAGAAAAAGGTAGTACTGGTTCCAGTAAAAATGCATAAAAATGTGCACTGTCTTGTTACAGACTGTCACACATGGGGCTTGTAGCAAAGGGATCAAGTCAATCCATGATTCAGTGGGTCAGGGATATTGTGGCAGCAGAAAATAGGGGCCCTACTTAGTACTAGGAACTACTCACTGTTTTGGCTGATTGGTGTATTATCTGTAAAGTTTCATTGACGTCTATATGCAACCTGGTGTCCTGACAAATGTTTTTCTGAGTCTGAACATTTACAAACACGGTGAAAACTCTCTGCAAATAAAAGCTTGTTCACCCTACTTTAATAATGTAGTATACCATAGAAATATATCACATCACTTTGTCAGTTCACTTCTGTTTTTTGTTTTTTTTTGTGGATGTATTTGCACTTTTCCTGATGTTAATGCGCATGTGTGTTTGTGTGTGTGTACAGGCAGATGCTGTCTTCTTCCCAGCTGCTGCTGCAGCCTCTCTCCTCTTGGCTGGTGGTCAATATTGACTCAGGAATCGAAGCAACAGCCACTTTGTAGCTATAGCAGACAGGGGGGGCAGACTGGCTTTCTCTATGGAATCAGATGAAAACAAAGCATACATCCAAACTAAAGTCCAATCCCAACAACATCCCAAAATATTATAAGCTGAAATTCTTCTAAGCTTCTAAGCTAAATATTCTTCCAATATTAACCGATTAATGGGTAGCCATAATGTATATTTCAAAGCTTAAGCATAATTCCTTTGTTCAGAAATATGATAAAACATCTAAAAATATGTTTAGAGAGACTGAAATTCTTTGTCTCCACAGGGCTCAACAAACAGGAAGTTAATATTGTTCATCAGATACTTCAAGCTTCCTGCAGTCTTTCCTGAAAGCACAACTTTACCCAAATGTATGGGAAAAGTATAAAGATGTTCCCTCTTCTAGCACAGAGAAACTCTATTTATCCCCCAGTTATCTATTAGTGACTGTTAGACTGGTTAACTCTAGGCAGATTTGCATGACTCTGACACCCGCTCAGGAGTTGTTCCATACCGGTGGTTCATTTTGCATAGTTCTGTACTGAAAGCATAAAGACATAGGACTTCTTTTGTTTCTAAAGGCTAGCAGCAGGATGTGAACCTCTTGTTGAACTCACTGCTGTCACCTAGTGAACAGTGACACAGCTACAAGTGTAAAACAGATGAGAGCATCAAACACTTGTTCATCCACATGAAACCCCTTCAAGATGTTTCATCGCTTTTCTTCAAGCACATTACTTTCAAGAAATCTGCTTAAATTATTTCTTAATCATATTTGAAGGTTTTATTACACTTCCATATCAATGTGTACCCACAGCAAATAAAGTAGAGACAGAGACACATATCCAGGCCCAGTACCACCCCTGACCTTATTTTGATCAAAGAAACTGTGCCAGCTCCATGAGAGGTGTGTCACAGTGCAATAAATCTTCTGAGAAAAGAACAAGAGTGAATCAGATCCAAGCCGTTAGCTGCTGAACTCAGTCAGCGGGAAGTCAAACACACACAAGGAAGAGTTTGTGACGAACAATAGTGCGATAAGACGTCTCTTTATTCAGCAGTGCATTTTAAAAACGGGACTGGAATGCTGTTATCAGATATTTACTCTGTCCTTGTTAACGTCCACATCCTGGGAACTCTGGAGGGATTTTTTTTTTCAGTTTGATGTCATTTATGCAACAGACTGAAACAGTTTGGACTCCATTGACATGTCAGAAAACTCACCAAACATTTTAACAACATGACTTTAAAGCTCCCATGTGGCTTTCATGCAACATCTTATTTATGTATGTACAGAACTGTTAAATCATAAAAGATAAATCATTACAGTGGTTTACAAACGTGTAGACTTTTCATGCTGTATTAGTGCTTTCTCAGTTTCCTGCTGTTTATGTTGAGAAATGGAAACATGATTTCTTTTTTCTTTAAAATTGAAAGTCACTTCAAATCTGTAAATATTTAATTAGAAATGCAAAACTGAATCATCTAAAAGAAAGGACTGACCAGGTTCTATTTCTGGAGGGAGCAAGATACCACATTTAGTAGGAATGTGGTGGAGAGAGTAACCTGCTTTGCAGCCATCTGTTGAGGCAGCATCAGAGTCAGTGACCTAAAGAAACTGAGCAAACTGAAAAAGAAGGCTCACTGTGCTGGGAACTGCTCTGGAACCACTGGAGCTGATTGTGGAAAAAAAGAATGATCCAATTTAAACTGCTTATGATGGACAACACTGCATACCCTATACTGTACACAACATATTGATCAATAAGAAAGTGTGTTTAGTCATAAGCTTCGTCAGCTCCACTGCAACAAAGAACAGTACACTTCTATACTGTATATAGTTTTGGTATCAATAAAGTATTATTGGTCTCTATTTTATTTTTCTATGCAATAAAATATGGTGCAAGTTAATTTCCACCACTGTTTCCAACCATGAAGAAAGTAGAACTGCTGCTTCAGGGCTGTTGTATAAGACTACATTGGCATAACTACGTGAATCAAGTAAAGTTGCGTTTCCGTGCAATTTCCATCTAAAAATAATCATCATTTTTTATTTGGTGTGAGCCATCTGCCTGTTGAAAGGACAGCTTTTTACCGTCCCAAACTCCCTACTATTGACAATTCCCATGTGTCCCCTTGACAAAGGTCTACCAGGACTCCATAGAAGGTTACATGGGATTTTGAGCTCCATACATGGCTGGTTGCCACTTTTTTTTTCTTTTTTTTCCCTTGTCTGTGCATTCGGAGATTTCAAAAGTAATTACCTGCTCGGCTTCCTCTGCAATTAAACAGCAGGTTCACAGCACCCTGATTAATGCAGGGGCATGCACACCTGCCATTAGCAGCCATGAGAGGTGGAATGTTCTGGATGAAACCCTGCAGAACAAACACATTGCTGTTGAAGCATGGGCAACATAGAATTACACAACTTAAGCACAAAAGTAAAAACATACATCAAATGCCAAAATCCCATACAAATACTGTTGCGGAAGCAGTTTTACCTTATCAAATTCAGTCTCATCTGACCATCTTTTATGTTTCTGAAACACTCCACATTGGCCTAAAATGAGGTTATGTGTAGATATGTAAATCTTTCCAGGTTGTCCAGGGAGTCCTACATCTTAAAATGTTGTTAGTGGCAGAAAGTACTTTTAGCCTAGTGCTTAACAAGCTTTAACAACACTTTCGGGAATTCAGATACTTTATTTAAGAATACATTTATTGTATGTCTCTAATTTGGTCTGTTCCTTCATGTGCTGGATACTCCATTTAAATGTATACTTACATAATGCCACATACTTAACCTTAAGTATGTGGCATATGCCCTATATACCTTAACATATACCCTAGAATGCGCCGCATGGTGGCAGCAAACTGTAGCAGCTCTTATCATACAATTTAATTATTACTATTATCGCCTTTTTTGGGGGGACAATCACCTTCAGTTTGATTTTTATAAGAAGATTTTTTCACGCTGGTTCGGACGCTGTGCTGATTAAGTGATT
>JAOXYM010000009.1:12422326-12439427 GCA_028567055.1 Leptatherina wallacei
CTATCTATCTATCTATCTATCTATCTATCTATCTATCTATCTATCTATCTATCTATCTATCTATCTATCTATCAACAGGTTACAAATTCAGATACAACCAGTGTACTGCTGCACAGTATCACTTGTTACTCCAGAAGAGAAAACAGTTATGTAATTCTGTTTAACAGTTACAATGTATTGACTATATTATGTAAGAAGAATGAAAACAAAAAAAAATCCTATATATTTGACCAGGTTTTTTCACATCTTTACCGATTTTATTTTTATGAATATTTCAAACAAAATCAATTATTCTCTTATGCCCATACATAAAATTGGCAAGAGGATATATGTAAAACCTACTTAAGCATGGTGCACAAACAAAAGTGTTTGCAGCTCAATCAATCACACGTGTAATTTTGTGTTTGTGTTTTTTGGGGCTTTTTCAACGGCTGTGCAGCATTCACACTGTGTGCCTTCATTGTATAGCCTCCAATAGACGAGACAATAGACATGTCACCTAAGAAGCAGTTCAGGTGTAATGGTAATAGCTGCATTTCATTTAGCGGAGGTCTGACTTTTGTGCATGCCAGACACTTAATCGAAATGAGTCATCACTAATTCCTCATGGATGTTCCACACTGGCGAGGCAAAATGACTGCCATAATGAAAGTCTGTATAACTGAACAATAGAAGACTCATATATTTGGGTTATTTATATTAACAGATCTGACAAATAAATTACTCAGATGCTCTTTTCCAACTACTAAACACTCATCAGTTACAAGTGTAGAGGGTCACATTTCCATTTCCAAGGATTTTTCATGCAATGATGCAATTACAGCAGATTTTCCACAGACAATCACACCACACACTTCAGCCTACACGTATGTAAGTGTGGCCTATGCATCTAGTTGCTGCAATCAACACATGAACGCACCACTTTTTTTCCCTCATTTTCTCAACAGCCCTGATGTTTGAGTCTGAGTCATTTGCCTCCTGTTATGCCAGTGTTGAGTCCGCCCACTGGTCATCTCACAGTCTATGAGAGATCTGCAGAGCACAAACATCCACTGCATCAATGAGAGCTACGCACCAAACAAAAGTAGATGGTTTTTTTAAGGCTGCGCCAAACAAACAGTATGGTTGTTACAATGCATGTTTTTCAAATGTTTTCTGCTCAAATCTGTGAGAAGCTGAATGGAGTGATCTCAGAGCAGAGGGAGAAAAAATATGCCACGATAACAGGATCTTTTTGAGCCCGTTCAAAGATCTGGGTGTGAATGCTTGATGTCAGTGTGGGATTTAACGGGATTTGCATCTGTTTTAATGCTGTAAGAAAGTCACCAGTTAGAAAATAAAAATCATGTTTTCCACTAAATAAAACCATAAACAGTGAAATCTATAATGCGATTCATCCATTTCTTGGACTTGTAAGTTTATGTCACAGTTCAGACAATAAACCAATTTTGTCACCTTAGTGATCAAAACTTAATATTTAAATCAGCCTAAGGATAAATAATTCATACAGCTGTATCATTAATTTCTAAACAGCAGAGGTTAGTTTAATCGTTCAGTCAATTATCTGTGTAGTCTGCATGTGGATGTGCCTTGACCATAAATTACAGCTCTGTGTGGGAAGATGGATGAAAGCAGCCAGAGGCTGTGAAAGAGAATGCAAGCAGGTATGTGGGGGTAGGAGGTGGTGATGGGAACAAACAAGAGGGTAAAAAAAAGCTGTGGTTTTGTTTATAAAAAAAAGAGAAAAAAAGATAGACTGGAGGAGGAGAGCATAATGCTACAACTTGTTTATGGTACTGTCAGAGCCTCTGGCTAACATTGGCTCCTCCTTCATATTCAGGTTTTATCAGTCATGAAGTTGAGGGGCAGGTAAAAGTTTGGCTCAAAGGTACAAAGAAATTATTACTGTCAAGTTAATCCCAAAGAGTGTCTTATTTCATTCAGCTTGACCTCAGTCTGTCTCTAGAAATTATTCATTAGTCAACTTGTCTTGTAATTTGTCTGCTTTCTCAGCTCTGTGAGCTCTTGTTTCTACAGATTTCCACTTACAGACGTCACGTAACTGCAGCGCCAACTCATTACATTAGACACACTGCCCAGGCCGTTTTTATCAATGAGAAGACAAGTGCTCAAAGCATGGAAGAAAGAAAAAAAACACTGTGATCATTTGGTAGTTTTCATGGCAATTACAATTCTGCAGGAAAACATAAGTGTTGCCATTTTAATGTTACATTACACTGTAATGCATACCGTTACATCAGCCCTGATACTGACACATAATCTGACCACTGAAGGGGTTAGTCTGTGTCCAACCTTTTTGCCTGACCTCTGTTTGTCGGCACACATCAATCATGTGTATACATAATCATGAATCATGTTTGCATACCATTCAAAAGACACCAACCACTGACTCCCAGTGAGCTTAATGCAATCAACTGATCTGTGAGCGAACATCTAACACACTTCTTGCTATGGACTGTTTCTCATTCAATCATTGTGAAGACAATAATCAGACACTAATGGGCCTGCAGCTTTTAAACAGGAATATTGAAGCCTACATTCTTCTGAGTCACTCATCTTGCTCAATTATCTTAAACTTTATACATTTATGTTGTCTGATTATTTGATCTTTTTGTGTGTTTAAATGATTTTATTATAATTGTAGCTGCTTTTTATCTGTAATGCTTTTAATGTTTTATGTAAAGCACTTTGAATTGTCTTGAACCTGAAAATGTGCTATACAAATAAACTTGCATTTCCCTGCCTTGCCTGCCTGTAGGTTTGGCATTGATTGTTAGATCTGCTTTAATTTCTTCTTTTTATGGGTCAATCACATAAGCAACTATAAATCTAGCCAAAAAATGTATAAAAAAAAATAAAGTAAAATTAAATTAAATAAAACATTCAAAAGATATGAGTCAAAATTGGTCCTGGTTCAACCCTCAGCTGGGGGGCCTCTCCATATGGAGTGTGCATGTCCATGTAGTCAGGTTACCTCATATGGTCCAAAAGAAAGAAAAAAATAGAAATGGACTAAGCAGGTATTGCATGGGAGATATATGGAGGAGTTCAGTCTAAGAGAAAATATACTAGTTATCTGAATTTATCATCTTTACCAGATACTACAAGTAACTAGTGGTATGAAAAATAGCATGGATAGAGTACACTGAAAGGTAATATTGCTAATATGCTAATAGCGTGACTATCATTTTTGGCAAACTTCTGAAATATGTCTGTTAAACCAATATTATTCAGAAAAAGTTTCTAAATCAACAAAAATAATTATTTAAAATCAAAGAAACCATCACTCAACTTTCCTTATTAAAAATTACATCGAACAATGTATTGGTGGTAAACAAGCTAGCAGCTTAGCAGTTGGAAATGGTTGTAAAGCTACACTAACACAACATGTGTGAAAGTGGCTATCACTCATTTTATATTTCATGGACAGCCAGAACACTGAGATCTAGATCAAGTCAAGTGATATTTCTAAAGTGGATTTTTTGTTTGTTTTATTTCTAAAATGACCACTTTATTAAAGGTATAGCTACTGTCTGAGAAATACTGACACCCAGTGGTAAAGATTGGCATAGAAATAACCAAGCACAGTTATGAATGAACGGTGGCTGTCAGTGGCCAAAACTCTTTCAGATAGTTTTATTTTTCATTTCAGTTTTTTATACATATATATATACACACCATTATTTCGGTCATGGACTTTCTATTTTACTATACGCTGCACCTATAAGCGAAGTAGCTTAACTTAGCAACAGTGGGGAGAAAACTCAAGACACCAACTTGTTGGTGTACAGATTACAGAGTAACAATGTTTACTTCTAACTCTTAGAATTAAGTAAAAGTGTTTCCCAGAATGTTGAACTTTGACAGGATATTTACAAAAAGTATCATCACTAATGGACTCCTGTCCATTAACAGCAATTTAAACAAAAAAGGGGGGGAAAAAAAGGGCCACAGTGTTATAAGTCAACAATGAATTTTTATTTTATTGAGTTTATATGGTTTTGGTTCTGTAGCAACCTACTGGATTATTCTAATGAAGTGCAATTGTACTCAAGCCAGTTACAGTTGAGAGCAATGACAGGCACACGTTTTGTGCAAATTTAACAGCATTAGAACGGCTCCTACACATACACAGCAAAATTACATGCCAGTGAAAAACAATGCTAACTCAGTTTACATTAACAATAGTAAGGAAGACGTCCCCCAAAAGCAATATCAATCCAAGCTAACACTTCATAATTATTTGACCCATAGCTGATACGGGAAACAACGACTCGTAAACATTCAGACTCACATAGCTAGAAATGTGTGATGTTATTTAGCTGCATGATCTAAGAACCTCCAATCTGTCCTCCCAGAGAACACATTTTAATCAGAACCCAAAACATTGTGCATTGACTTTTCAGATTAATCATATTAACATTACGAAACAAAAACTAAAATATGTCATTGTCTAAACTCCAGATGCTTTGTTTTTCCTGCTTGTCTGGCAGTACACTGGCATAGCAAAACTGATCATTGGGATGCTGAAAACTACCAAGAGCCACAGGAGACAACATAGCTTGCAGTTATTGGGACAAGATTCAGCTGTTCAGTCCAATATCTGAAAGTTAAAATGTTTATTATTTGCCTCCGTTAGAATTACTTTGCTCCTTACAGCACTTAAATATATTGTATTTTTTTCATCCTTCAAACATGCAGTAACACAAGATGGTAACTGAAACCTATGTAGGTGAGTTGGTAATTTTGGTAACCAGTCTGTAGCGTTACAACATGGACATTACAGAGTAAGCTCTGTGTATGTGAGCCTTAATTGCTCCATCGTTCTTCACAGTGAAAATTTAAGAGTTGAGAAACTAAACGTCCCTGGAAATGTTTGCACTGGCTTGTGCTGGTTCTGAAGCGTCAAGTGTGTCTGACGTTGTGACATCTTTTCTGAATGCGGCTGCTAAAAAATGTCATCCTCTGCTGGGGATTTGTTTCGCATCCAAATGAAAATAAAATAAAATAAAAAGTTTTAGTATCATGCGAATTTCCAGAAAACTTAAATCAGTTCAACACTGGAAATAAACTAAGTCATCGTGTGAAACGAGCATGACATCGACTTCTACTTTTATGAACATGTCTTCATGATTAATTATTAAATTGGTATGGTAGGATTTTACCTTCCAAAAGAACAGAGTGTCATTACAGGATCTGGCAATGCCACTTGTGAAGGAAAGCAGATGCACCACTACATTCTACAGCTTTCCTTTATGATACAATCAAGGGGCCACATTGAAATCTTTTACAACCTAGAATTTAACAGCATCAACAAAAACTACTTCAGTTGCATTCAAATGGCAACTATTAAAAAGTAAACTTACTGTAACATACATATTAAATAGTGTATAGTCCATGCAATTGCGCACGGCGGGTTTTGCATCATTATGGTATGTCATTATTAATGTATGGGAGACATCAGCCACCAGTGCATTTCCGATTCAGGTTCAGGGAGAAAAACTCCTCAATACCCATCAGAAACTTCTCAGCCAGACTTGAAAAGTAAGATAGCCACTTGGCCCAAGTAGAAGTAAATAAAATGCTTTGTCTCGTGGGTGACGTAGCTGCCGAAGTTCCTCCCGACAATGCAGTGCCAGGTGGGATTGTACTTCTTGTCAAACTCCTGAAAAAGAGGCAAGACGAGAAGATTAATCAATGCCAGTGGTCGCAAACTACATACCTGGTCTAACACAGCCAGGAATGTGGTTGCCATTCTACACACATCGGGGAAAACTAACTTTTAAACAAGCATTAATTTTCTTTATGGCTTAATTAATCTACAGCACATACCCCCATTCACCCTTTAGAGAGTGGTGAGGATGTGGAGCTCGCCTCAGCTGGGTACACTGTGAGCTGGTTGTGAGACGATTACAGTGCTGATGTAGACAGACACCTTTACGTGCTCAAAGTCATGGCAAATTTAGAATCACATTTTAGCCTGTGTTTGGACAGCAGGAGGAGGCTGGCCCATTGCCAAAAAGGGAAATGTTCCAACAACTTATTTTAAGCAAACAACAGCTGTAAAACCAAAGATATTATGCACAGCATCACAAGATAAAAAAGAAAAAAAAACAATCAATACATTTTTCTTTCTAAAACTGGAATGTTTTAACTTGGAATATTTTATATGGGAAAAAAAGGGTTGCTAATAAGCTTAAATCAATCAGCTAATTTGTTTATTTACTGATTTATTTAGCATATGGTCACATAGTCTATTTCAAATTTGAAAAGTCGTTATGTAAGAGATTAGTGGAAGTGTTGCGATTGAAATGATCAAAAAAAAAAAAAAACAGTATCTCACTTCTGGAGTTTTCTCCTCCTCTGTGACACTCACATCTGCATCCACAGTGGGACCTCCAACCATTTGTAGACTGCATTGTCTATGACATCACAGACACTTAAATGAAAGTTTGGTGTTTTCTTGCCAGATTCCTAACCTCATGGATGTGTCAGTCCTCTGGGGTCTCATAATACCTACTCTCATAATGTGATGCTGACATGGTGGTCACAGTGGGAGCAGAATTAGTTAGACGAAACCAAATTGGTCCCAAGCAGAAGAAAAAGAAAGAAAAAAAAGGTTTCACTTTATATGGTTCACTTTTTATTATAGCCGTTTCATTATCTTGTCAGTAAAGCACTCTTAAAGAGCACAGTTCTTTACAGAGAGTATTGTACAAATAAGTATGGACTTAAACCTAAACGTTTGGATATCAGTTTAAATATGAAAAAGCACCAGACTTTTTTTTTTTTGTACCAGTCTGAATTATTTGTAAACAAGATGCTATGAGATTTGTGTACCTAAGGAATCAAACAGTAGTAACTGGGTCCTTGATCATAAGAGTCCTATCTCCTCATCGGGCAAAAATAGATCTGAGAAAACAGAAGGATCTGAAATTTGAAGATCATGTGCCACTGGTGAAAACCACTGAACTGTGCTTGGATCCATGCATGCACCCTTACCAGGACGTCTTACCTTCTTGATGTAGGCAGCAATGTCCTTCTCTATGTTGTACTTCTCCATGGCCTGTGTGGCACAGTCCACGGCGTCCTGCTGCATGTCCTCGGACATGTCTGCGTTCTTGATCACCGCTTTCCTGTCCGTCATGGTTGAGGATGCCTGCTGCTGAAGAAACAGGCACGTTCACTCAGACGTACCGCACTGAAAATTGACACTGCACGTGGTGATGATGGGGATGGTTTAGGCCAGCCGGATCTTCGCAATTCCTCAACCACACGCAGAAAATTAAGCCTTTTGGCACGGTTTTTTCTGCAGTTAGCTCTGATCAAAATTAAGAACTAGTGCTTGTTTATTTCTGTCTATGTTATTCACATAACCATTACTTGGGGGCTGCATAGATTGGCTACGAAACTTGATACAGGTGGAGTTGAATTACTTAGCAAAATCACTTTTGGATAAAAGCTGCATCTGCATCAGGACAGCAAAACTAAAATATGTCGAATTATATGCAAAGACCCATAGAATGCCGATAGATACCATATAAATAGATATGTATAATTAGTAGGAATGCATAGATACGTACGATAAAAACAAGAACTCAAATCCGAATATGTAATAATGTGCAAGTTAATCTTCTTCAATTTGAGAAATGTATAACTCACCTTTGCTTGCGCTGCCTGAAGTAACTTCCTATCAAATATATGTATTTAAGCTAACCCGTGGGGAAGGTTTAGATGATGCGGCTAATTGCTTTTTAAAGATTTACACAATAAGCATGTAGGTAGGTAGGTTGTCTCCGCTTTGCTCCAGCAGCTCCCCGCCCCTCTGCTGCATGCTGAACCCTGCCATTGGCTGGACGGCAGCCTCCCCGGCTCTTGCAAGCGTTTTTCTCCAGCTCCTGTCTGTCGGCATCTTATTTCATCCCACAATGCATCATTCACAGAATACGCCACTGAGTGTGGGCCGGGAGGAAACGAGAAGCTAGGTATCACTTGGCCGGGCGTAAAAAGCGGTTTTCATCAGCAGTCACAGCTAAAACACCGGCGCTATGAATACTGAATACATGCATTAGTATTGTTGGTGTTGGCCACGTGGGTTCAGCTCGGCTCGCTGCTGCTTTTCTTTTTCTTCTTGCTCAAACTAACAGCATGGAAAGCTTTATCAAATACACACAAACTACTAGTTGGGTTTAGGTCACAAATAAAAACAAAACTAAAGAATCCTTGTTTGAAAGTATTTTTTATTGAAAATGCTAGATTAAAGAAAGATTAAGCAAAAATAAAAACAAACTACACCCAGATTAAACCCCCTCCCAACCACCCCATTTCATTTCATTCCCTCATACCAGGCATCTACGACTCCATCCTTTGATCCAACTTCCTGGTCCTCTGTTTCCTTTGCTTGTACAATAAAGCCATTATCACTGATTTTAAAAAAAAAAAAAGGCAGGGGGCCTAAAACGAAAGGAGAAAAAAGGGGAAAAGAAAGTAGTTGCTCTGGGATTCCCATTAATTAGTTCTGAAATCAACCAATATGAATCCTCGAAAACGGCTCCCGTTCCGAGCATCCATCCTTGCCTATCCCTTCCCTAATCGATCCACTCATCCAGCTCCAAGGATTGGGATCCACTGAGCCACTCCTCCAATCAAAACCTTGAAATACCAGGAAGAAAATCAGAGGCAGACTGTTAGAATAAAATGTCAATAGTTTTGGGCCTATTTTCTTTTTCCTTGTTGAGTACTAATCTTAGGTCAAGAAAAAAAAGAAAAGAAAAAAAAAGCCACTGAGCACAAAAACTATTGCTCCCTGACCTTAAAATACTTTTACCATTGATGACATTTAAAAGTGGGACACATTTGTAACAAAGTGATTCTGATCTTTTACATTTGACAGCAAAGGTGTTACACTTACATCACAACATTGGTTTTAGGACTGCTTATTCTGTCACAGGCCAAAATAACATGTTAAAGACTGTTTATATAACAAGATACAGCACATAAGGCTTTGATAAATGACATGCATGACATTTCAACCTATCAAAGTGTTCAATTTATGGAATATGAAGCATACCATTGCCTCGACCTGATTGCTCCTAGATGTCCTATCCTGACCATACAAATGAAATGTGCTCCACAATGGTTTTATTCCAAATCACTTTAATCCTTCTCCTCAGATGTCTAAAGGAAGACACAAGGGTAAAATACAGTTAAGCATTGGGCTTCCCGTCAAAACAGCCCACCCACCATATCCAAAGAGAACCTACTAAAAAAAACTCAAACAAGATCTTCAATTTTCAACACTTGCAAAAACATTGAGTGCAACTCATTACAACTCAACATTTTTGAAGTTCAACACAGCACAATTTGTAATGTTGCAAAAATTGAGACGACAGAAGGGGAAAGAGGGAGAAAACAAAAGGGCAAATAAAATTGAGAAGGGAAGGGAAAGGCAAAGAGGGGATGGGGAGTACATCTACATACCAGGATCATCCACAAGGACATCGGGACAAGAAATGCAAAAATTAAAAATAGCTGACATCTGAAGTAACTTATAAGAGGTAAAAACAGGAGGGAATACATCAAAAGGGCAGAACATTGATGGTAGTAAGGTTTAGGAACGGGAGCGAGAGCGGCTGTGACGAGGCGAGTAGCGGGGCGATCCTCTGCCACGACCACGGGAATTGCTGCGACTGCGGCTGGCGCTGCGACTGCGGCTTCTGCTCCGGCTGCCACGGCTGCGGGAGCGTGATCTTCCATAACTTGGGCTGCGGGGACCATCTAATTTCACACGAATGTATGCAGTCTCTCCCTAGCGGACACAAAAAACTTGACATTGAAAAGACAACATTCCTGGCTCTGGTGGAAATACATCTGGACATAAGGGCTGGGTGCAGTTCAATACATCCAAAAGATTTCATCAAGTACTCACCTCCACACAGCAAAGATATATTTTCCATGACCATTGATCAAATCAGTACACATACCTCATGTGAACGGAATTTGGTGTTGTCCAGCTTTCGAACAGCATAGGTCATGTCTTCTTTGCGCACAAATTCTACTACTCCGGTTCCATCTCTGTAAACATCAGCGTAGCACACGTCACCAGCCTCACGCATGTGGTCCTTCAGGTCCTGCCAGCTGCCACTCTGAGGGAGACCTGAGCAACAGGAAGGTATTGTCTTAGCTGACACATACTAGACTTCCCAGAAAAGGTGAGCTAAAAACAATACGTTTAAAAATTAAACAACAAGGTCATTTCTGCAGTTGTTAAGGTGAGGAAAGGTTCCCTTGGAAAAGTCACCCATCTAATATTAGTAACAGAATACCAGGAAAAGACATGGGAGTGAAATTATACTTGTTATAAGCCACTTTGATTATGTTTATGACATAATTGAAACATCAAGGTATGGACATTTATCATTTTCCCGGGGGAGGCACATCAAACACCTGAAATCACCAGTTTAAACTAACTATCAGTTAAAAAAGACTAAAAATTGCATACCCCGTTTCTTTTAGAACCAATGGGATTATTGGTGGCGGTGAACTATACAAACTGTGCCAATTTTGAAATGCACTACACTTAAGTGGTAATTTCACTCTTGACCTATAACAAAATTAAAAACGGTCTCTCTGTGCAACTAACTTGAAAGTTTGAGTATGTTTACGTTGATACATCTTTAAATTCAACCATAAGAGCAGAGCTTGTTATGATAAAAAAGGATTTGGAGGCCACATTGCATCTTTGCTTTAAATTTTTTTATATTATATCTAAAATGTTTCACACATGCAATTACTTCAAAGTTGTCATGAGCCATATCTAACCCGCTGTTCCCAATGTATAATAATGTGATTACTGATCATACATACACACACACACACACACATCTACACACGTGTGTAACACAGGTGACTTTTTAACCAGCGCTTCAAAGCTAAACTGCATAAATATTAAACCTTTTGCAAGCAAAACAATTCGACAGACATTAACTTTTACTATCTGAAGGGCAAATTAATGACTGACTAGTTTGCCCTCTTACCTGAAACGACGACCCTGTATTCGGAGCGTCTAGACGGTGGCCCGTATCTGCCTCTGGGTGCTCCACCAATCCCTCCAAAACCGCCTCCCCTTGAGCCTCGGCCGCTCCGAGGAAACTCCACGCGCAGTCTGTAGCCGTCGTAGTCATATCCATCACGTCCATAGACCGCATCATCGGCGTCCCTGTTTAGAGGGAAAATGCACGCAAGAAATTAACCTCGACGGTAGCAAGGTTGATCATGCATGCAGAAACAGCATGGAGAAACGGGCGGCAGCCATGTTAGTGGCTCTTAAACTCTGCTAATCCGCCTTGCAGACATGCAAATAACTTTACTCATTACACTAAATTTGTTTAAATTTACACATATCTGTGGGGGAAATGGCCACTAAATTAGCAAATGTACTAAACGTAATGTAGTAAGAGCGTTGATTCAACCCATTTACGAGACAGAGGCGGTGTGTGCCATACCATACACATACTGTGACTATAATCTGCAAACGGGGGTATTAATTTATCAGTGCACAACCACACAAGAGTTTTATGTTAAGGATATGAGCGTAACGAGGTCAAAACCCTTCGAGGGCACACCAAGTTTCATTACGAGAACAATGCAAATCCAGGTAATAGTCTAAGCCCTAGGCAACGCGTTAGCAACACAATGGGGCTTGCGGCGGCCTAGCATGCTAACAGTTAGCTCGTTACCTCGGGTCTTCGAATTCGATAAATGCGAAAGGTGGTCCCCCTCTCCGGTTCTTCAGATCGATATCTCTGATTGTTCCGTACTTATAGAAGACATCTTCTACATCTTTTGTGCGAATATCTGGGGGAAGATTTCCTACGTAAATCCTGCAGTCGTTGTTTCCAGCGGGGCCTCGCACAACACCAGACATGGCTGCTAACTTATTAAGCCAAAGGTCTGTTCTTTGCAGAATTCAGAGTAGCTGCCGCAAACAAAGAAATTAAACTGTGAACAACTGTAAATGGTCGATAAAAAAATGGAAGCAGTACAAAAAAATAACGTTTTTTTTTTAAATACAATATGCAAGATATTTACTAAGTAGTCGATACTCGAGATGTTAGCGCTCTAGACGTGACCCTATCTACTCCTGTCTTCTTCAGGGTCCGCGCCTATTCACAGAGAATCTCATGAATACCGGAAACGCCGTAGTGACATCTGACACATCCGCCTTAGAAAGTAGTCCGCCCACAGGAGCAGGTGTCAACAATACAAAAATTACCCATTACTTTGGTAAAAATAACATAAACATCGATTTTTTTCCTCACTTAGAGCATAAAAATGTTTATCACTTTCTCACAACAACAAAACTGTGAACCACAAGAAGATAAAACAAGAAAAAGTTTGACATTAAGTAACCAACACTATTTAAATGTGACACAAAATGACCTCATAATGGCTAAGATATTCAAAAACTACTAAAATTAGATGCAAACAACTGCAAAGTATGCAAAATTAGCAAAGTGGAACAAAGAAATGACAGTGAAGAGATGTTCAGCGATGCAAAACATGTAAAAGACACCCAGCTGGAGACACATAATAACCATAGTTGTTTCTGTCTGGTTCGTAGACGTTTTCCTCTTTTTTCTATCTAGTTATTTTTGTACTTAGTGGCTTTAAAATAGTAATTTTGCAAAAACATTATTTCATACTGTTACATTTAGTTCCAATAAATTTGTTCTGACTAATTACTTTATACTTTTTTATATAATCAAAAAAATATAGAAAATTTGATAGAAGAAGCTTTTTCAGTATTGATATAGATTTAGCTGCCCAGCAGTCTTATGTCCAGCGTAACATGTATTATTCAGAAAAGAGACATTATGGAACATGAGATCTTTCTCTAATGATTCAACTTTTGGTATTTGAATGTTCTGATTATCTGTGTTTTCATAAGGTGTTTAGAAAAACTTTAGGATAATTAAGTTTCTTGTTAAACTGTAGGTATAAAAACAAAAAAGATGGGCTATTACAAAGTTTTACTAGTTATTAATGGCATGTTACATCTAATTAGAAATATTAAATTGCTAGTAAAGAAGTGTTTCTTTACTCACTATCCACATCGTTGTTTGCAAATAAATGCAATCATTCAATAAGATGCATTTTTGTTCAATCAAATTGGAAACACCTTCATTGTAGTTTATGAAGTTAGAATGAGAAGACTTTAGATAAAAGGAAATGTCACAGAAAACAAATATAATGCAAATACAAAATGTATTTTAAAGTATTGTGTTGATAATTGGCTAATTATTATTACATATAAAAACAAAGATAAGCTGCCATTAGTCATTTAACTGAGTCAGTTTTTAACCTCCTAAGTGCCAAAGTAGCAATATTGCACCAAAAAAAGTATGAAACAAGTCATATCTTGAGAAAGAGAGCCAAAACCTCTTCACTTAGCTGATGCGGATGCATTTATAGTCAGTGATACAGAGCAGATTACAGATATTTTACAGTTGATTAAGTACTTTCTCAGCTATTTGCCAATTCTCATTCAATATGCAAACGAGATGAGTAAATTTACCCTCATCATAAACTGAGGTTCATATTCAGCATTTTTTTGTACATTTACTGTATGCCTTTTTATCTTCCCGCTTCCAAACTACAGCCTTTTAAAATCTTCATATCAAAATTGAAACATTTCTTTGAAAACCTCTGGCACCTTGAGGGTTAAAATAACTTGTTTCCTCCAGTAATTATCCCTTTCATGCATGAATTATTTTATATACAATAATCCACTTCCACAGACAGTGATGCTTTTTTATTTCTTAATCATATTTTACTTTTTATTTATATAATGTATTTTGATATATTCTTTGAAATTATTTATGAAAGATGCCTTTCATATTTCTATGATATGAATATTTTATTTAAAAAAACCCAGCTTTATTGTTTTCTTTTCCTGATTATTACGAAAGATGTATGTATATAAACATTTATTCTACAGTGATTGGCAGTGTATTGCATGACTCACTGATGTCCCCTGAAGAGGCAAAATAACAAATATTCCATCCCCACCCATGAATATACTAGAAAACAGCTGTCAAATAGGTGTCCACTGTAGTGGACAATATGAATGAAAGGGTTAAGTACTGCAGCTTCACCATATCCTATTGTGAGAGCAATATGGCTATTAAACAAATAAATATATTCTTCAAATTACACAAATGAGTGCCTGTCATTAGAAATGTGACATCCCATAAATAAACCAGACTTTCTCAGATTACAGTTTTATTGCATTGTTATCTATGTTGATCAAACAATTTTACACAAAATACTACAGAGAATAACACCATATGCGTTGTGTAAACCATTAAGCTGATGCTACTTTATGCCTAGGGACTGCATAGGCAAATTAGCCTGAAGCTAATTCCATGCAATACTACTATTTCTGCATGTCCATGGCTTAATGAATAATAAACTATGCAAATTCATTCATTCACACACATAGAAGCAACACACAATTCCAGTAGGCCTCCATATAATAGATGTTAAGGAACAGCATCATTTACATTAAACAGCCATTTCTAACATTGATATACTGTGTTTTTACATAAACTAATGTCATTACTCTGCTGCCAAAATTCCACGTACTTGCAGCACATGGCTGGTCAGTATTGTGATATTTCAAAGCTTTTTTCATGGTACTGTCCCATGGACATACCCAGAGCATAAGAAAAGCAAACATCCTCATTCAGTTCATGCAATAGAAATACCTAAGGCCTTATTGGGATTGTCCTTATTTATCAAGGCAAGAAAACATGCTGTCAGTAGTTTTCATTCAAAATCATTGTGTGTGCCAATATTCTGATTCAGCCTAAGTATCTACAGTACAATTCTTCTGTGATATATCTTGACATGGAATGAAACAACACAATGCTAATTAAAACTTGACGCGTTATACTCCTCAGTATGCATGACAGGAACCGTAGACACGATGGCCAGCCTCACCATAGTTATCGCCACCAGTGTATTTCCCCTGACACGCCATACTGTTCACCTGAGGGCAGAAAAGAACGAGCAGATGGCAAATTAATAAAATGCCAGTTAGTGTTTGTTTTATCTGCAGTTAATGAGATTTGAAAATACCTCTGCTCTCTTGATGAACTGCTCAGTGGCGGCTTTCTCATTCTCTTTATGTCCTCTCCAGGCTCTCAGTGCAGACGCCTGCAGGGCTCGGCCGAAAGAGAAGGTCAGGATCCAGGGTTTAGCCAGAGGGCAGTTGTTAATCGCATTGAGGTGGACGGTGGCCTCCTCTTCGCTCTGACCTCCCGAAAGGAAAGCGACTCCTAAGGGGAGCTTGAATTTAATACATCTGTTTCTGCAGATCTCATATATTTCAGTTTAAAATCATCCAGAGGCAGCAGGGGTTTCACTCACCTGTGACAGCTGGGGGAACAGTGCGACGTAGGGCAGTGACAGTTGCCATAGCAACCTCCTCTGGGCTATACTTGGTGGAGCAGCTGTGTCCTGGAGTAACCATGTTGGGTTTGAGGAGAGTGCCTTCCAGGTAAACATGATGGTCTGACATGGCCTTGTAAACGGCAGTCAGGACCTGCAACAAATATAGTGTTGTAACAGAGGTGTCAGTTTCTGGAAAACTGTGTCTTTTCTCTCACTTCTTCCTCTTGTTTGTCAAACATCTGCGCATACGCAGTAAGGAAGAGAGGATAAACCCACCTTCTCAGTAACATACTGGCTGCGTTTCAGGTCATGATCACCATCAGGCAAGATCTCTGGTTCTATGATGGGCACAATGCCATGCTGGCCAAGAAGGGAATGATTATCAATATGTGCGGATGTATCACATCACAAAGATGTCCAGATAAGCTAATACAGTATGATAATACGATGTAGTTCTAATACACTGCAGAGTTCTGACCTGCTGGCAGATACTTGAGTAACGTGCAAGAACATTAGCATTTTCTGTGATTGCAAGTTTAGATGGATTGGAGTCACTGATTTTTAGCACACAGCGCCACTTTGCAAAGAAAGCTCCATCCTTTTTATATTGCGCACAGCGCTCTGACAATCCATCCAGACCTATGGAGAGAGGTTTAAAGAGGTGATGTGATGGAGTTCTCTACAGGTTAAAATGACAAAATCGGCAGCTATCCAAAGATGAGCTTGTCTGACCTTGTGTGGTGGTTTCTCCACATGTTCCTGCCAGGGGTACAACACCTTTGTCGACCTGATCAACAAAATACAGAAAGAACTTTATTTGCCTCAATATTCACATTTTTTAAAAATCAATAAATCTACCTCTGATCATATAACCTGGAAGCACACAGCATGGCATATTCAGCTGACAGACCTTGATGCCAACCAGGATGCCTCTGTCCCTGATCATTTTAACAAAGGGTACGCCGTTATCTGAGTGCTGGTACAATGTCTCATGGAAGAAGATGACCCCTCCGATGCAGCCATTGATGCGATCATCTGCATTAAAGAGGATCTGACGATACTGCCTCCGGTTCTCCTCCGTGTTCTCCACTCCAACTTGGGCCAGTCGCTTAGCCATGCTGCCTGCGGTTAATATATTGTTTGCATGTGAAACTCTTTAGGCTGGGCGATTTCATCAGTAACAGAAAAGCACTTTTTTATGCTCATGCAAAAGATTGTTTATAGAAAAAGAAAGAAGCACTGCTACAGACCCACAGACTCATCTGCAGCCAGAATGCCCTTCCCTGGAGAAACTATGCGTAGAGCAGTTTCATGGAGCTCCCTCTTCTGAGCCTCAGAGAGTGTTGGGAACTGGTGCGTCATCTTTTGACTGACTGTCTGAACAGCCTGTGGCGAAAAATGTGACCTTATGGTTATTCATTCTTTGGCAGTCAAAAAAGGGCAACTGCAATGAAATTAATTAAGACACAAAATGTTTCTACTTTTATCTAACACATTTCTTTATTTCTGAAACCAGAAAAAAAAATTATAGAAAAAGAAATTATATATATATATACACACACACACACACACACACACACACACACACACACACACACACACACACACACACATACAAAATGCA
>JAOXYM010000009.1:12439527-12454678 GCA_028567055.1 Leptatherina wallacei
TATATATATGTATATATACACACATTGTTAAGAAGACATGAATTTATCTAGTACATTTCTTTATTTCTGAAACTGTCTACCTGTACAACTGTTAGGATCTGCAAGTTTACTATTTAAATTTAAATGCACAGATTTATGACCAGGGAAAGAAAACATTCATCACTTCAACTCACAATAATTGTGATCACACATATATATATATGATCACAATATATGTGATACATACATATATATTGCATTCACATTACATTGGTAGAATGAAGGTGTTACATATTTATAGGCAAATAAAAGAAAAAATTGTGGTCACGAAATCTTCTAAATAAGATCAAATACGAAGGCTCTTCTGAATACTGAGTTAACAGTTTGGAGTTACAGTGACGTAAAAAAAAATAATAAAGAAGTAGATCACAAAATGAGATTTGCTCACGAACCAAATACAACTTTCTTACCTGAGAGTGAAATCAAAAGCGTCTCGTCCACCGATGTGATGAACAGTGATGGAGCCTTTCCATCAGCTTCAGTTTGTATCCAGCGCAAGTATGTCACACCTCATACGCCAACACCCCTAGGCGGGGCTTGTACACCCACCTTTGTCCCAATTAAATGCGAAAATCTTGATGATTCATTGTTCTATTTAAATATCATCATCCTTTTTTTTCAGTTCCTTCTTTTGGACTGTGATGCAACAATTTCCAAATTTCTTAAGTCATGTCCCAAAGACTAACTCAATCTAGCACTTATAAATATGCTGTGTTTAAAATAATTTTACTCCAGCTCACGCGTGTACGTTCTCACAACTACAGCTGTTCACTCTGCATTCAGGCTTTATAAAAAATATCAAATCATATATTCTGTTGCAAATCTGAGTCCCTATAGCAACTTAGTTTAAGCATTTAACAGTCTCTGAAGGTGTCCTATTTTTACCTTAATTAGTAAAAATGTGCCCAGAGGAGGGTTCCAGTTCTCCTGATAATTTGGTCTTGGCACGCCTAAACTCACAGGGGGCTTTCAGTCTCAGAGCAATTCATGCACTCAGTGGCTTTTCTTATGAGCTTTAAACTGTAAAGAATGTAATGGAATATGTCGGAAATAGAAATAATTTCCAAGTTCAATGTAAATGTATGAGGCAATATGGCCCAAATTGGACCAAAAGGAGGTCAAATCTATCATCTCCATTTTGAGGAGGATATATTTATCTTCTGTGCCTTTCTTGTTGCATGTAGGCCTATGTGTGTTTATTTGTGGCATTATAGGCTCATGAAAACAAAAACTTGTTGATATTTGCTTTAAAAAACTTACTCAAAGACTTTGAATAATGCTTCTCAGCATGGTTAAAGCAACAGTTCTAAGCTTTTGAAAAGAGTTTTGATAAGCTGAACAGTTTTGTTTTGCACAACTCCAGTTTAACCTTTTACCAGCTGTTTTCTGTTGGGAGTTCAGTTATATAATGTTACCATTTGGTGGCCTGAGTGCAGCGATTCACCGGCATTTCTGGGGACTCCTCTCTTTACTATTGTGTGTCAGTGTGCCTCTAAAACTAGATATGGGTCACTGGACTGCCTGCCATCATACAACCACAACACAGACTTGGTGGACCTGTCTAAGACAAGGGCCTGAGAGGGAATTCAATGTCAGGCGACAGCGCAGGGAGGATCGGTGCTCTCCCATTCAGGAGATACAGTTTTAAATAGATACGCGACTTCAAGAAGTACAGCAATTATGCATGGCTGCCTCCGCTGGGACTCTTGACTTTTTTTCTCTATTACCTAATTAAAACATTTAATGATGATACTTTATCTGGTCTTCAATTTTCTGTCCTATTTTGGTTGTCCTCAGTGGGTTTGTGAGGGATCTTCTAAATAGGTCGATTAGAGGATGAAAGTTGGCCATAATGTATCCAGGTGCAACATTTATACATCTACAGCTGAGATAAATTAGCCTAATTTCTGTAGTGACTAAAATGAATTTAGGATCTCTGTGCTACATCTTTAATGTGTGAAATCTGACAAAACAGCAACCGAGAATTTTCCGAACACCTTTAGTAACATCAGAACTTACTCTCTGGTAAAGGATGCTATTTACTTTTTACAAATCCAGTTTAGCATGGCTCAAACTTTCTCTAATATGATCTGAAATCAGTCCAATTTGGACTACCTTCATTCTATCTGCCCAACGCCCATTTAAATGTGATCTAAAAATCAGTCTAACACGGCTGAAACATGACCTAATATGCTGTAATTTCAGAGTAAACTTCCCTAAAGCTACTTATCTGCTTTTTCTTCCTCTTCTTCTTCTCTTTTCAAGGGGACACACCCAACTGTCTCAGTTACAACTACTTTATGCCAGTTGTAATTTTAATTTCAGTTTCAGTCTTTAAGACTGAAATAACCTTTGAGTTAAAAGATGTTGTTCGGTCATTTGTGATTGAAAGCCTCAGAAGTATCTTGTGAGCTCTCTTTGAGTTGCTCATTTATTTATTTAACTACTGCAGTCCTTATATATAATTATTATCTATGCTGTGTTATCATTACTGGAGAATGGGATGAGATTTGTGTGCTCTTTGTAACCACCTGTTATATTGTATTTTTTAAAAAAGGACCTTTTTCTGGCTGGTTATTATGTTTTTATTTTAAATTTGTTGCGATTCAAACAAAACAAATACAGCTCAATTACAAGGACATAGTCAGCAGAAATGTTTGTTCAGATTAGGAGTTACTTTACAGGTTATCTTTCTAGTTGTAAAATCATTTATATATTATATTTAAACTAAATATCGATAAAGTTCTCTTTAAACAAAAACCAACCTGATTCCGTAGAAAAATAAAGCAAGCAGGTGTTGTGAAAATACTTCCCACTATAAAAATAGAAAAGCAAATGTTTATTTAAATTATTTGGTATAAAACACGTTTAAAATGAAAGACACACTTCACAAAGACATTAAGAGGACAGGAACAAATCATATTTAGTAATCAATTAATCAAATAATGTCAGAACAGAAACTCTAAACCTTAGAAATGACATCATGGCTGGAAAAATCTTCACAGGTCTGCTCTGCAGTCGAGTTGACCTCCGCGTTGTCCAGAGTAGGAGACGGTTCACTTGGGGTCGAGGGGGAGTTAAGGATTTGATTACAGTCAAAGTTATCAAACTGATCCAGTGAGGCGCCTCTCGCTGATTTGGATTCCCAATCAGGATGGGTCCTGAGGTCGAGGATGAATTTGACTGGTGTTTTCTGGAGGATGTAAGGGTCAAACGATGTGCAGCGGAAGAAGGCCTGCATTTTGAAACTCTCCAGATTGCGAAGGCGGTTCACTGGATCCTTGCATAAAAGCTGAATCAGTGAAGAAAGAAAGTGAAAAGTGGGCCAATATTTAATTCTTGTGGCTGTAAGTGCAGGAAAATCGAGTTTACTGACCTCAGTAAGAAGCAAGTTCAGAGCAGAGCTCAAAGTCTTTGGTAGAGCATAATTAAAATCCGTGACCTTCTTCCACATGCTAGTGTGGTCCGGCGCTGCAGCTATTGGAAACTGCAAAATGAAAAAAGAATATACACATAATAAATGAGCAAGAATCAGGGTTTTAACACTTGTAGATTTTATAAATATTACCTCTCCTATCACCAGTGAGAACAACATAATGCCAAGAGACCACCAGTCTGCAGCATGGTTGTATGGACCCCCACTCAAAACTTCAGGAGCTGTTGAGACAAAACAAAAAAACCCAAGATGATGACTAAAATAAAATCGGAAAACTAGACGGGAAAATCTGCGATGGACTGGTTGGAACCTGCCTCTCGCCTGCTAATTGCTGGGATAGGCTCCAGCTTTCCTGTGACCCTGAATTGGACTAAGTGGTGTGGAAATAAAAGGGAAGATGTGAAAATTAAACAAAAGGTAGAAAAAGAAACACAGACAACACAGAGAAAAGGACAAATATTACTATTAACACCAAAAGGTACATCACAGGGGCATTATTTTCATAACTGGGTCAGCCTAATCTAGAGGGAGGATGACGCAGGTGTGGCTCTTATGATGAAGACGGGGTTTCAATTCAATCACAGGGAAATGAAATGAATAGGCAATATGAACTACACAGCCACTTCAAGAGATAATATTCTCTTGAGAAATGGATTTCGTTTATGAGATCTCACCCATGTATGGAATTGTCCCACATATGGTAAACGCTCGTCCTCCTCGCTTCAGCCGGCGTGAGAGTCCAAAATCAGACAAACGAACGTGACCTGAATCAAGACAATAAAAACAGTGAAACCGATTTCCTTCCACACGGCAGCAAATGTTTCTGTAAATACTGTTGTAGTTTATCTGATGTAGCCTGTGTGACTCATGCTTCCTGTTGCCTATTGATGTAAAAGGTGATCAAACTGTTGGAGTAACGCAATTTAATCTAATGATGACAGTTTGTAACTGAAAGACGGAAAGCCAAATATTACCTCGATCGCTTAATAGAATGTTCTCCATCTGAAAAGTTAGACAAATGATAACCTTCAAGACTCGAAAAATATATGTGAAAATAATTTTTTTCAATGTTAAATCATACCTTTATATCTCTATGAATGATCCCCAAGTCGTGCAGGAAACCTACAAACGACAAACAAAAGACAGAAAGCAGGAGGTATGAGACATAAAAACAACCTAATAACCAGTTTTACCAAAGTGCAAATTTGAACCATGATTTATTCATAAGCAAAAGTCAAAAACCAAAGTTTAGTATAATGAACACACACCCAGTGCATTGCCCAGCTCTGCAGCAAAAAGCCGAACCTCCTCCTCCCCAAAACGGCCCTTCAGTAACCAGTAAGTGTACAAGTCTCCGGCGCTGCAGTAGTCGCACACTGTAGAGGATGAAACACACACATTTCTTAGGTCTCTGAAACAAGATACAAACTTTTTTTTTATTCTTATTTTTATTTTATTGCTTCGTTTCAGACAGGTCGAAATCATTGCACACAACATACCAAAATACATTTAAATACACGCACACACACATATACATATATGTGTATACCCTTATACCCTTATACATACACACATCTTCATACGTACATATGTAACTTCCTACATATAGGTATCTAACACTACAACTATACCCAATTGACATAGTTGTAGTCAACTACAAAAATATTATAATTTTTTTTCATTCCACATGTTGCTAGAGGAAAAAAAAAATCAAGAATGCAAGGGCAAGTCAAAAACACACATGCTTTTGTTCTGTTACTCTCCTGTTAGCTGACTAACTTTTAATACCAACTTCTAACACTGAATTTTTTTTAACCTAAATCTTATTCATCTTTCTTAGTAAAGGAAAAAAGAACAGATAAAAGTGGAGAGTCATGCAGCAGCTGCAGCTGTTACCCAGCACTCTCATTAGATGGCAGTAAACCTCTTTAAAACACAGTGCTG
Source organism: Leptatherina wallacei (assembly GCA_028567055.1). Classification (NCBI taxonomy): domain Eukaryota; kingdom Metazoa; phylum Chordata; class Actinopteri; order Atheriniformes; family Atherinidae; genus Leptatherina; species Leptatherina wallacei. The sequence goes on from JAOXYM010000009.1 coordinate 12,444,947, forward strand.
AGATTTGTTACGACTGCATGGTTGAGCATCAGGGTACTTTGTGTTATTTTGGGACCAGAGAGGGAAAAACGGAACTTCTCAGGAAGGCAAAAAAAAAAGGTTAGCAGAGGAGAGGAGGGTTGAACTGTGCTACTGTTTTGTTTCTGTTAACTCACTAATGAAGAGGTGGTGCTGCATCTGCCAGCAGTCCTGCAGATTGTGGATAAATGGGTGTTTGAGCTGCCGCTGCAATGCAACAGTCGACACACACAGATTGACAGTGAATATAACATTGAGAGATGGACGAGGAGCTTGAGATGATTCAATTAAAGTCAGACTGGTGTTAATACAGATGCATGTAATGTATCTAAAAGTAGAAGCAGGAACTGAAGCCTTTTTGTGCTCTATAATAGTCTTAGTCTTATCAAGAATGACAAAACTCCTGAGTTAAAAAAAAAATTGCAGTAGTGTAATAAAATATCTCTTTAACATGTGAAATCCTCAGTAGCTACAATAAAAACCCTTTAAAACCAGGCAGGCAGTGTTTATAAATGTAATATCTAAATAAATGGTTAATAAAACACTATAATGCAGCTCCCTGTAGATTTTGAGATACACATTTAACCCCAAACTCTAAGCCTTTATTTTGTAACAGAGCTATATCAATAAAAATTGAAGTGAATTAAATGTATTTGGGGCTAAAGAGCAAAGCTGCTCATCATTTTTTCTCCATTTTAAAATGTTTTTATTTTCTTCATCATCTTCTCCTATCACTGAAGTCTGTGACATCTCTTAGTTACCATCACTGGACTGGAGTTGGAGGGGAATTTATGCGCATCACTTTTGAAACCAGTGAAGTAAAATGTTATTTGAAAAACGTCTCTTTTTTTCATGAAGATCAGACATCTCTTTCTGTCTTTACTTAAATTGGCCCAGACCTTTAAATGCAGACCCTAAAAGTTATCACCTGGATGTCGAGAAACTCCTTAAACTCTGTTTAATGCAGCAAACAAAATCACCAAAAATCCACCAAACAGAAAGCGAGACAGTATCTAATCTACTGACTCATGTGCCGTTTCAACAGCACTGTTTTTTCAGGTTGTCCCCCACCTCCTGATGCCAAAATTGTTTTCTTTTAACGATAAGGGACTGATTTACTTAGCCTAATCACGCTTAATAAATGATATTTGTAGACAGTAATATAAAATGTGTTATTGTCTTGTCCTACAGCTTTCACCTATGGGTTTTCACAAGAGTTATTTATTGTCAAATAAATGAATAAACACAATAAAATTGCTCGTTCTTTTATTAATGTGGGATTTATAACTACTAAATAGGGTGAATAAGGAGGCAGAATTGGAATAGTTTTCCTTTTACTAGCACCGTTTCTATTCTCTGGCATTAAAAGTATTCTACCTGAATGATGACTTCCTCCTTTGACTGCTCCAGCACTCCCTGCTTCAAGATCTCTGACTTTGGCAGAACCTATGCAATAATGCACATTTTTAAACCAAAATCATTTAGTGCCTTTATAACAGTGATAATTACTATTATGCTAACCTTAACAGCATAAATCTTCTCTTTACTGTTATCCTTTATCTTCAAAATGGGTCCAAATGACCCTTTAGCGATGAAGCCCAGGATCTGTGAGCACAGAATTAAAGTTATCTCTCTATGTCCTCTACAGTATCTTTCATAAGGACCAACTCTATTAGGCCAGAGTACCTGGAAATGCTCTTTTGCATGAATTTTACGGTGTGGGAATTCTGGCAAGAAGATAGAGATGAGAGTTGGAGGCGCCTTGTCTGTGCCCGACATCTCACCGCCATCCTCTGGAGGAAGCAGAAGGTTAGAGACGGGCGCTTGGATGTCTGTTTCCACAGGCCGAGAAAATGTTGCATAATGTCCGAGTCTGTGAGCGATAGAAATCCGGACATTTGAGAGGAACCCATGACTGAGTCGCTGCGGAGCAGATGATCCCTCTTTCTATATTTGATAGGAAAAAAGGACATCAAAGAGTAGATACTTTTATCAGGAGTAGAATATAACTGACATCTTTATCCTAATACTACAATATACTGGCACATTTCAGAGGTAAGTACTGCATTTTGATATACTACATACAGTACAGTCAGCAACATCATGGACAAATTAGAAATCACCACTTTGAACCCACACATATATGAGAAAGTTTAAGTTTCTCTTAAAGGAATGAAAGATTTTAAATGAACAGCTGGAAGAAAAAAAGGAAACCTGAACAATGGAATTCCTGTTTCTCATAGAAACCTCCCAACCAAACATGAATCAACTTAACAAATAAAATACTGAGGATAGAAAATAAAAAAGGACAAGTAAAACTACATTGCTGATGCTTTAAATGGCCTCAGTATGAATAGTCAAAATGAGATACTTTATGTAGACAAAACGCACAAAAAAAGTTGAGAGGCTGATGTAGAAATTGGTAATCAGATCTATTGAAACATCATGAAGAATCTAGATTAAACATTTTGAAATCGTAATCTCTGTAGAGTTTAAAGAATTATAATCCTGCTTTAATATTCGTTTAACACAAAAAGTAAGGACATTTGTGTTAAGTTGATTATTACTTTGTTGTAACAATGCTTCTTGGCAATAAATCAAATACTGTTGGAAAGCCTGTTTATTTCCCTTTTGCCACATTTGTAAAGAAAATTTATTTGTGGGGAAAATTGCCTGATTTTATTCTGCAGATTCTGCTTATTCTGCTATTGACTCTAGCTTAAGGTTCTGGTTCACCAGGAGCTGCTAATCAGGGGCCTGATTACACTGGTCCAGGGTTTAGTTGGGAACAAAGGTTGAAGTGATGCTGATTGTTGCACCCAAATGCAACAGACATTGACTAATTTAACACCTGTAAATACTTTTCAACAACCATCCATATAAAGTGGTCTATGTTTAGACAAAAATAATGGCAAAAAAAAGGTTGCGATGTCCTATAGCTTAAGGAAGAGTGTGGGAAAAAAGAAAGCTTTTCAGAGGATCTGCAAATGTACTAAACGTGCTTCCTATCGAAGCATTCATCCCCTGTAAGAATAAATTCTACCTGACACTGAGAGCAGACCCAGGTGGAGCTGTCCCTCATGGCACACGTGACAGGCATCGTGGACTCTTTTACTTGTTATTTTGAAGAATGTGATAACCTCAGTGTATAACTTGAAGCTAGGTGACTAGATTTGACTGAAAATAATTGGATTTGAAATAAAGCAAGGCAGCAATAAAACCAAGAGAATTTCAGTGAGCTGGAAGTAACACAATGAGTCATGCAATCGTTAAATTTTATTATTAGGTTATCAGTTCAGGGAATGGCATTATTTATTTTTTTACCTTTTTGGAGAAAGTATGTGGGCTCATCTTTATGTGGCCTATAGGCCCTTATCAATTAGCCTATATTTAAACACATCATTTAGATTTCAGCTGTTCAGTCCATTTGTACATCATTACTTTTTAGTCCTCTCTAGCGCGTGGACATACACACACAAACATTAGTAAAACTGCATGAATGTATCATGTAGCCTACTGGATCAAACATATAATGAGCGTGATGCTACAGCTCAGGTGGAAGGTCAGCATCCACATATATAATCAATACATCTATTTTTTGCCTGATTAAACGCGAGTTTCCATCATGGCACCACATAAAGCAACATAGTGTACCAGGAGTCGACACATTTCTCTGTAGCCTACTAAAACAGAAAATCTGTATGTACAATTAATTGTTCAGTAAAACCCTCCTTGGCAGTCGTATTTATTTACAATCTCCAAACAGAAACTCCCGCGTGCGATCACTCACCTTTTCGCTTTTACTGATATCGCCGCCCATCGCATCCACAGAGATTTAATAAATTCACTCCAAAATCAGATAAAAACAGCAACAAATTCGGCTTTTCTTCTGGCGTCATTTTCCGTCTCCTAACATCCACGTGTTTGTGTTGTGCGTCCCAAGATGAAAAGCGCTTCCAGACCAGAACGGGAAGAGCTCGATTCCGCTCCAGTAAGAGCTGTCAGATCGATGATCCATCATCCCTCTGTTCCCCAACTTACTGCGACCCACAGACCGAACACAGAGAGGCTTTAACATTTTTATTGACTGATAGACAAAAAGCCACAGAGATGATAGAAATGTGAAAACAGCTGCTGCCACATAATCCTTTCTAAGTGAAATGTTAACTGACTGAAAAGACAAAAAAGCAGTTATACAAGTAATCCAACAGAAAACATCTGTGGTTACAAAAATATCAAAATACTTTGCATAAAAAGTGCTGTAGTGTTAAAATTACAAAACACACATACTGCCATTAGCTGCAACTTCTTTCCCCCCACAATACCACCAACTGCCACATTTCTCCCAACACACCAACATGTTTTTTTCCCCTCTTTTGCTGCCCTTTAAATTGCACTGAGGTGAGGTACAGGAAAACAACACACTGGTAGGATGCAGCAAATATAAAATCTGTTGCAAGGAAAAGGCCATCCTGTCAGAGCGACAGTCATGCAGCCACACTCAACTTCCTGAAATGATAAAACATATTCTGATATATTCTTCTCAAGAGTTTAATCTAATTTATTTAAATTATTCTAGTAGTGTGTTCCCGAGCCAGCAGGAAGAAGTGTTCTCACACATGCATCAGCAGAAGCAGAGGCAACATGAACAGTGAAGTGCTCGCTATAACACTGTTAATCTTCCTCGCTACATTCAATGCAACCACAGTGGTCATTATTTCCAGAGTTGCAGAGTTTTTGAAATGCAGAGTTAAAGTTTAATGGCACACAAATAAACAGAGAAATATATATATAGATATATATATTTGGTCATAATGGCACTCTGGTCATCTTGGAGTTGCTTGGAGTTAAATCAGAGACACAGCAGGAGTAACTTCTCAAAACCAAGTTCAGCAGGCTCATGTGGTACAGTAAGGTATCCCCTTAACTACTTGAAATGTTTCCCTCTTTTCCAATCTGATTCACAAAGTCGGAGTGATATTCCAACTCTGCTGCAGAGGATCATCCAGCCAACTTCTGGCTTCATGTAAATATGTTTATTGTTGTCACTTGCGTCGACTGAAGATGCTCTTCTTGCTGGAGCTCTTGTCTGCAGAGCTGAGGCCGATGAGGAGTCGGGCCTTTTCATCTTCCTCCTGTTGCTGAAGGCTGTTGTCTGACTTCCCTTCAAACGACTTCCCCCGCAGGTCTGAGCCCGAGGCCGGCTTCAGGCGCAGCTTCTCCTTTATCATCTGAGCAGCAGGAATCAATAAGAATCACTTCATAAATATTAAAAGTTTCATTGTCAGAGCAAATGTATGCATTTTCTCCTCCTAGCTAGTCATTAAAACTCCTGAGAGCACAGTCTGCAGCAAAAGATAACACCAACTTGCAGAAAACACACATAAAATGTTTTTAACTTGGACATAAGAGTATTTTATAAGCTTTTAAACATGTAAATGTTTAATGATTAAAGATATTAAAAGTTCAAATTTGTGTACCTGTGCTACAAGTGCTTTTCTGCTGTCCCTTTTCACAGCCATGGCAAAGTCGAGCCACGTCCAAGTATTGTTATGGTACTCCAAACAAGGCAGAACCAGGTTCAGGTCTTTCCAGTCCACACTGCTCTTTTCTCCCTGAGGAGACAATAGAAAGTATAACTTATCCACCAACTCGTTTTTGGTGTTTGGCAGCAGAGACAAGTTAAACAATAAAGTAGCAACAACTGGTTATTTACACATTACGCAACTACAGGATAAAATAAAAACTAATTACCTCATCCTGAAAAATAGAAGTCAAATGTTTACTGATGTTTTGCTCCATATTTTGCAAAGCTTGTAAAGAAAATATCCATGTCATTCTTTTTTACTAACATCAGCTGCTGAAATGCAGCAAATAAGAACTCAAATCAGAAAACGGGTTAGGCCAACAGACGATTCAATTCTCCATCTACAGCAGCAAACAGACAGAATTGTAGCACAGATGGTGAGGCAACAGAAGAAGGATGAAGGCAGAAGCAGATTTAATGGATGCAAGTTGCCTGAGAGAATGTTATGCAGTCAGTCATTCATACAGATAAAGCTAAACAGAAGTTGCAAAAGGTACGAAGACTAACTGCAAACAAACAGTTTTGGATATGTCAATGAACTACACAGGCCAAAACAGATCCTTTTTAATATCTAGATTATAAATAATAATATGTAGTCCATCATATAACAAACATTGGAGTGATTAAAGAGTAGTTTGTATATTTATGGCATGAACAAACAGGACTGGGACTTGAACCCAAAGCTTCATCCTCTGTACATGGGGAATAGAAATTACATCTGTACACACTGATGTGACAAATAAAGTAAATTATTCCACATAGCAGTCAGCTAAGGAGCTACTTAAATTACATGTGGGTCAACTACTACCTCTATATAAATCACTATCAGCCTACATTGTGTCCAGAGTGTAAATACTATTATGTTCCTCCATATACGTTCTGCATTGTGTATACTGAAAGACACCATTTGAACAACGACTGGTGTAGCTCATCAGCAGCTGTCGTGCAGAAACCCACCTTGTAGCTGACACACAGAGGCACTTGGGGTATCTTGACGTAGATGAAGGAATTGTTCATAGCAGCTCGCTCCTTCATCTTATCAATATCATCAACTGGATGCTGAGGAAGGAAATGAAACAACACTTGGTAGTTCGTCTAACAATGTCTTCCTGAAAAATCTGAGCCAACACAAAAGGTGTACCCACCTCTGGAGGTTTCCTGAATGACCTCCTGACCCCGGCACTGCGGTTCAGTCCCTGGGAGACGCTTTTGCTGGGGCCCATAGCACCCATGGTGTCCTCTGACAATGGCCGGGGCTTGACAGTGATACCTGTGACACAGAGCACACTGGCATCAGCGCTGTGGCCACTGAGTGACTGCATCCTATACTCCCACAGAGTCCCTCACACACACACAGACACATTTTTCAAGGTCACATCGAGAGAGAAAGGGCTTTCACATCTCAGAGGGATGCCATGACACACGGGTAATTCGACACTGCATGTCTGGCAGAGAAAATGGAAACTATTGATTGGTTTGTTGGTATAAACTGCAGGCTGATTATCACACAGGGAGATTGGAGAAGAAATCCTACTAATCTAACTGCTTTAACTATGCAGACACATACCAGTGGTGACCAATCTAAACTTGTCTTCCTCATCAGTGACCTCCTCCTCTTCAACATTTCTTCCTGGGAAGAAAAATCCCATCATCCTTTTGAAGAACTGGTACATGAGCTGGATGGTGAGAGGCACCACATTCACCTGATGAAATGGAAAAAGCTTACGGTTAAAAAAGTATCCAGCAAAAAACAGACTTTGTAAAGCTTTCAAAGTGGATGCATGTCACATTTCTCACCTCAAAGTGTTCCTTCACAGAGATTCCACCCACAGGGGGGCGCACTTTGCTGAAGATACGCAAAGCAAACTGGCGTCCCAACTGGCAATTACTCTGGGGTCGAAGCACAACCTAGGAAAGAAGGGGGATTTGAAGATAAAGACCTGGGAATACTTGGTTTTAAAACACACTACAGAGCACACATACCTTATAATGTGAATACAGTTGGATCAACACCATACAGTTAATTGAATTTGTAAAGCTCAATGGCCACACATGCATTTATTGATCCTTGATTGTGCATGCAACACAGAATATGAAACTGAGGAGCCATTGAGTGATCCGATCTGGACAAACAAGATGGAGTCAACACGGACATCATAGTTTTGTCACTTTATTAGCAGTGTACATACCCTCACACGCTGCACAGAGGAAACCAGGCATAAATATGTTAACACAGGCTGACAACTTCCCTCAGGATCATTTTCAAAAAGGTATTCATAAAGTATTTCTTTATGTTGGCCGAAGAGGGCAGTGTTGAAATGTAAATTGGCCTTAGTATCAATACCAAATATAGTGGACAATAAAGTTAAAAAGAATAAATGAATTCATTCAGAGAACACCTACAATGACACAAGTATCATCTTATATTTCTTTCAGATCAAATATAAAGTGGTGCCAGCTGAATAATTGATTTACCTTGTAAGCTGCATTTGGCAGCAGGTTGTTCATCGTGAACCACCCAAGCTCCAAGAGATGCTCCGCTGTGTCATCAGACTTGTTCAGCTAGAAGAGGAAAAATGTCAACATTCACAAGGCAAGACTGTGAAATCCTGTACTTTCATACAGCACTTGTTATCCTCACGTTGTTCTCAAAAGAAAAAAATGTAGAAGAAAGAAAAAAAATCAAGCAATGAACACAGAGATTTGCTGGGACGTCTTTACCAACCTCTACTCACCTTACTGTACATGAATCGCTGCAGCTCCAGTTCAGCAATGCCAAGCTGTCCATCTTCTTCAGTCAAACACCAGCGGGCCTGGGCAAAGTAGATCTCGGTCCTCCTCACCACACTTACATCCTCTGGAGGCTTACGCAGCTCCAGCTTGTTTGCCCGTTGCAGCTGGAAGTCTTTAAAACACCTGGATAACGTAAGAAGTTCATTGTTACCGGTGCGCCGTCTTCTCGTTACTGGATATGTACGGGGAACGGACGTGAGACCTAATGAGAATGTTGAGCTCTTCACTCTTCATCTGCATGTCGTTCTTCTCCTGGTTCAGCTGGTTCTGCAATCGCATGTTGATCTCCATCAGCTCGTCTCCGCTTACTTCTTCAGTTTGAGCCTGCAAGTCGAGGAAAGAAAGACAATTTTATTTCATGATAAATATTAGCCATTCTGAATTTGTTGGCAACAAAACTTCACAAAAAAAATTGCAATGGGGCCTGTCACTGTCTAGCATCCTCTCTTCTTTTAAGAATAGTCTGTAAATGTTTGGAATGGAGGAGGCCAGCGGTACAAATGTTTTCAGTTTGTCAAGGATTTTGCCAGCCGACAGGCGGGTATCATCTTGTCAGAGAACAGAACAAAAAAACAGCCAACATCCAAAAAACAGCTTTGAAATGTCCTTCAAGAAACCTGTAGAATTATTCCTGAAGACTACTCGAGACTGTAAGAAAGCTTTCTTAAGAGGGTTCAGGCTGTGTTGAAGAATAAAGGTTACTACTGCAAATACTGACTTTCAAGCTCATTAGAATTTCATAATTTACCATACTTCCACTTATAATGGCACGTTTTAATAGATTGCTACAACTATTTCCTGTTTCCTGGGAAATATATTATAAAAACTAAAAGCTCTCAGAGAACGCAGACCTCTGCCAAGCCATTGGGTGGCTCACCTGAGAAAAACCCCCCAAAAACTAACAACCCACCCAGTACCCCATACATTTTCTAGAAGACACTTTTTCAAAACGACTTGCAACTGAAAGTGAGAACAACACAAGCAAGAAATCAAAGAGGAGGGGACATCATAATTAGGTGCTAGTTAGGCTGTTGGGAGTCCAATTGGGTACTTGCTGGAAGGCAGAGGGAAATACACCAGATTTAAGAGAGTTGATAATATGGGCTACTGCAGGTTTGATTGTAGGTAGAATGCTCTGCAGGATGTCAGTGGGCACAAGATCAAGAGGACCAATCGTGGGTTTTGAGTTGACTAGAAGTTTAGAGACTTGGTTCTCATTGAGAGAGCAGAAGGAACAGAGTGAGGCGCCAGTAGCTTGTTGGGGCAGGCTGAGTTGGTCAGGCTCAGAGAACTGGTTACTGATGGTAGCAACCTTTTCAGTGAAGTAGGAAGCA
>JAOXYM010000009.1:12457757-12470943 GCA_028567055.1 Leptatherina wallacei
AAAAAGATTAAAACACCAGAATGGACCAGATAATCTTCTCTGGTCCATTTAGTACATAGGAACCTTCTTTTTCAGGTTAAAACTCCGCAAAAATGGGCTCAAACTTTTAGTTAATAGCGACAACACACAGGAACTTAGCGTAGCTGTGGTGTGAGAACTAAAACGGCAATTATTGATCAACTTACCTGACAGTTGACCAACTCAATGAACCAGTTACGGTTATAAACATCATCAGTCTGGCAGGCTGCGATGCCGCACAACTGGTCGCTGACACCAGAGTCCTCCTCTGAAAACACCACAAACTTGTCCGTTTCCTCAATTAGCTTCTGAAGCATTGATGTCCCTAAAGAATAAAAAGAAAAAATACAGATCAATGAGGGAATCTTAAAAGTTAGCATATTTCTCCTTTTTAGAAGAGGGGCTTACCTTCATTATGACTTTTTTCTGCACGATTGATTGTGGGTACAACTGGTGTGGTAGGTGCAGTCGTAGGACAGTAGTTAGAAGGCGCACGTCTGAGCTTCTTGGTCTGCAGCTGTGTGTCGATTTTCAGACCCTTCAAAGCTTCAGTAGAGAGATTCCTCTTCAGTACAGATGCCTTTTTATACCCATCATAAAGCCCAAAGGCTATGTTTCTGTTTGTGGTTGTCCAGGAAGCACGGAGGTCCACCAGACGCAGTTTGTGAGTGTAAGATGCATTCGTTTCGTCCTGTAAGTTCACCTCCTGTGAGAAACCATTAAAAAATAACTTATTTATTCAGCTATTCTAAAAAAAAAATAGATTTGAACTCCAGCCTCGGGGCTCTGGCCTTTACCTCTTCCATACGGTTGCTCTGTCGCTGGTAGCTGAGGGAGGACAAACTGAGCAGATGAGTCTTCTTCACCTGAGCATTCATCTGGTGGTCAGCCGTCTCATCCCAAGTGGAGGCCATCAGGTGAACCGTCACCTGGGAGAGTTCACTAACCATCTGAGTCACATTCCATTCAGAGATCAGCCTCCTCATCACAGTGCCAGCTGAAACGCCAGACATGTGTGTCAATGTTAAAGAAAGATTACCATTTCATGCAATGTTGGGAATCTGGGTCATCTGCAAGTAGAAGTAAACCATTTTAATAAATCATAGAAATGTTTACCCTGTGGAATAAGTCTCTGCGCCCCACGGGTAAACACATGGCCTTTGTTGCACTCCACTTGGACTCCTCTCTGCTGAGCAAAGGATGCCCAGTAATGTACCTAAAAGATATACAAAGAGTGATGAATAAAAAAGACAGATGCAGAAAGCAAGAGCACAGAAATAAACACATACAGCACTGTATACAAATCTTTACTCAATGGCAAAAAAAACACCAAACAGTTGACTGTAAACAGAGGGCAGGTTAAAGGGTGGGGGCTAAAGAGAGAAAAAAAAAAGCTTACTTGTAGTTGTGGGAAAGCAGCTGTGTAAGACATCTGTTTGTAGTGCTGACTAAGTTTTTTGCGAACTGGCCTGAGGCTGTGGAAGAGCTTGCCTCTGCAGATTGGTCGAGATACACTCGTCCAGGTGGCCCAGAAGTTCTGCATCCAGCGCAGAGTACTGCTGTACAGCAGGATTCTGGGCTGGGAAGGTTCTACCGGGGGAAAAAAAAAATACAATAACTTGAGTTTTGAGTTGGAGAGGTTTAGTGTAGCTGGATCTAAAAGAGCTGCACAAACCAGAGCCACAATGCTGGTTAAGGTCCATAGTGATGGAAAGGTTGAGGTTCTCAGAGCGAAAGGCTCTGTAGGAGTCATGAGGCTGTCCTGAAGTCACATCTCCAATGTTCTCTGCACAGCAGAGCATCACAGCATGGTGATCATGAGGGTTGCCATGACAAAGCCATTGGAGGTCAAGAGTCATAAACAGGTTGGGAAGGTGTAGAAAACGGATTTCATCATACCTAATGTGGAAAACAGAGACTTTTATTACCATCTGGTCACAAAAATGCAAATACCAATACCAGTTTCTTTAGCCCAAGTACCAGCGCTTACTTTGATGCTGTTCTGACATTTACAATCAAATCCCCTGTAAACATAAACTGCCCAGGGTTCCAGTCAAAGTTCAGCTTGATCCACTCCCAGTGCAAGTTTTCTGTAGTGTTATAAGGGTCCTGGAAGAATACAGGCCTAAGTTAATAAAGGGATGTTTCATAAAAGACTGCATCAGACTTATGCTGATAATTAAGATAACTTGACAGAAACCTGAATTTGCTAAAATACTCCCAGTACAGATTAAGTACAAGATGCATTAAAACTAAGAGGGAACTTCGTTTGTGAGATATGCAGGGCTTTACCTCCGCAGCTAGCTGATGAAGATTGGCATGTTCAATGTTCATGACCCAGCGTCCGTGCAGAAGAAGACGGCTTTTGTCCCACCAGGCCAGAGGAGGTGAGGGATCAACTGTGGGTTTGGTCAGCAGGTCAACTGACTGGCCAATCAGAGTCCAGGCAGGGTCCCAACAAGGTCCCCACACAATGGTGTACAGAGAGATGTTGGCTGCAGAAGAGTGATTTCATTATTACGTGCAAACATTTAACAGCATCAGACACCGAACATCTGCTCTGGCTTACATTTAAAATCATAGTAGAACTTGAGAGGGGGCATATTTCTGTGGACTGTCACATCTCCCCACGGTGGAACAAGTGGGACAGTCACTTTGCGATGAGCTCTTGCCTGTCCATCCTGCTCTGTCCCAATCAGACGCCCCGATAAATCCCAGTCTCGGATCTCAAAGAGGTAGCGAGGGTAATCCCGAATTCTCACTGGCACAAAACAAAGATGGTAAAAAAACATAAAATCACTTTCTTGATCCAACGTTCAGGCTAAAATGAAAGTTTTTTTTCTGAAATATATATTTTTTCAGTTTAATCAGACTTACCCAGAAACGCAGAGAGTTTAAACTTGAGGGCCCGGCACCACTGAACTACCAGTGGGAGTCCATCTCTGGGGAAGGGACTGACCCCATCAATGTCTCGCAGCTGCTCTCTCACCCTCTCTGGTCCATGAAGAGACTGATCAGCCAGAACCACTAGCTCCAAGTCTGACACGGTCCAGGTCAGCAGAGACTTCCTCATGGGTGTGTTTGCATAGAGGCGCCGTGAACGCTGGATGTAGATCTCGATGTGCTTTTTCTCCAGTGAACTGTAAAGCTCTTCTATCTTTCTGGCAGGCAAAAGTTCTCCATGCTGTTTCCGCAGATCTGCCACCTTCTTATCTAGAAGCTGAAGACGCTTTGCACTTTCTTTGCTCTCATCCTTCATCAGCTCATAGTTGTCTCTTAGCTTGATTTCAAAGACATCATCCAGGAAAACAAATGAGAACTGGCTAATTTTGAAAACAAGGTCAGGAGGCAACTGTTGGACTGTGGCGACCTTGCAGGGAGAGTGGAGAGTCTTCAACCACTTCTGGACACTAATGGCCATGTCAAAAGTGTCTGAGAAATTGTACTGGTAGGGAATTTCAACCGCCATAGACGGGCAAGCAAGGACCCAGACACGGTTGTGAGGAGTGGTGAGGAAGGGGAAAGTGTCTCTGTGCAGCTGCATCTCAGTCAGCTCGTTGTGCATTTCCACATCGAGTCCATTAAAGGAGACAACGTTGTTGCCATCGAAGTTGAAGATCAGCAAAGGGGAGTGTATGTGCATGGAGCCAGTGTGCTTTAAGACTGTGAGGGCATCGGTGTGCAGCAGAATGTAATTTTGCGCACTAACGTGGGCTGTCAAACGAGAAGACCCCATTTCGACACGAACAGACAGGCTTCTACTCTGACCGGACACAGCTTCCCTCTCCGCTGGTAGGACTGACTCATTTTCTTCTGTCTCGCCACAAAGCATACACCAAGAAGCCTGCGCTTCGGTCATGTGCTGATATAAGACCATGTGGTCTGGTGGAGTCCACTCAACAGTGAGTTCCTCTTCACACTGAACCTGTTAAAGATACAGATACAGCTACAATATCAACACAGAAATTTTCTCAGGTCAGAAAAACTGAAGATATTATTACCTGTAAAGTGTGGGTGGTTACGTGGTACCAGGTTGTTATCGTGGTGAGCTTGATTATAGGATTGGCAGTCTGGGATGCAGGGCAACATGTTTCCATGTTTTCGGTGACAGTCTTAACTACAGACAGGCTCACGTCCCCTAGAGACACCCTGGAGCTCTCAGCAGAACTCAAGACTCTGACAGTGTCCATCCGCAAAGACACCGCTCCTACAGGTTTCACAAGTACATCAAGACAACATTTAAAGGTTGATGCTGGACCATCACAGCAGATATTTGTGTTTTTCATGCTGTTTGGGCCTACAAAATAATAAAAATGCGTATTTCTAGGAAAAACATTTCCTCTTATAAATGTATGTCCTTTGTTCAGATAAGCCGCTAATTGCAGTTGACCATCACCTAGAAACAAATCTCAGTTAAAATACTGCAACTAAATCCTGTTTGACTATGTTTCAAATATGACTGGAAAGTGTTCATTTGTTTTCAAAGTGTATGGTAATACTTCTGTTGAAATCTACTCTACAAATGCTGTCAGCTTTTCAGAACGACAAAAAAAAAAAAAGAAAAGCTAAATACTAAAGACGTCCTAAACAGAATACTGTCATAATGTCACAGCGAAACCCCTTACCTGCCACATTAGAGAGTGAGAACACATTAACATCTTCCATACAGCAGTCCAGTTTAAAGAGCAGGTGCAGCGGTGAGGAGGAGACTGGCTGGACAGTTTTGTCACTAGAGGGAGACAATGACTCCGCATCCGGCAGCTGTGGCTTTGTGTCACCAGTAACACTCATGAGTGACAGCAGGCGGGACAGACACAGAGCACAGGTCTCTGAAAGCTCCACTTGCAGGCCTTTCAGACTGGACTCCAGGCTAAGACTCGGGGACTGGCTGCTCGACTCGGCATGAGGTCGGTTATAGCTCCCCTGAAAGAAGAGATGATGAAAAACACAAGTCAGTAAGTAAGTAAATAAATAAGTGTCTCACTAGAACATAGAAACAAGTTTCAAGTTCTAGGATTAACAACTTCTTTGGGGTTTTGCTTTCATTTTTCTTAAATGGTGAACGGAAACTTCCAGTTTGGAAGTGAATGAAGTAAAACAGTGGCAGAGTTTTTCAGAGACAGATTGCAGTCAGTCACAGAACAAAGTGAGTAAACCAGATAAATGAAATATAATTTCTAATAAAAGTGATTTACTATGCACCTAGATATGGGAGGCATACTAAAATTCAGGAATTTGTATTTTTTTCCTTTAACACACAACACTCACACTTAATTGTTGGTAAAATAAAGTCTATAGTTTCTATTTCCATAGCTTTGATGTACAATGCCACACCACCAAAGCTACCACGCTGTAAATCTTTAGCAATAAATGACTCAAAAGCTGCTGTAATAACATTTGAACTCATCAAATTGTGGCTAATCTATTGTCTTTAATATCCATGTCTTTCATTCAGATGTTAAATTTGATGGTGCACTGTAAATTATAAAAATCACAAACAATACATATTTTTTTGTTGTCAATTAGTGATGGTAGATGTATACAGTGCTTTTGCCACAAGCAGAACCATCCTTTGACTGGTTAACGATACATTTTATTCGCTCCAAGGGGTCTCTTACCAATATTTTAACATCTTTTAAGCTAAAATTGGATTCTGGTTGGAATCAGTTCATCTTTATATCCATACATTTCAATTTACATGTTGTTCCCACAATCCAAACCATCACTACTCACACAATAAAGTGTGCTTCTAAAAAAGCTCTGCGTAATTTATGGTCCTACCTGAAGGCTGAGGGAGTCTAGAATGAGTGCTTCACCCCAAACATGTTTACCAGGAGGGTGGGGAGCCTGTTGGATATGAGAACCCTGACCCACTCTCCACCAGAAGTTGTCCAGGGACAGTGAAGCCCGCTGGTGCAGATTCTGGGACTCTGAGCTCTCTTTGTCAACTTTGAGGTCAAGAAGATGCCGCAGCTCTACACACATAGAGACAAAGCAGACACATTACAATGCTACACAGAGGCTTAAAGATTTGAAGTTGTTGCAGTGCAGTGATTTAAGTCACTCTGAACAAGAGTCAGACGTAAAATAAGGATGGGTTAATAAGTAACATTTAAAAGGGCACTTTGAAGACTAATCTTGCTTGGGATGACTAAAGAGGTTGGTTCAGTTGTTGCCTACAGAATAAAACTACACTTCACAAAAGGAACATGTGTAAGTGAATGATACAGCAACAGTTTGTCATTTTGTGATACAGAAACAAAATAATAAGACATCCACCTGCATTGCTGTACATGTGTGTGTGTGTGTGTATACATATATATACAGCAAATACCTGCATTAGCAGAGATGAAGCCTAAAGCAAAAGGTGTGGTGTCTCCTAGCTGAACAGATACATTGACATTGGACACGGAAGAGGTGATCATCACAGGAGCATCCAGGTGAGGGAGGCGCCTGAGGAAAAGGAGGGCGGGCAAATAATCGAATGGACTAGACAATACACTAAGGTAATGGAAAAATAACACAAAGTGAGTGATACACAAAAATGGATAAGGAAAAGAAGGCAGGACACGGTATTAGGAATTATTTTCACAGCAGCGGGAGATTTTAAGTAAAAACAGGATTTATCAGAATAACAATTTTCCAGAAAACATTTAGAGAAAAACAATCAATCACGTGCTTACAAGCCCGGCAACAAAATGCTTTAATTCTTTTTACCACACTTTTGTCCCTTACCTTTTCCGATGCGATTCCTTTCTGTGGATTAGCTGGTCCCATGGCACGAGGTTTAACCAATGGAAGAACTCCTGGTGGCGGTAATGGATGATGCAGGTGTTGACAATGAATGACCCTGAGATGTCAAGTGATGTAACCTATATCGACAAGCAAAATATTTAAAAAGACAAAGAAAGAACTATGAGTTACTTCAGTCAGGTTTACACATCAGCACTGACTGCTACGACTGTTGCTGACATGTCTCAGACTCAGACCAAATATCTTCCATACCATATATTTTGGGCGAGTTGGCAGGAGAGGACTTGTTGAGTGAACCGATTGTGTATGAGAGTGTAAGAGGTGAGATGAAGGCACATGAGAAAAGAAACCAGGAAAAGGAATACAACAAATAAGATGAAGCATGTGGTACATAGTACTGAGGAAAGTTTGACTTATCTTTTATAATAGACTTGAGAAAGTAGTAGGGCATTGGGCCCAAGCAGTCATGTGTGAATACACCATGTTTTCATCACTAGACAAACAAATTATGAAGCATGCACAATAAAAATGATCTGACTACGTGACTAAAGCACATATCTCACCTGCAGGACAGTCTTGAGAGTGTTCACACAGAGAATTCTCTGTCTACTTTGAGAAAGAAGAAGTCCATCTGCCAAAAAAATAGACAAACAAAAAAAAATGATTCATAGTTTTCACCGCCTCTGCACTGAATCTGCTAGCCTTCTGTCAACTAACCCTCAAGAAGCAGCTCCAGGCTGCTCTGGGGGAAGCTCAGCTCAGGAGTGAAGCTCTTCAGAGGAAGCTGCTCACTGTCACGTCCATAACAGATTTTTAAAGACTTCAGTGTCCAGTTCAGGTGTCTGTTCAGATTAGGGGGAAAAAAATAACATAAAATGTTGGGAAACAAATATTTATTAGCTTATGCAGAACAATAACTACTTAGAAGATCTATCCAACCGGCGGTTAGATGCTGACTCACCGTTTCTGGCTGTGCATGGACAGTGTTATGTTTGTATTATCAAACTCCACATTGACTTTGTGGGGAAGGAACTGATGAAACCGTTCAACAGCTTCAGTCTGGATGAATCCACTATTCTCGCACTCTGAAAACAAAGACAATCGGTATCTTTATATCATGTCTCGTTAAGAATCCAAAAATGTATTTATCGAACCATGAACAAGTATCACTTGAGATAATTCCAATTTTCTATTGATCCAGTGTAAATATCATCTATAACGACACTTAACTGTGTGGCTGTTTGTACAGACAGAGGGTAAACTACTGTGTGCTTACAAGTAAAGCATCAAGTACATTTTGGTCAAAAATGAAAAATCACTGCTTACTCTATTTTTCCTGGTGATCTAAAAATGTTTTCCATGAAAATAAATACCCGGGTGAGCTCATGTGCCAGTTCCTCTCATTTTCCACACAGTGGCTGTTTGTATTAGCAGAACTGTCAGCTTAAATATGATCTTTTTTTTTTATATATTTTACTTCCATAAACTATCTATCTTTAGTTTCCTCTTCGGCTGTTTGGTGATCTAAACGACATGCGCATGTGTAGCAAGATAAAAAAAAAAAAAAATCAACTTTCAATTTAATGCAATTTTTTTATCATTTTCAAAAATATTTTAATCCTTCTGCAATGATTGCATAACCTCACTAACTTGAGTAAGAGGTTAAAGTTTATTCATTTTCAAAAGACATTTCATACACTGACAGATCAGCAGAGCCCTGTAATATGATCTTATCCACATTTTCAAGCTGTTTAAACAGAACAGCTAAAAATAACCCAGATGATGGAGAACATCCAGGCCCTTCAGAAAAATTGAAGTAAGTGGTGTAAAACAACTATTAATAAGAAGTGATGACTCTCAACCCTGATATTTAAATCAATTTGCTCAATTGCACTATTCACATTATATTTGATGATGCTAAATCTGCAGGAATGACTGAATGAAGATTTGTATTTCATAGCTTTTTGAAGTATCACTTTAGAAAATGTTGATAAAAATAGCTTGAGTTAAATGTTTTTTTTTTTTTTTTTTAAAAAGCTCCCATTTTACCCCCTAATCTAAAAAGTTAAAAATGTTGTTTTCATTGCAGATAAAAATTATGACAAAGAGAAAAATTGCCTTTTTTTTCTAAATCAAATTGTAGGATTAACACCAAGACTGACTACTCATTGTCATCAGTCGTGTAAATACAAATATTTTGATTAGCATTTTACATTTGAGAATTGAAATCTTTCTCACCAGATACAAGACAATCTTGCTTCTTGAGGGAAACAGGAGGCAGCAGGAGTTGGCTGAGGAAGATCCCCTCATGCAGCTCTGCTATAAGCGTCCTCACATTCAGAGACAGACAACTCGGCTTCATCTCTGGTAAACTCACATCCCCGGACAGCAGCAGACTCAGGGCCACTTCAGCCAAACAAGTGTCCTACAACAAAGAGGACACCAGTCAGACATGTTCATTCACAAGTACCCACATCAGTAAATGTGAGTAAATCATCTCACCAACTGACTACTTTTGAGCACTTTGCTGCTTAGCTGCCCCACTGAGAAGTTCCAAGCCAACCTGGAAAAAGAAATCAAAAAAACAAAAAAAATGCAGCAAACATGTTGGTTGGTTTCTTTTTTTTTTATATATATATATATTTTCTACACTGTTTTAACTAATGCATTTTTTAGATCTGTGAAACAGAACCAACAGAAAAGCCTTACCTTTTACTCTGATGGTCAAGTAACAGGGTGATACCTGTGACAGTCATGTGCCATAGAGACTCAGTTAGTGCCAAGTTTAACACCATCACATTGATTGAGCTGACATGGAACGACAGCAGCTGTAAGCACAAGACAGTAAGTGAGATACTGCCAACAAATCAACATAGAGGGTAGTGCTGACCTAGTAAAAGCCTTCATACTTGTGATAAAAAGCATAGTGTTTTAGGGCTGACTGAAGTCTTGTTAGACTTCTTTGCATGGCTCGTCTTTACAAGAGGTCCAAGAGGCGCTTGCAAGTCAAATCTAATCCGAGTGTCACCAACACACAACGCCAGGTATCGCCTAAAAAACAAACAACACCAAGTATGAATTATATGTATTCTAAATGGCTAGGCATCCTTTAATTATCTACTGATAAGCTGTCCTGACAAAATATGAACACTTACGGTAAATCTTGGTTTAGAAGTTTACTTGAAATCCATATTCTGTCAATTTCCTGTAGTAAGAGATTTTAAAGTAACAGAAATAAAAACATTGTCATTTATTCAAGAAACTCACAACTAAAAGACATTCCTGGAACAGGCATGTGTTCCTGTGATGGGAGCAGCCACATTGCGTAAGCTCACAAGATAAATGTCATGTAAACACAGTTTGCCCTACCAGGGTGTGCTGGGGCTGAAACTGGATACTAATTCCTTGGACAGAAAACAGCCCTACTGATTTGATTTTCAGATCAGCATTCAATGCTGACTGGAAGATTCGCACGGCCAGGGTACAGATCAGCCATCTGGAGACAAATTTACAAGAAGAGATATGTCAGATCCAGTCCTTGAAAGTTCCTGGAACAAGGACTTGAAGAAAATATCTGGGTGTCAACTTGTGAACTGTGTGACACAGCTGTGCTATGTATGAACCATTTGTTACCTGAAAATGATACATGACAAAACAATCCCCAGCAGGAAAATGAGGAGGAAGGATAACAGTACGAGAGACATTGTGTCCCAAGTTGCTCACACCCAAATTTTGGACATGGGTCTGGCTGTTCTGTTATCAGCTGTCAAAGAGGACGAGATCAACACATCACTATCATTTGTTTCAAGATAGCATTGCCAGCAAATAGTAATCTATAAGCTACATGTCAATGCAACATGCTGATTAAACATTTGCTATGTAAAATAATAGCCTTTAGTTGACTGCTAACGTTCTCGGCTAGCCTCACAGTGCTACCTCGGCTAAGTAACTACATAATTACAAGCGGAAGGCGAAGTAGCACGTAGCTTAACTTCCTCAGTTAGCTAAGTGTGTAAACCCGTTACCTGTAAGTGATATTAGTACATTTATTGTATAGTGAGGGGGGAAATGTAATTTTTTGTTGATTTCAGCGTTAACCCAGGGTACCCACCCACGAAATTGTTCATTTGTAGCCGTGTCATCCCAAAAAATCTGTGACAAATCTGTGCTAGCAACCTAGCATGCTAACTACCGCTAACTTAGCACAGCTGCCAAACTGTAACACACATCAGCTCTTTATAGTCACTGGTTTGAATTTCTGTTTAGTAAGCTTTAGTTTAAAAAATCAAACAAAAAAAAACACTCACTTACCCTGGCATGTTCAAAGCACCGGGATCTCGCTACACTGCATAATGCTGCAGAGCCGTTTCACCTGACAGTTCACTCAGTAAACAGAGAGTTTCAGGTCCGCCCTCCCTGCTCGGCTCAGCTGGCAGATCATTTAACATGCAGTGGGAGATAGGCTGGGACACAGTGCCAGAGAAAATATTAACCTTTAACCAAACGCTCACCTATTCAGGATTATGGAAATCCAGAAATAGCTTCAGATGTCTGGTACACTCTGCTTAAAATTGGGTTTTTGGTAATTTGCAATTTCATAGAAAGATCCTGCATATTTTCATCTTGTAGTACCTTCTTTTTTTTTTTCCCAAATAAAGTTTTCAGTACAGTAGTGACACAGAAATTACAGCCAAACAGTATTACTCCAGTTATTACCAGTAGGCTACTGGCTGCACATGTGGATGCACAGCAGAGGTCTAACATAAAAAATAATCTCATGATACTTCAGATTTACAGGTTAGCCTCAAGACTTTCTGCAAACATGTCTACATTTTTAAAGGAACATTGTTAATTAAAAAGATATATATCAAATTTTGGAAATGGCTCATTGCAGCACTTCATGGCATGCTTTTTCATTTGTGCTTTAGGTGTATTTTCCAACATATTGTCATCACCTGAACTGGGGAAACATTTATAAAAGTTAGTTTTTCAAATTAACCACTTTATCTCATGTGGTAGAACAAGAAGTATTGAGAACTCAAACAAAATGAATAACCAATACATGCTGCATATTTAACAAGGATGACATGTTGAAGAAATTAAAAACTTATCAAACAACTTTTGAGGTCCACCGTAAATAAATGCCCAATCTCCAACAAGTCTGATGGACATCCTAAAAGAAACATTTTATTACTAGTATATTCAGCTAGATTTATTTCAGCATTACTTCAATAATCGACGTACTGGGTCAGCTAATAACCACTTCTACAGTGGCTTTTCCACTCGTGCTAATTCTTTATCTATCAATTTTTCTCATCAGTAACAGGAACCTCTGTTCTTTATTTGTTTAAGTTTAACCTTTCACATAAACAGACTAAATGGAAAGTTGAATAAAATGCAAGAACAGAACAAAAAAAGTAATAAAAGTAATAAAATACAAAAGTAAATTAAATGATGCTACCCACATTGACTCTTACAAATAGGTTAGCCTCTGTCAACTGCATTATGCTGGTTACTATGTGCAATTATATTAAAAAAATTAATCAATCTTTTTATACTTATTCCAGTATCAACATTTTAATCAAATGAAAGTATCTTGGTTTTAAGATGTATGGTACTTCACATTGCACAACAGACAACAGGTACCCACCTGAAGTCTCTCAAAGTAGATTACTTCAAAGTATGCCTCGTCAGAGAGGCTTTGTAAATACATCCACATCCTTACAATAACTGAGATCAATTTCTTTCCTCTAACTTCACTGGAGAAACTAGACCAATGTGAGACATGTAAATGCAGTACCAGCAGATGTACATTAGATGGCGGTAATACGTGACCTAGTGGTTTCAACCTTCATTTACAGTCATTGGTTTTGACACACGAGAAGAAGAAAGGGGGCAAAATGGCAGCGTTCATGAGAGGCATGTTATGCCTAGCTTCCATAGAGCGAAACGCTTTTCTGACAAAAAGGACTTATAAAATCAAGGAGTCTAAACGGTATGTCCGCGGACTGAGGCGAAAACCCGTTAAGGTTTTATTTCCCGAAAATGAGACGGGTAAAGAAGTGAGATCGCCCCCGGGGTCTCATCAGCTAGCAGCTAAGAAACTTGTCAAGAACCAGAGTGAGGCAAAACTCACTTCTGCAGCACGTCATGCTGTGGAAAGTGGCCCTGCTAAAACGAAGAATAACGTGCAGCCGACTGCAAAGCGTCCCGATGTCACGATTTCAAGAAAACAGGTCGATGAATTGCGCTTTGAGAAGGCTTTACCAGGAGATAAAAGACTGGCGTGAGTAAATTAGGTTGAAGTTTAGCTTTTTTTTTGCTTTTGCAAGAATAATTATGGGCTCAATATAAAGTCATAAAGATTTTGCAGTTGTTAATAAATGTTTGCAAATAATTTTGAGTTTGCATTGGT
>JAOXYM010000009.1:12481668-12509029 GCA_028567055.1 Leptatherina wallacei
GCTACTAACACCACCAGCTTTGCAGAGGTTGAGATAGAACAACATGAGAGAAGAGGACTTCTGAAGACTTAATGGTTCATCCCACACTGGGAAGATGTGGGAGGAGATACAGCAGCAGATGGAAGGATGATGTTATAACAGAGAAAGCCAGCTGGGAAGCTCTGGGTCTAACCATGATGACTGAGGTACACAGTTGAATTGCGGGTCATGGATGAGACTGAGTGCCTCTCTTGCAGGTTGAACAGGGTCTGTAGCTTCTGCATAATTAAAAAGTGACTTCGACTTATTTGGCACAATAAGATAAGAATAAGATATTTGGCATATAAAAGTTGTAAAAACCAACTACCTGCTTAGTAACAATCAGCAGACATTGTTGGCAAGTAGGCGGTGAAGATTGTGGAGCATTTAATAATAAATGATCCAGATCCAGAAATTTCCCTTCAGCATGATTTTATGGACAAATACTTCTTCAGTCTAAAAAAACATTCTGATTAGCAATTCAAGACATTCCCAGATGCGTAATGCAAAGTGGTTCTGCATGCTAATCTGCCAGAAATATAACAAAAGTTATATTTTTATTCTCTTTTTAAAAAAAACGACTTTTCCTTAACATTTAGTTTAACATAAGAAGGTGGCCAAGATAGACACACATCTGTTGTCTTGTCTAATTAAGCTGCTTTTTCAACAGAACACACTTCATCTGCAATCCAAACCAAGAGGGGGTGTAAGAGGACCTTTACAGCTCAATAAGAACTTTATACTTTATGTTTCACAAAGCATTGTAATTCTGACTGAGCTAGTATTATGATGTTGAGTAGACTGTAAGTGTATGTGCAATGGAGAAAACAACAGCTGTTTTCCCCGAGTTGTTTATAAAGCCATTTCAACAAGAGTCTTTTTATTACAAGAGCATGACACAATTCTTTAAAAAACTAAAATCAGAAATGTTTAGTTATATTTCTTGTTGGCACATTGCTGTTTTAAGTTGCCTTGAGCAGTTTATCTCACCTCGCCAGCCACGAAGAAAAGCAGCGGCGTCTCCTCCTCCTTGGCTTTGTACTTGGCCATGAGCTTTTCTGCTATTGGTTGAATCAACTCCTTGGCTGGCTCCAACTCACCTTCCTCCTCGGCGTCTGAATAAACCAGGGGAGAGACACAGAATG
This sequence comes from Leptatherina wallacei, assembly GCA_028567055.1. Taxonomy (NCBI): domain Eukaryota; kingdom Metazoa; phylum Chordata; class Actinopteri; order Atheriniformes; family Atherinidae; genus Leptatherina; species Leptatherina wallacei. Next base: position 12,482,832 of record JAOXYM010000009.1, read on the forward strand.
ATGTTAAAGTGTGAATTAAAACACCTGCAAGAGGGGGAAAAAAATGTACGGATGAGGGAAATTACAGGTGATGGAGAGACGACTGGAGCACAGATGAGAATAGATGAAAAAAAACGGCACAGATGGTCTTGTTTGCAGTTTGGTTTGACCTCAAGGTCTTTTCTCATTTCATGAAATCTACTCTGCATTCCTGCTGAAAACTGCTCTGGCTAGTTGCACCTTCTGTAACATATTAAAATTCCACTTCATTCTGTCAGAGCTCCACATTGAGCTAAACTGCGTATCGGTCCCCACCTACTCACCTACAAATAGGACGAGGCACGGCCCCTCGTGAAGCTGCACGGCGTTGGAGTCGCTGAGCTCCAGCACGGGCCGGGGGTGCCATGGAAAGAGCTGACACTCGGGGTCGTTCAGCACCTCCACCCGGCCCTGCCGTGTGATCATGCGACCCTCTGCATCCAACAGAATCAGCGTGGGAATACCTGGAGAGGGAAAGATGAAGGGAGAGCGACATGAGAGGAAGACAAACATAGGAGGGGAGGAAATGGGCTGGAGTGTGGGAGTTAGCTCGGGTCATTTCCGTCAATTATCGCTTTGCGATGCAGACGTTTCCCTCTCCCACTGAGATTTTATTTGATGTGTGGATATTTTCTGCCTTTCTGAGCATTTTCCCCTCTCTAGCTCTTTCTGTTTCACCTCCAATGTTTTCTTATGGGAACATTATGTCCATGTTTTTTGCGCCCCATCATCCGTGCAATTACAATCTCCTCGAGCTATTAACATCCTTATCAGAAACAGACACTATTAAACTGGTAAACAGTTCATGAGTCAGAGTATTCCTGTCTGTGCATGTGGACTGCAGGGGTTTGAGTGCAGGAAAGGTGCAGTGTTGACCCGTCTTCTGTGCATTCCTCACATTCTTTGCAGGACAGACTGCGAGGCAGCTAACTTCATTCACAGTCCTTTGCACACCCACAGCAGTGGGAATCAGGGAAAAAGAGCGAGGCACTGAGGGAGAGGCGCTGCGCTTCCACAGCCAGTGAGACAGTAAACTTGATAACCAGGCCACATTCCTCAGGCTGCAGGGCAATCTGTTGTTGTTTGCCTGCCCGATGCAGCAATCTGTCAATCTTTGTGCCAGTTTGATATAATTAGGCCAGGCAGGATAAAAGGAAAAATAAAAATATGCTCCTTGATCTTAGCTTGAGGTTGTGAGGCATTATGGGAAGGAGGCAACAGTGAAATACCTTGTATTCCATAGAGTCTGTTGAGCCGTGATCTCCGAGCCTCATCTGAATATGGCACTGCCAACCATGGCATCTCACTGAAGTACTGCTTAAAGGACTCCTCCGACCTGAACGGGTGGAAAAGCACCAAACAAACAACACAACAGATGTTGATATGGAGCAAAGTGACATCCTTGACAGACAGATTCAGATGTGTAACTCACGGTGAAACTCACCTATCAGCGCTGACAAACACAATCTCAAACTTTTGCCCCGACTCTTTAACAGTTCGATAGGTTTCCACCAAGACCCGAGTCAGACTGCGGCATGGTGGACACTGTAGGAGACAGATGAGAAATAAAACAACTCTAGGCACACAAAGGTGATTATGTTGCTCAAGTAGTTTTTATTATCAGGGGTATTTCCCATTATTCTCCCACTGTTTGTCACCAAACAGCTTTCCAAAAACTCTTAATTCTTTCTTGTTTTGTTCTCAGCTTCTTTAAAAACACATAGCAAGAACTAATCCTGCTGCATTACTCTTAGATTAAGAAAATATTTACTCTTCTGTGGGTGCTTGGAAAGGCCAAAGTCTACCCAGCCAGAGGGAGGCGGTGGTATGGCTGGCATAAGCATGACATCAGAGCGTTATGACAGCAGAAAGGAAAACAGACCAGCCTCAACTCTAAACCTTTTTCTTGAGCTCTCTGTATATCAGTCTGAAGTTAATCTCTCCTAAACACAACACAATAGTTCTCATGTACATAAGACATTTTGGAGAAGTTATGTGCTCCAGTTTGCCTTTAATAACTTGTAATTAATTTGCTAATATTTTCATTTCTTGGGCTGCATCAGATTGAAGCATTTTAATACCTTTATCAAAACTTTAATAATGGATTTGCTGGCCACTAGAAACTAATCACAACACGGATTTGATCCCCGTAATAAGTAGATTTGGCACATTAGTTCCTCATTAAACTTGTTGCATGACTGAGATAATCTATTTCTCAAACATAGCAATTTAAAAATTTTGAGTTGTATGTGTCAAACTAAATAATATGCTATGAAGCTTAATTAGATGCAAGCAGTGTTTCATTTTTCTTGTCTCCCTTCCTTACAATTACACTATCAAGCCATCTATTTTGGGTTTTTGTGACTTGAGACGCAACTAGGAAAAAAAATTAAATTGTAATGAGTTCTTCTCCAATAAACATTTTCTCACACTATGAGCAAAATGCATGTCACATGTCTTTCGCCATGGCCCATTTCAGGTCCCCAGGACACAAGAGAATGAAAAGAAAAGCCGCTGGTATTTCACCCCTGTAAAATGGCTTTAATAGCTGATGAGTAACCAGGAAGAATGTGTTGTGAAAACTGCAAATTACCTCCTGTAATGGCAGTTGTGACGCATTCTTTTCAGTTTTTAATGTGTTCGGCCAGCACATTCAGGCATCACCGGTCAGAGCAATCGCTGCTATCTGAGGCTGTTGCTCTGGCAGCTGTTGTGCTGACCGGCCTTGGGTGTTTGTGCTGCATCTCATCAGTTACAGTCTGCATATAATTCAGCAGATCGTCAGCAAGTCATGACCTTCAGCTGCTCTCAGCTGGTCCAGCACAGAGAGAGAGATTAAAGCTTTAAAGGCACTGGGGTATGGTGGCTGATCCAGAGGTGGTGGTGGTGAAAGGATAGATAGAGATAGTTAACCACCGTTAATGTAAACACAGTGGAGTCACCTCCACCTTCCTGCTGCTCTCTCTTATCATGCTCTACCTCTTCCTGTGCTGCTCTGCCCTTTCCTCTCTTCAGTGTCTCAGTGTTTTCACAGAGTTAACAGGCCTGGAAAGTAAAACCAGGGTCTTCTTTGTCCTATTTCTTGGCACTTACCCAGTGTGCTGAGAAATACACTCCCACGTAGTGTCCCTCCAGAGAGCTGCTGTCTGTTGTCTGCCTGTTGTTCCTAAGCAGAGGCCCTGCAACCACCTCCGCAAACGGCTTCGGCCCCCAAGGGAACTCCAGGCCTGAGAGAGGGCGAGATTTTGGGGGGGGAGCAACAAAAGCCGAAACATGGAAAGGAAAACAACAGATTACTGCCACAGCTAAATGCTAATGTCAGAATGCTAAATGCTCACAACAGAAATGCTAACTTTCTGTTGAGTGGATGCAGCTGACACAAGGACTCATTTGTGTAGATTTCTGGCCATCACACTAATACCAGACAAACAAAGGATCATGATCGTCTGTTTAATTATTGTCTAGAGATTTTATTTAAATGTTAAAATGTTTAACTCGCGGTGAAACCAGGCCAGACGCTAGACATCACCTAGTAGCTGCTTAGATATTTAACGCAAGATCAAATGATTATGTCTGAAGATTATTTTTCAGCTATGTGGAAGACCCAGAGACATTTTTACCGTCTGTGCACAGGTTTGTGGGATATCTGCTGTTGATAGAAAGCACACTTTTACACACAGAAAATGGTTTTAATGAATAATAAAATCCAAGCCTCTCAAGCAAATGAGAGCTGCCAGAAATGCTTCCCTCCTGCTCTAATTCACACCTATTATTTCCTTTTCTTTGTTCCAGTTCTGCTCTGGAGATGCATTAAGTATAGCCAAATTTAAAAGGAGGCAATAATAAATGAAACCCTCTTTGGCCGATTCTGTGGCCTCTTTATGCAAGTGCAGTAGTCTAGGGCTTCATTAAGCAGGAATGACAGGTCTGCACTGTGCCGGTGCGGCCTTTTATTGTTGTCCTAGTTGTGAAAGTGCACTCCAGCTTTACGCTGCAGGCTAGTTTGCTGCCACTCAAGTCAGGCCTTTCATCAAGAGTGAATGGCAGAGGTTCCTAAATTGCTCACCCGCCCCTCTCAGTCTCAATGTATGGCAAACTTTTAACTACCCTTATCCTCTCTGAGCTGCAGCTGATGAACTGATTTGTCACAATGAGAACTGGTCTAAGTCTGCCAAATACAGAGAAACTGGCAGAAATGTACTGTGTGGTAATTTTTTTTAAATATTTTTGCCTGAGAGAAGTAATAATCACCACAGGTTTTTCATTAAGCCACATTTAGTTTGGAGGAACAGTAAATAGATCATGCTGACTTGGGCTGGCTTTAATAAGACTGACATCAAAATTTGTCACAGCGCTCACTCAAAATCCTCCCGTTTCATTGTTTTGCTGTCATTATGTTGTTATTCTCCCTTCTCACATGACTAAAAACACCTCTTTTTTCCCCTCCAAGCTGACCAGACAGGGAATGAAGAGGAAGGATTTTACAAGATTGAGATTTTCTTAGCCACAGAGGACACCAGCGGTACAGGAGAGGAATGCAAGCCCACTCTTGTTAACTTCCCATCTCCTCTTCAAAGTGCAAAAATAATAGGTTTTGGGGATGAGGGACTGAGACATGAACACACTGTAATATGTATGAGGACCATAATTATAGTTGCACCAACTCAAACAAGAGAGAAAAGTTAATGCAAAAAGCTGCAGCCAAATGTCGACTGATATTTGATAATATCTAATATAATAATAATATCTCTCGCTGATAATGTCAACTGACATGTGGGTGTCTGTGTGAATACGTGAGCATCCTAAGTTAAGTGAACTTTCTCAAGCATATTTTACTTATTCATGTAGGATATATAAATAAGTATCCTAATAAGGGTGTTTGTCACTTTCAGGAAATGTCAGAAATGGAATAAGGAACAGGTGATTAGATTTATGGGGGTGATCTGGATCACTGCCTGGATCCAGAAATGTTTTAAAGGATTCTTTACGATGGGGAAATGGGGATAATTTTGCCATTAGAGCTTATAACTAAAAAATAATGCCCAATGGCAAAAAAAAAAGAAATTACAATGGCTTGGAGGAAGTCTGCGCTCTCTGAATTCTTTTAGTTTTTTTAAAAAATCTTATACTGTACATGTGTGGAGAACATAGAAAAAAAGTGTTGAATGGTTGGTGGTTGGAAGATTAAGGTCACGAAATAAAAACACCAACCAGAAGGCTTCCCTAACACGCTGCAGGGTGTGAATGTGTGTGTGGTTGCAGACACTTGATCTCACCTTTAGGGTCATCTCTGACTACCAAAAGACCATTTCGGCACACAATCTTCCCTGTGGCTGCGTCCACAAACACTAAGGATGGGATGCTGGTCACCTTGTACTTGTTCCACAGCTTCATCTGGGGAGGGAGAGGATGGCAGAGAAGATTGGTTAATGTGGATGCAAAACACCTCAGGGAGAACATTTATGTTCATTTTTATTTCAACACTAGAGAAACAGTTGACCCAGTGTGAAAGTGTCTTCAGTGCTGCTGCATGTTCATCAGAAATACTAGTGTAAACAAATGTCACCGGAGTACTATATGTGTTTTAAAGGAGAAACAGTGCTTTTTTTGTTTAAAGAAAAAGCACGAGACTTGGAACAAAAAAGGTGAAATTAACAGAGGTTGGGAAGCACACTGCTGGCCTTTTAGGAAAGTGAATTAGAGTAAACTCCCACAGTCTCTGCTGTATCATGAATGACAGTAAAAGGTGGAATGCAGTATATAGGATTCATACTTTTAAAAGCTTTTATTAAAACCCGCTGGCCTTAAATGTAACCATAATACCTTCTATATGACATGGTGAAATTAATACAGCCTCATGAAGCCAGAAAAGACGCTTTACAGAGAAAAATATGTGCACAAAGTATTCATAGAGTTCAGTGAACACTGAAGTTCTTAACATCAAAGAGTAGATAAACCATTTCTGAGGCTCACTTTCCACATCAGAGGAAGAGTCTTACCCTAGGGATTGAAAACAGCCACGTAAAGACCAGCGACTGGTATTATGAGCACTTCTGCTTCAGCAACAGAAGAAAAAAAGTGTTGCATGAAATCTTAAACAAGCTTTGCAAATATAGACAGCAGAAGAAACATGAGATGAGCCATGTCTCTGAAACTATATGTAAATCACTCTGTTTTATTGAACCTATATCCTAAAAAAAATAAATAAAAAAATGTAGTTGCTCAATCAAAATGTCTCAAATGAATCTTTGTACACCTGTTGTACAAAGCCAATCACTGCTGTACCTGCAGTATAATGATTTGCAGTGTCTGAGTTACTCCAAAAGGCTTTCAACCAAGAGAAACAAGACTTTTGTTGTTGTTTTTGTACAATTACTTCACTGCGCAAAGATTTGTGAACTTAATAAGAACCGAATACTTGCGGACAGACTGTTTCACTCGTATTGCGTGCCTGCTCCTTTGAAAGTGTGTGACATTTACAGAGGTCAACCACAGACCCTGTCACACAGCAGAAGGCAGACACTCTGTCCCGTGGACAAGACAACCTGGAGCCTCCGGACCATGGTGGTCTGGAAGTCCCTCAAAAGCAAAATTTCAGTCTACCGCAGTTAACAGTTTTACCACAAACTTCATGCTACTCTGGAAACTCTGCTCACAAATTGATGGGGTTTGGGGCTGTAACTGTGACAGTGTTTGAAAGCTAAAAGTCTAACACTACATCTGTGCAGCTCAGCTGCCTGCTGTCATCCAGGCTGATGATGTCACACAGACAGATGGATTTAGCCAAAGAAGTGTGAGAGATACAAAAAGGAGGAAAAGAAGCACAATGATAGGGTGGCTGGATCTGAAGTAATACCAACATGACAAGAAATGAGCCCCACGTTGTTGTCCAGAACTAACCACACTGAGGGTATGTAATGACCTAACAACCAAACAACTAAATTCACAGAGGAAGCATTGTTATAACAAATGATGCAAGTAGTAAAAAGTCAAACAAAAACTTGTGAAAGAACACCAGAGTTGCAGGGTGTCTATTGTAGTGCAGACAATAAATATGGAGTGTGACGAGACAGGTAGCTTTAAAAATACTAATTTGCATAAATCACATTATCAAATCTGCACTCAGTCCTTTTCTACTAACAGCTTTGGCCATGGTGCAGGGCATTTCTGCCATTTTATGAACATGCCTGCTGTGGTATCTAGTGCAGAAAAGACAAAAAGAACAGTTTGACAAATTGGGGAAGACTGCTTTCTTACAAGAGTTGCATGACGGGTTTAAATCTCCCCATATGCACAAAACTATGAGGCATGCTAGCCATCATGTAGCGTACCATGTAAAACAGCTAGCATAGCTGTTACATGACAACAGAAATACTATTAATGAGATTTTATGGTTCTTTTACAATGTAAACCAACTATTACTGAGCTTTAGATGCATTTCAGAGCAAAACTTTTAACAAATTAATGTTAGCCTCATTTCATGACTTTATGCTAATCTAAGCTAATTCAAGCAGACCAACTGCTAGCTGTAGCTTCATATGTACTGGGTAGAACTCAGCAAAAGCAAACACGTAATGTTTTCATTAATGAAAAAGAAACCAGAAGAAACTATTTTCTTGTTTGAGAAACTGTCAACGTTTTTAATTAACAGTTTGTTACAGGCCCGTGTGTTGTAGTTTTTAGTGTTTATGGAAGATTTCTGTTGCAAAAATGCACAAATAATCAACTCCAAAAAATGCAGCATCCAATTATCATGCAAACTGCTTGAGGATTGCATGCCGACACGCAGCTTTCTCTAAAAGAGGCTATTCATTATCAATATCTCCAGAGTGTGTAACGACAGACCAAGCTGGAGGTTTGGTTGTGTCATTACACACTGGTTTAACTATGCCAATAACCCTTGTAGAGAGGTCACCAAGAGTGAAGACTCTAGGGGGCTGGAAATCCATACTAAGAATCCATTTACTCTCCTAGACATGCAAGCATTAGCCTCACACTACGCCCGCTGCTCATCATACTAATTGGATCACGCTTGGCTGCAGATCCATATCCAGAAGAAGCAAGCAAATCAGCCCACTGTGGGACCAGTGCGTGTTGAGATACCAGTGTTGAAAATCTTTGCTGATCAAAGGAAATGCTGATTCTTTTTAGAGGCTCTTGGTGGGGTCATTGACTGCATTCATTTACTACCTGAGCCTGTTAGGGGGGGGAATGAGAAAGAAAGAAAAAAAGAAAAAAAGCAGGGCTACAGCCCCACTTTCAGTATATCATTTCCATGTTAGACACCATGCGTGGCAATTGCTTTCATGCTTCTTTGCACTGTGACATTTTATGGTTACATTCTGCACTTTAAAAGGAGGTTAACTTAGGTGGAGGACCCTCAACGCTCTGTGGAATGAAACTTTAAAATTGCCTCACATCTGCTTCAGCCTTGGCTCTGTCCCTTTTGAAATGCCTGTAGCGTGCCCCGCCATGAAATTTGGCCTCTTTCAGTAACTGGTGGGTCTCCCCAGTGGCTGTGGAGTCCTGCAACTGTTGCTGTATTGAGAGAAATAGTGGAAATGAAATTTCTTCACTCAACATTCCCAATTCACCAATGATTGCTTGAGCCCCATCTCTTCACGTATCTGCTTTCACTGGATCGGTGTGGCCTGAGGAGTCTGCCAGACGCTCCCATTGCTGCTTCATCACAGCAGTGCCACTACAAAGGAAAGTGAGCCCTTTACAACTCAGGACATGAGAGGGATCCTGCTGTGGTGCTGATAACAGCTCAGTCCTTTATCTTTGCACATTATATGAGGGACAAATGCTGATAATCCAATTGATGCCTTGTTTGTCCACAGAAGATTTGTGGAATTTAGTTTAACCTAGTTATGAATTCTCAGCGGCATTAATAATGAGCAAAAATGTTCCACATATACGCTGTTTACTCATGTCAAGGGGAATTTACTGACACAGTTTACAGAGCTATTTAGGGGGGGGGGGGAGTAATGCATTCCACGAAGGAAATCTTATTCTGGTTCTATTCAATTAAAAGTGTCAGGGATGGTTTTGCTAAATCAAAATCTACTGCACATAAAAGATAATTGTCAGGTGATCAATTGATTCCCACTGATATGAGTTGTCAAGTGTGAAACCATTTGCTGGGAGATTGTCTGATGGATGGGGCTGTTGCCTTAAGACAAATTCAAGAAAAGCATTTGTCTTTTACTGGGACTTCTATTAAAAAAGCCTGCAGGCAGTGTGATCTCTGACCATAAAGATTTACTGCAGTGGAGCAGAGGCGTGTAGAGACTGTATGCCCCTTGGCTGGCTTTAACACAAGCCGTTTTAGTCATGAAGCCATGACCTGAGCAGCATGGACAACTTCATGTGTAAATGGATTCAAACTAACATGTTAGTGCACAGCAGCACCAACACTTCATTCATCGTGTGCAGGCAGGCTGCTCTCAAGGTAAAATCTGAAACATTCTGCATTTTCTTCTCAGTCCTCAGGTTGCAGACAAATGAGAAACAACACTCTTGCACTGCTGTAACTCCCTTTTGGTTGGGCCCCTGCAGCCAGATTTGACTTACATTCCTCCAGGCTGAACCCCGCCTCTGCTCAATCTGCTCCCGACTCTCTCAGTAACTGCCTGTATCCACTTCAAAATGCTGTTGCTGCTCTTGATGGCTACAAAAGAAGTCCTTCCCTCCCACCTCTCAGCCATACTTCAGCTCACGCTACGTCGGCTAGTGTGTGTTACTCAGGGCTTCCATCTGTGTGGCTCTGACTAAGAAGAGTTCTCATTACTGTGGCTCCCCCGGTGGTGAAATACGCATCTAAAACCCAGTGACAGCTGCACAGTTGCTGCCCTTTAGCTGTGTGCTGAACATGTGTCATTCTGAACATGAACCACCGTTGGAGTTATTCTTTCATCTTTATCACTATCAACTTATATCTCTACTAATCTTCTCATGTAATAAAAAATTGGAAGAAAAAAAGATCCCACCTTTAAAAAAAAAAAAAAAATTCTCAACTGCTTTCCCACCCTCAAGAGTAATCTACGTTCCTTCAACATAAAAAGTAAAGGCCACCCACTCCACCCTGCTCCATTGTGCTCATTACAGAGCTCATCCTGCACCAAACAGCCACTAAAGATTGGAAAATGTGCTTCTTGTGAAAATTGCAGAGCAGGAACATAATATATGCTTCACATCATCCTTTTTCAAATCAGCTAATCTCATATATTCAATATTCCAGTAAAATTTAGTAGGCAAACCATTTTGCTTGTGAATCCTGAATAACGCAGATGGAAGACACTGGCTAAATTGTTTTTTTTTTTTTCTTCTTCCTTTTTCCTCCCCCCCAATACAAGACCCAGTTGTTGCCAAGGCAACCAACCCCCAGCCTTTCCCCTCCATGAAGTCAGGACATGTCACCAAGTGGCAGACACTTTGTGGGCTCTTAGTTAATAATTCAGTGATAAATAAATGGTTTTGAGAGGAAGACAGGTGCCAGAATGTCAGAGGGCTTTGGGGAAATGGCCCTGCAGAAAGAAGATTGAATGAGGGAGTGAGAAACGACAGAAAGTGTGGGAGTGAAGGGGGGAGGTTTCTCGTAAGGAGGGACAAAGGCGACTCCCTGAATACAGCCTCTAAATCCAAACTCGGATCCTCCTCGGTGAGAAGTTTTTATGTCATGAAGAAGGCAATGTAAAAAAAAAAAGCAGGGGGGGATTGTAAAGGAGTAAAAAGCCAGGGCTCAATAGGTATCTGCAGCATTGTCTCTCCACAGGAGCAGGCTGCCCCTGAGGCCGACATTCAGCGAGGTCAAGGGTCAGGATGGCAGGGGGTGCATTCTTCGCTCCCAGTGGTGTTTAGACCAGTCTGCCTACTTCACCACCCCCCCCACTACACCTACTGTCCTTTATTTCCAAATGTCTCCCTTTCTTTTGGATAAAAACCAACATGTAAACCTGTTACACACACAGGCAAAACGCCAGGTCTAAACTAATGTGCAAAAATGTAAAATTACACCCCTTTTCTCTCCACATTACTCCTCTATCCATACTAAAAGTGACATTCTCAACCACAAGAATGCATCTTTTGAAAGCATTTAATCCATAGTGGAATGAAAAACTCCAGTCTGCTAGACATCAGTGTGTGTGATTATCATGTGATTCGGGGCATCTGTTTCTCATGTGATTCATTTTAGAGTATCCTGATAAGTTGTTTTACTCATTCTGTCTGCTTCATTGATGTCAATCACTGCGTTTCCATCACCCCTAGAATTGCGCAAAACCTAAATATCGCAATAAAAATCTGGTAATGGAAACACCTACATTTCGAAAAGCCTCTTAAATATCGCTAAAAAGTTTTTACACTCACAGGAGGTGGTTTTTCCAGACGTATCGATATAGAGGTATTTTGCTAAAGTATAACGGAAACAGTTTTTCTGCATTTCAACTTCACCAGACGCGACGTAGAGGGTGACGTGACCAGTTTGTTTGGAGTAAAGATGGCGTGGAATGTATGAACAGAGTGGGAGATGGGAATCTTTTTACAGATAATTAAAACTGAAAAATACAACGGCCATCCTTGATAACAAAGAAAAGCGAAATGTTCCAAAACATAAAACATTTAGTATCTCCATCTTCCTCAAAATGAAGTCTCGCGGGATGGGATTTTATGAGAATTGCGGCTTATGCACTAAACACCATTCAAAAGGAAACACCAGCATATCGCAATTGTACAGTGTCAGAATTTTTGAAATATTGCTTTTATTTTGCGAAAAACGGTAATGGAAGCGCAGCTAATGACTTCTTGTTTTAGTTCAATTGTTCACAAAGCATTGGCTTCACAGTCAGAGATAAAATTCCCAGCATTTTGGCTGCAGATTTAGCTTCTTTTTTTTGCCTGTACAGATTACATACAGCATATATACACATTAATTTGAATACAAAGCTATATTGTTATTCATTTTCATCTCTGCATGTTAATCATTAATCTGCTCCGAAAGTATAACTCATGTTCACATTAATGATTTACCTCTACACAGTGTTAGAAGCCTACAGTATGAATATTGTGTCGTGATATCTGAGGTAATTTCAACTGTTAACTCTGCCACTGGCCTGCATTTGATCAAGTCAAAGCCTGCAGGTCCTGACAGACAGATGATATAAAACTGGTCTGGCTCTGGACCAGCTCTGTCGGTTACCTCAGTGTGACCCTCTCAGATGGGCATAGCAGGCTCGTGTTGATTGACAAACTCATGACTTGGAAGACCTGGTGCATTTTTCAGTAGTTCTTTTTTAATGCCATGTGCCAGAAGGTAATAAAACACACATGCACAGTCTGTCTACTGTAATCCAACACATTACAGAACCATTCTAAAGTCAGATGAAATGCTTTGTAAAGCCTCATTAAATCAGCAGCCATTACATATTTATAAAATCAGACAAAACACACATTAAAAATCAGCCTATAGCTAGATTTTTACCCGTGCGCTTTTTGTGTTCGCTGCTCGATTAGCTACACTAAGCAGCACACAAACACAGCAGCCGTGCATTAATTCCACCCATTACCGTTTCTCCGGTACCCCGATTTCCTGGAGTGCTGGTGGCGGGGGTGGGGGGTGTTGGGTGATTTAGACAGCTTCCCTGTTGTGACCCCTGTTTGCCCCTACATTTAAACTCCCACCGCTCCTCCTCTTCCTCGTTATACCAGAGCCCTGAAAAGTCTGCCAGAGCTGGTGCTCAATCCCTTATCCCATCACAACAAGACATTAATATTTATGGAAATTTGAAGGAAACATTTAAGACACATTATCAGTGGTTTGTGCATAAATCAGGACAGCTCTAAATCCTAAATCCATCTAATGCAGCTCAAGGTAGATGGTTAGCACATGTTATGTTTCTTTCATGTGTTCATTTAGTTGAATTTATTGAAAATAAACTGTGTGCATATAACTCAAATATGGTTGGGATTTGTGGTACCCCTTTAGGTTCCCATAAATCACAACATCAGCTTGTTACATTGTGACTTTGTTAAAGTTTGGAGCTCATCCTGAGTAGGAATTATAGAAAGTAGCTTTAGCTTCGAATGGAGGAGGGGAAGGAGGCTTCACAGGAGTTGCAACTGTGAAATGAGATTAAACCAAAGATAAAGCCAAAGATAACACAGCTTGACAGATATAAATAAATAAATATTTTTACACCAACAAGGTGATTCTAGAGTTATTAGCTGAAAACTCTCAGCATGGTGTTCAGTGTGCCCTTCGAAGAGAGAAAACTGGACAACACCATGAAACACATCTGCATGAGGCCAGTTTACTGTCTAGTCTGCTGTACCTTCTATGGATTAGCAGAGCATGAGCTCTTTATCATCAGTCAAGGATCTTACAATTATCTTTGCGAAACCTATATTTGTCCACCTGATCTGAACACATTAAATAAAGTGGAATGAACACAATAAATACCACACTGTAAAAAATGCTGCATCTAGCAGGACACTGGAAGGCTATTCTTGGTCTGGCTGTCCCTGTCACAACTAGCGTGGAGCCTCATAAATCACAATACACTATGTCTTCTCTGCCTCATAAAACAGACTTCTGACAGGCAACACAAAAATGCCTGTGGACGTAGATACATATACAAACACACATAGATACCTGAGCCTGACAACCACCTTATGTACAGAGATGTCTCACAAATCTATCATCTACTGCTGGTGGGCAATGGCAACCAGTTACAACAACAACGGTTCCGGTTTCCTGAGGGAAAAGATGTTCTTGCGCTTTCTGCTCGTTACCTGAGCTACATTCAGCTCCGCGGTTTCTAGTTACGCGGCAACACTTTATTTCCACCCATTAACCCATTTCCTCTTCTACTCATATGCTCACTAATAGTCACATCTGTTTGGCTGCAGCTGCAGACCAGCCCTGTGCATTTTATAGCAGAGCTGTACATCTGGACCCCTGTCGTATCTTTCACAGCTGCCCCTCCCATCGCCCGCCTTCCCTACTCCATGCACGCTTTATTCTCAGCTTATTCCACCCCCAACAACACTTTTCACAGCAGAGGTGACAGATTCTGGGTCCCATACGCTCCCTCTCTGCACCAGTTCCAGCCCATATTGGCCAGGAATGGTCTCATGGGTACAGATTTGATTTAATCCAAATTAAGTGTTGCACAAAACAGCAAACAAATCAAATATCTGCCATGGCAGAAACATTTCAACGGGAAAACCCAAGCACACCCACACGTTTTCAGTAATCAAAAACATTTATGTTTTCTTAAAAATGCTTTCCCACTTAATTATGGGTTAAAATTAAAACAGGTAGCGTTTAAATAGAAAAATATTTCAAGAATGTTTAGATGTTGTCAGGAATTTTATCTTTAACCACAAAATTTAATTGAGATGTTGGGGATCTTCTTTCATTCCCTTTACATGATAATAATAAAAAAAAAAGGTGGCGAAAAAACAAATGAAACAAAAATTCAACTGAGAGGAGACAGGCAGGCTTAGGACAGCAATAAAAAACAAAAAGTACTTAAAGCAGAGTTGTACAAGGTAGCATTTTTACAACTTACTTTTGAGAAATAGTTTAAGATTTGCTACTGATCTGGCTAGTTTCATCTCTGGCAGGCGGCTGCAGACCTCAGGAACTCCAACAATGAAGACCTTTTGTTGTAAGCAGAGTCCTTGGAACTCTCTTCATAAGTAGTTATAAAATGGTCTGATGCCCAGTTCAAACTCTCACTGAGCTTTAGAAATAAACACCCATCAATTTTCTACACACTTAGGGTCAGAACCTTTGGTAGCAAAACAGCAAGCCGAGCGTGTTTTTCTCTTACAACTTCCTCAAACATCTCTTGGGAGATCTGACAGTAACAGCTAAGAGGCTGAAGGAGTGGGGGAGATTTCTATCAGGTGTTCATGCAACAGCTCAGTTTAATGCAAAGGAGGAGATGTGTACCACTGCCTGAAGCTTACATGTAATCCTCTGCCCAAATCTTGCATCCCGACTCTGAATTATAGCAAAATGGCAAGACAGCTAAGCTGAACTTATCATAGGGATTTTTTCTTACCCAAAGTTTCATAAAAAAATATATTCAGAGTACCGTTGCTATAGATGAGAAGACCGGTGAATATTCTTCTTTGAGCAGCTGCATTCAGTGGACTTTCAGCTTATATTGCCAAAGAAAATATTAAAAAAATGAAATAAAGCATCTGTCAAACTACTTCTGAGATAAAAGACCAAAAGTTTAAAAGTTGTAAATGCAAATAAAATACATTTATAAATCCTTAACCTTTGGACCCTGTGCCTTTTTCAGGCTTTGGCTCAAAAATTGTATACCCATAATAACAACATATATCTCTGAAACCACAAGTTCTATTTGAACCCTTTTGGAGTCATCGTAAAAGGGAACATTTATGAGATTTGTTAACATGCGTAAATATCAGTATGTTACTGGTGAAGAATAAATGAAAATGGCACATAGCAAAAAAGGAAAAAAAAATTCCAGGCCAAGAAAAAATAAAATAAAAAATAAAGCAAACACTCTCAGGATGAATATGAATTTCCCTTTGGAATGATGCAGCGGTAGCACTAAACCTCAACCAAATCATTGTACGATATTTTAACTTTATCTCTGCAAAGTCCATCTCTGATAAAGTGAAGCAGAACAAAATTAGAGGTTTAAGTCCGTTCAGACAAGGCCTCTAAAATGGCCATTTTGGCAGTTTGTTCTCAAAATATCTCAATTAGAGGCCGTTTAGTTTCATAAGGTTAAGCACTGTTTTGTTTAAGTTTGGTTCAAAGCTGAAGCTCCAAACTGTCTTCCTGATGTTGGTCACCAACCATCTCCTGAGGACCGCTAACAGCTCTGATATTGCCTTTGAATATCACAACTCAACTGAAGCTCTAAGTTTCGTTACATTTAAAAATGAGATGTCTTTTTCTTGGTAAGGACAATAATTTAAGTATTTCTGACATTACATGATAAAATCTCATAAAAGGATGAGTCTATACCTTTCACAACAACTGCTGAGCAACGATTAAATCATCCCAAACAGTAAGAAAATGAAGGTGACAAAATGTTACCGGGGATGGTTGACACACAGTTAACCTTTCACTCTTTCCTACAAAGTCATGATATTATTATGCAGAACTGATTGCATTTATAAAACCACACTGCTGTTAGAGCAGATGTCCTCTGCTATGGTTAAAATTGAACAAATTACATCAAAAGTGGTTTATTCTTAGACTTATGCTTTATGCTATTTACACAAGATTAGTTTATAACCTTGCATAAGCATTAAATAGTTTACTGTCATATGCTGCTAAAATAATGTGCGGAGAAGCAACACAAAAGATAAACATGAGGCTTTTTTTTTTTTTTTTTAAAAACAAACACGTGACAGTGAGAGTCAGAAAACAGCTGAAGGGATCAAAGAAGGGTAAAACAGACAGACACACAGAAGGCCGAGAGACATTAGTGTCAATTTTCAGGGTCATGTCACACTGGTGGAGGGCTGATTGACAGGGCACAGCACAGGTTCAAAGTTCAAGCCTTTAATAGCTCGGCTGGAACAGCATGACCTCGAAGTCAGCCGTTCACGCCTTACCTCCAAAACAGCCCCTGATCCACCCTGACACCACTGTCAAAGCTTTTGCATTAAACTCCAACAAAAAGTAAAGAAACTTTCAAAAAACAACAAATCAGTAATCTCCTCACTCATCAGTTTCACCTCTTTTCTACCTGAGGGCCTCCTTTAAAAGAGATCTGTCTTGGGCACACCTGCTAAGACTCTGAGAAGACTCTTAATGAAGACTCTTACGACACGAAAAAGGAAACATCCTGAAACACTTTTTTTTTAAAGAATGATTTGTACTCACCAACTTAAATGAGTTGTCCAGCATTTCCACTTTAAACTTTCATTAAATACAGAAAAACACAGCAGAATCAGAGGAGAGACTCCACTCTCTGATGTGTTTGTAATTCAGCTCCACAAGCGTGAAAGCCCAGATCTGAGACCTCCCACAGATACTGGCGGAGGTCACCAGCCCTTGCTGAGCCTTGGCTCCCAACACACTCTACTGATATCTTATTCCAGAAATGTAAGCACTTCACAGACAACATGATGTAATTTCCTCAGGCAGAAAGCATCCACCAAGTCAAACACTATGATTCGTTTACATTGTTGCTAGCAAAGATTTAAGCCACTAACAATTAAAGCAATGTTTGGAAGGAACATCCCTCCAACAAAGACCAGAATAAGAGACAATGTGGAGGAGCATGACATGGATTTATGTGGAAAACGGATGGCAGGTGTTTCTGTGTGCCTTGTCATTTACGTTGCAGCTGCATATTGCATCAGTCATGTGGCAACTCAAAGCTCAGTTTGCCATGATGTGGAAGACACGCTGTGACTCAGACAAGTTAGTTGAGCTGTAGAGATCAAATGAGGGGGGGGGAAAACAAACAAAAATAAAAAAATAAACGTAGACGTGCGCACATGAGCCACCATTAAATCTGTCATCACAAAGTGGAAAGAATATGACATCATAATAAACCTGCTACAATGGTAAAGAGACCAAAAGCAACCCTTAATGAGCTGGAAAGCTCCACAGCAGAGACTGGTGACCCCTATAGGTCGTACTCTCCACGGAGCTGGGCTTTAAGAAGCTTACTGAATGGTTTCCCAAAAGGGATGGGGGAGACTCTTCAAACTCCTCTGGTCAGATGATACCAACACTGAATTTTCGACCATTAAGGAAAACGCTGTCAGGTGCAAATACTTTTCAACACTCAAAAAGCATGTCAGTGGCAGCATCACGCTGTGGGGATGGTTTTTTCATTGACAGACTGGGAATGTGGTTAGTATTGTATGAAATGGTGGATGGTGCTAAATGCAGGGAATATCTTGAGGCAAAACTGTTCCGGTCTTTCAGAGATTTGAGACTGAACTGGGGTGGAGGTCCACCTGCCAACAGAACAATGACAAGCATACTGCTAAAACAATGAGATGTTTAAAGGGAAATGTTTGAATACACTGCAATGGCCCAGGCTGGAATCCGACTGACAATCTGTGTTATGACTTAAAGACTGCCTTAGACCAGCAGAACCCATCCAATTTGGAGCTGAAGCAGTTTTTTTTTTGTTTTTTTTTAAATAGACAAAAATCCCAGTGGATCATAGACAATAAACTTATAGCCACAATAGTTACTAAAAGGTATATCTGTAAAGTACTGACTTTTCTTTTCATTTCACCAATGTTTGGTCTATGCCATAGAAGGTGAATACTTTTATAAGCTACTGTGAATGGTGCAATTATCCAAAATGATAAGTTTAGTGTAAAAACAAGCTGTGTGCACTTTATACTCAAACTCTTCAGCTGTTGCAGCGGGGTACTTGACTTTTTTTCCTACAAAAACTTACTGCAATGTCAGATACTACACTAACTTAAGTTGATAAACATTATATCTAAATGAGTGGAACTTTGAAGATACATATTTGAGAAGGTAATGGCAAGGTTAGCTTTGAACAAAGTAGTTCATCTCCAGTTTTTTAAACATTTCACTATGCACAGCTTAGCAAAGCAGACGTTGGCCTCAGAGGGCCTCACCATGATTTATAGTCACACTGAACATTTATAAGAGCAGAAAACACTTTTAAAGCCTGCCAACAAGCAGAAAGTCAGAGGACAAGAGACGTAGAGCAGCTTCGTATTTTAGAGATCTGTTCAAATTTTTTGCAGGGAAAGAAAAACTGACTGTCAACCATTTGTTTATAATAAACATCAACCATCCTAATTAATAAAAATGTTAGAAAAACAAAAATTGAATGACAGGACTTTTCCATTTTTCCATACTGTGCATTTGCACCACTAAATGTGTCATTTGCAACGTGATGAAAACAGACAGTTGTGTTCTTCAGCACTTCCTCCAACAGTTCTGGTCCAAGATAAAGGAAACCTGCACAGAACGGCAGCCAGGACAAAACAAAAGAGGATGAAACAGAAGTTACATCTCAAAACACTCTTCTGAAGTGTTTATATACAAAAGAAATTGCAATTATCATGGGCCACTGGCAAATTCTAGGCAGTCTACATAAGATAAATAAAATAAAATGATGAAACCTAAGAAATGCTTCCAGTTTCCTGAGTTAACTGCCATCTGAAAGACCAATCAAATGAGACGTCCAGCTAATGAGAGAATCCAGAAAGCATTATTGTGCTAGTTTTGAAAAGCTGTCCAGGGAAATGTGATTAATGTTTTCCATGAACACAGAAGAGCAAATCCCAAGAGACTTGGACTGAGAGAATGAGAGTCACACTTTTCAAAGTGAACTTCAGTAATAGGCTACAACCAAACTGAGCAATGCCCTGCCAAGGAAGGAGGCCTTCCCATTAATATGAGTCATGGAAGACCACAAGCAGTGGTCGTAAAAGTGCAACAGCCAAGAGCAAATTAAATGCCAAAACAAGGAAGGAAAATGCATTTGAATGGTTTTCCATGCATCTCCAGAAGTAGGGGTGAGGGGGGGCAATGAATACTTTTTTCTGGTTACAGTGACCTTCATCAGACTCTGAGCATCATCACCTCTGATCCTGACAGCCGCGGTCAATTGCGAGGTGAAGCACTCCTGCATCTGTGGCAGCCTGGAATGCAAAGTGGCTCTACCGGGTTTATAAATAACACCAGAAACACAAAAGGTGCTGCTGTTCTAAGTCGGACCACTCTTTCAGAGCACCCATTCTGCCCTCCTCAAGCGTCTCACCGGAGCAGTTAGCGGCAGTTTCCGACCCGCCCAGCCTCTCTGTTGCAGAGTATCCATGCAGCTCCAGCATCACTAGTTCGGTCTGAATGCAGACAAGAATACTCAAAGCAACCTTTGTGTCCGTATAAGGTGGTAGTGTGTACATAGGAACTTGTAGCTTAAGACAGAATGACGGGGAAAGAGACCAATAAGGGCTAAAGAACTTATTATTCTCATGATATGGATTTTATGAATATTATTTGACGTAAGCCATTACATAAAAATAGATACCATAGTAATATGTTTCATGCAAATGAACTCACATGTTTGAGTTGGTTTGGAAAAGTGTGTTATTCAATTAATTCATACAGACTGATGATAGAGGAAGAGTGAGAAAGACCAGGCTCCTCTGGAAGAGACACATTAGTACTTAATGTATTCATTGTTTAGAGAAATCTTCTAAAAACCCCTCTAAATATGAAGAAGACAGCCTTAAAATTATTATATATTTTAATGAATAAACTTTAATGAAATTATATTGAAAGATTCTTTTTTTTTTTTTTTTAAAAAAGCCTCAGTAAAAAAAAACACCAAAAAAGACATGAAAGTGAGAAGACTGCTGTATGCAATTACTACACAAGTGAGGATTTCCAGCCTCACAGAGAGAAGAAAACGCTCATAAAATATATTTACTATAAAATTCAACATCATTTTTATTAGAAAGTCTTTTCAAAATTGATCAAACAAATCAAATATCCACCATGATATGTCCCTTAGCAAAGAAATGGTGTAATGTGTGTGCTGATTGGGATAAGTACCCAATAGATAAAGTTAAATAAACATCGGTGTATGAGTTTGGGATGTTTCCTCACCAGTAAAATTTGAAAGAAATCGTGTTTCTGCCTCAAGCGTCTAAAGCTAATCAAGAGCCAATTTGTTGTCAAATGACAGCTGATGATTTAGGGATTATATTGTGCGTTCAGTTTCTCTCGTTCTCAACAAGAAATGCTTAACTTTTTGCAACCAAAGCCTGCTCAGTTGTGATTGGTCCATGCAAATCAGACTGCCGAAGGAAACAGACAGCGTTTGTTACAAAACCATGCCCGTTGCTCACAGCTTCTGTTTATAGATTATTCAACCATGACTTTAAGTTACTCATTCTAGTAATTTATCTTTCACTTTTAGTTAACCATTTCAGGAAATTACATGCAAGGAGGTTTAGTTTAGGTTCTAGGTACTTTATACACAGGAATTATGTGTTACAGAAAAGAGCGAGAGAGTAGCAAAAGGGAGCCACTAGTTAATTCAGTCATGTGTCCTTTCAGGGATTAAGGACGTTTTTTCTCATTTTATTTCACTTCATCTACAGCATAGGTATAATATAATCTACTTGTAATCTACATTGTTACAGAAGTTCAGTTTTTCATTTTACTCACTGGTGACAGCAAACAGAGACACAAGCCATCTGACTGGGACCCAACTGCAAGACAGCAGATCAGCTCAAACAGGATTAAGGCACTTTTGGAAATAATGAGACATTGTGTCTGTAGGGATGTGGGAGTGCAACATTATGGTATGAAAAGTAACAGGTAGCCTATCTGAAAAGTGTTTTTGTGCAAACCTTGCTGATAGAAAAGGATTATGACCGCATCTGTCTGTGCTGCCACTGTTGCTGCCTGCAGCCTGGATTTTTATCTCTCATTCCTTTCCTCGCCTTTCTAGCCCTCCATCATTCCCTTTTCTCCTCTCCCTTCTAAATGAAGGACTGTAATGCCCAGTACTCAGGAGAGGCACAAAACAAAAATGAGTAGAAGGAGGGTGAAAAGGTGATGCGCTGCACAACAACGAGTCACACCTCATTTCAAGGCTTTTCTCTAATAGCAGATATGGAAAAAAAAACGTGTTCCTGCTCTTCATGCAGTGGAAAAATCGGATTGTGATGCTGATTCTGCTCTCCAGGGCGATTCATCAGCAACAATGTTTTCTGCATCACAACAAAAACATCATGTGAAACAGGCCAGACAGCAAGATTCCTCTGCGGAAGAAAAAAAAAAGACCAGAAAACGGTCTGTGTAAAAACATATTAAGTCTGTGAGCATCTCAATAATACAGTTCTTTTTTTAAGTCAGACCTTCCACAATCAATATTCACAACATTAACATATGTTTGTAGACATTGTTTTTGGATGCGTACCTCACAAACTCCTGCATTCAGAATTCTGAATACAAATACATTTACACAACCCTCCACATCCCCCCCCCCCCTCCTCCCAGACTTGCACAGCAAACAAATCTGTCCTTACATGTCCTCCTTTACACTCTCTGTCATAGTATGGCTGCTGCAGCCTGCTTTTTAAACACTCAAGTCCTTTATAAGCAAGCTGTGCATTAACCTCGGTGTTTAGTGTCATGCAGAGTGTTGTTACGTTGCAAACACAGATGCAGCTGCCCAATGTGGAGCGGATCTAATTAAATGCTGTTCCACATTAACAGGATTGGGTGAACCTACAGATTTCCGCCTGCTCCCTCCGGCCCATGAGTGGCATTCGTTGTAATGCATACAAGCAGGAACCGGATGAAGAGCTTCCTAGAATACACACACATCCTGCCAGACACAAGCGAAACCGACATCCGTACACTCAGATGACCTGCGCGCTTTGTGGATCAGGGTGGTGGAACATGGTGGCAATGTTACAGTCGCACAATAGGCGAGTGGAGACGTTGCCACAGCGAAGCGTCTTTTCAAGGCTTGCAGCCTTTATGTTAGCTGAGGGCCATATCTGGAGGTGTAGCCTCTGCTGTCACTTCCAATGTCTAATTACAGGTGTTGTTCTCCCTCAGTCCGGTGCATTAAGCTTAATGTATTCAATCTACACCTGCAACCCTTTGAGACTTGGAACAAAACCTGTGTAACTCATGTTTATCTCCATGTGCTGCCAAATTCCAAACCAGGAAACTGCGGTCTGTCAAAAACACACTTTACGCAGTGGCCTGCAGAGCACAGTGTTCACAAGCTGGTTTGCCCCAACATAAACTCCCAGTTAAAGCTAAAGCACTGATTGTGGGTTTGCTCAAGATGAAGCATGTTTCAATGAGCTTAACAACCTAGCATCATATGTTATGTACATATAACATCAGTGCCGCTGCACTGAGACCAAACTGTGAATCAATATGGCCATTGCTTCATTTCTTCTGCAGAATTAAACAGTCTAAATAGATCAAACAAAGTATGATGATATCTGAGCTTAAAGATATAAACAGCAGGCCGGTGTTCTTACAAATATACTGGACTCTGCTGCACAATGAGCCCTCTCTCCTCTCCGTTTATGCACTCACTCACATTTGTTGAGACAACGGAACAACTGGTCAAGATCTCTGCAGTCGCTGGTTTACAAGACAAACTGCAATGCCTGTGCAAGAAACGAGTTTACTCAAATAATATTTAGGATTTCTGACAGATAAACCTACCACAAGCGGACCGCACAGCCTGCTCCTCGATGCTGTACGTCACTGCTGCTCACCCAAAGCTTTATGGAGCTGAAATATTTCCAGCCATTTCATTTACTCCCACACTGTAACAGCCGGCTTTAAAACAGCAGGAAGCCAGTCTACTTCTCCTCTCTGGCTAAGAACAAGGTATGCGAAGAAAAGGCATGCAGCATCTTGACATGAAAACATCATTTTTGGAATAGCTGCAACACACGGCTAAATGCACAACAGGCCGAAATTAACTCAGTCAAATAAAATGTCTGCATCTGTCAGAGATCAGGACAAAACTTAATGCCTTTAAACACCTTTAAAATACCATTCATGCAGTGTTAATTAGATCAATATATTAGACTCAAGCTTGCAGCTTTACAGTCTCACAGCTAAAACAGAAGATGCTCTTCAATGAGCAAAAAGCAGTAGAGAGGTAATAATACAGACATTCAACAAAAGACATCCTTAGAAATGTGAGAATATTTTTTGTTAAATGCGTACATTTATCCTCACCTTAAGACCACAGACCAAACCAATAAATCCCCTCCTACAAGTTATTAAAACCTCCCTCCTCATTTGACTGCAAACAAAATGAGCCCAGGGCGATGCTGTGATGTTTGGCTTTGCGGCAAAGATGAAAACACTGATAAATACATGCTCAGGGAAAATCAGCTGGTCAAACATTGGAAGTTAATTACACCAAGATGGACAGCTGGTGACATTAAACAATGGATGCGAGGGGAAAGTACTTAATACACAACAGTTTTGTTTGCTTTATGCATTTACTTTTAAACAGCGAGGGTTGGAAACTAGTGGAATCCATGCAAGATGATTGTAGTCGGCTCACAAAATAGCTGAAAGCGAATTATGTAATAATTTAGTTAGGCCTGAGCCTCATCAAGACTTTTCAGTCCAGTTGAGTCGCATGATGATGCTACATTGTTTGACTTGACAAAAGTGCCTGATAAACAATGATATTCACATCTAAAGATGCACATGCATACCTCTGGAGCAATATTGTATTATTCTATAATTATTTGTGCAGATCATTTGTCAGGAGATGCAGCTAGGCTAGGTATTTAGCATTGCATTCAGCTTCTTGCCGATTAGTCCTTGTGTCTCTTGCCAGAAATTAATCTGGAGAGCAGCTCTGCTAAATGATCTTTTTCCCAGAGGGGTACAATGTTCACTTGTGTAGCTCATCAGATCAGTCTGGGTGGTCCAGCAAATGGACCAGCTTGGACCGGTTCAGCTAAGAGTGGACTTTTTTTACGGGACACTTTATTTTCCCCTTAGACTAATTTCTCCCCAGAGTGAAAAGACAGACCTGACAATGCCACCATTTTTTATTTTTAATGAGCCCCTCAAACCTGCCTCACCGTTTCAACGGGGTGCTTCAGTCAGCAATTTTCATACATCATGCAACAAAAACAAAAACAAACAAAAATAGGGGTGGGGGGGGTGGGGGGACAACACACACACACACACACTTAAGCCTGCATGGAATTACTGTGGAATACAAAGACAGAAGGTCATGATGCAATTTTGTTTTTATAACCGATTTGCTTCTGGAGTCCACTCCATGATGGCCCATAGAAACCAATAACCACTAATTGCTCTTCCAAACACGAGCTCTTGGCTCATAATGGCCGCATGTCTTTCACTCTCTGTCAATTTTTTCATATGTCTCTACTTCTTCAACCCTGTAATGAATTCACAGCGCAGCACCCCTCCTTTCTTTAGATCTTAATGATAAGTGAAGTAATTGCTTAAGATTGCTCAGGGTCCATGCGGCCATTACAAGCCCACCGGTCTGCTCCCTTAGCAACAGAGATCTGCAGCCTGGTGATGATTTAAATCACACAGATTTATCAGCTATGAAAGCATCTTTCCTCTTTAGCTGTAGGACATTGCCTTTAAATACAAAGCATAAGTAAAATCTAATGTTTAGAGATGATCTGCTTTGGCCAGAATATGTTAACACATTGGAGAGTCGTCATTTTTAAGTCCAAGATCCAGAAAAAAAAGGAGGTGTTGCAGATGATCAGATACATACTCTTCCTAATTGGAGAACCTAAAGGTTCTCTGTGCAGGAAAATGTCTGTGCCTCCTTTCTCTGGAAATAGCTCACATTCAGAAAAAAAAAGGCACTGAGAGGTTTATTTGATTAAATCCAAACAGCTGCTTAATTGCTGCAGTGTTGTTTTCCATTAGGTCATGATGAGCAGCACAGAGTCTGGCTTTAAAAAGAGTGAAAAATGAAGCAGATATCCTGGTAAGATCTCTCTGTATAAAATATATGTCAGTGTAAAGGAATTTGCATTGTCGGGGGAAAAAAAAAAAGATACTATAAGAAGCAGCAGAGGATGAATACACAATATCTTAACAAGCAGTCCAGCTCTTCAATTATTTCCTGTGGCATTCTGGACAAAGTTAATAAATCAATGTCGATGTCAGCTCACATAATGTGTAAATTAAATTCTGTTAAATCAATTTTGCTGCTCATTTTCAGGTGTTTTTCAAACACTATACTTTACAAACTCAACACTGCCAATAATTTATGCAGGTGATGTGCTGCAGTATACTTACTGCTTACTTTATACACTTTGAAAAGATATGATTTCCCCTGTAACACACACACGCACACACACTAGACAACCATTAAATTCCCATGAAATCAAATTTGATATTTCAACGCATTAATGTAAAGTGTCTTACACGATAGAAGAAACATGAGACGTGAGTCACGGAGGTCGAGTTATGTTCACTAAGTGGCAAAAAAAACAACAGAATGACTACCAACTTTGACCAATGCAACAAAACACAGAAAAGACATCTAACGTGGTGAAGAACTGTTGTGGCGCCAGTTGTACCAACAAGTTTGGCAAAATGTCATAGTTATAAGTTTAGTAAATGAAAGAGAATCAGAGCCAAAAGGACTGCTCTTATTCAGAGA
>JAOXYM010000009.1:12522823-12534537 GCA_028567055.1 Leptatherina wallacei
CAGACACCGTGGTGAACACATTAGCCACGTCTATTATCTTTAACGTCACTCCGCTTTGGAAAGTCCTGCCTGAAAAAGCCCACAGCGTCCAGCAGCAGTCCAGCTGGAGAATAAATGACAAAGAGGAAAAAAGTCAAAGTCAGGGTAGCGTTTCATTGGTCTGCGCACCACAGACAGAGGTCGCAGCCTTACAGCTTTAGTGTGCTGTCGTTTAACGGGTAGATAACGGAATTGAAAACAGATTGAGTTGCAAGAGGGAAAGGGTTTTACAAGACACACAGTGTGACTGTTCCCTAAACCCTCACTTGGGTAACTTAAGCTTCAGCGTTGATGAAATCCTCATTGTCGCCCTCTCATAATATTACAGATCTCCCTGTAAAGACACCACAATGGGCAGTGAAAGAAGACAGTAACTCAAGCTCAGTGGTGCTAGACGCAGTAGTTGGCACTGCCAAGTATCCAGAGTCCTCACAAACACACACACACACAGTGTTTCAATGGCCTCGGAGTCTTCGGTGCAGCAGGTGTCTGCACACATTCTTTACACAAGCTTATGTCAAACATGCCGCACAGCAACAAGGCCTCACAGCTGCACAACAATGGAGTTGAACTACAGCTCTGCAGCCAGGCATGCACACTTGTAGCTGGAGTCAAGGTAACAGTTTCAGCGAGGTCAGTTTACAGTCAGAGGCAGAGTTTGTGTAACATAAAACCAGATGGTGTGAGCTGGAATGTGTAAATATTAGGAACTGCACTTACAACATCATTTAAATATTATTGATGTTCTTTCTTCACGAATCCACGAGTTGCAAAGAAATTATACAAACTTGGCTGAACTGATCCGACTACACAGCCTGTGTTAAGGCCGTTGACACGAAACGAAACAAACGGAAATCTTTTGATCAGCTACCCTGAATGAAAACATTCACAGCTTTCAGTTTAAAGTGCAGATTGCAGTAACATACATCTGATTAACCTCTGAGACAGGAGGGTCACGATGAATAAGTGACAATCAATGTCCCTTTTACTATACAATGATAATGATTTCGTTTCGACACAGACGTTGTATTGATCAGAGACATTAGACCTTGTGGATATTTTGCTCATCAGTTCTCGTTTTTCCTTTAATGCTCATGAGTTGCACTTGTGTGTGACACCACAGTTAGCAAATATGACACAAACAAAAAAGTTCAATATGGATCCGATTGTCGGCAGTGTTCCTTTTCAGTTTTCTAAAGAAATAACACTGATTTGAATAAGTCTCGTTGTAGCGGACAAATGTAGGTGTTAGGATGACCACGGGAGTTTTCAGAACTATTTTTTTGCTGTCCTGCCTTACAAGTTCAGTGATTAGAAACCTCAACTTATCTGGGTTTAGTTATACATTTCTAAAGAAGAATTAAATACAGACTAGACTGAGTTTAATTCCCTTCTTTATATTCCTTAAATTCCTGGCAGTCACAACTCTTTAACAGAAAAGCAACCAAAAACAAAACTTTAATCCAGCTGTAGTTTTAGGGTGCCACTGATCATTAAATCTGCAATGGTCAAATGCCTTGATGTAAGGATTAACTTATTTTCTGTTCAGTTTCCACAGCCAACTTCATATTAGGCTACAAATTAAACCTTCTTGCAAAGGAATCCAAGGAATAAGGATTAAGAATCTAAAAAAAAAAAAAAAACGTATGTGTAGCCATTCTTATTTAGCTTCTTGTATTCGTTTCATCTGTATTGGAAATTCTTTTCTAGATTTTTTTTCCCCCTCTGACTCAGTTTTTGGATTACACAGTTAAATTTATGAGCCGATGATCCAATAATTTTTTTCCAGCCAAAGTGCCTTTGAATTATGATGATTTAAGAGCAGCTTTGTTTTTTCTGGTAACCAATCGTTAACTAAATTGGAGACTGCACAAAGTGAACAAACTGGCTGAGCACAAATTGGTGACGTCATCTTCTCTGAATGCTATAATTAAGGCCCAATCCCACTTTCACTTGGCCCTACTCCTCTATTTTGCAAACATAAGATGATTTTTTTCATTAAGGGATCAATGAGTGGTCATATAGCTGTTCAAAAGGGTGCCAGTCCACTGGTAAAAGGGCCATAAGACAGAAAACAAAAGCAGCACCTTATCATTGCAAATGGAGGGGTGGGGCCGAGGCAGGGAACTGGGGTTGGGTTCTAATTCTAAAGCTTTCAGTATCACTCTTTCCACATCAGAAAAGCCACAAAAATCTCACATCCTGTTGACTGTATTAGCGCACAGTGTTTGAGTGAACACAACAAAGGGAAAAGCAGCTGATAATAAAAGGTCCAGAAAAAAATGCAACACAGACAGATGAAAAGAAGAGGATTATCACTCGCAGACAGGACGGTTCGGACGCTTTTCAAGCCACTTCTTAGGTCACAGGGTAAATGGGGCTGTGACACATGATGGGCAGAGTGCTCTGCAGTTTTCAACATGCCAGTGATATACTGATGAAAGCGTCCTTGGCCCCACTCTGAAGCCCTGGCAGGGAGTAGTTAGCAAGCCTCCTGCCTCTGGGTATAGACTCATATAAAAGGCCTTTCTCCACCAGCGATGTGATCCTCCTTATTCTGACTCCTGCTGGACCAATTCAGCGTGTTGTCCCCCTTCAGTCAAGTTGGGTTTTCATGTGTACCTTAAATCGATTTACATACAAAACTCTCTCTCCTGCTGCAAGAGTCCATGTTAGGCAGTGCCAGCAAGTTACAGCAGCTGGACAGTTGGCCATTTTTGAACAACGCAGAGACACAGATACATCCGCTAGGTCAGATCATCCTGCTCGAGGCACGACAAGAGGTCTGGTGCTGTGCCGCTCTGCTCTGACCTTTTGGTCCGTCTGGATTTAAAAGTAACAATATATTAGAAACTGATAGATAAAAGAAAAAAAGAAATCAAATAAGGCGGAAACCATTTAAACCTTTTTTTTTTTCATAAACTAACCCAAGTGTTCTTCTAAAGGTAGACATGCACATGTGGAAAGAGATAAATTAAAATCAACTGGCACCAAGAAAGGAAAGCCGATTACATTTCTCAGTGTATATTGTTGGTAACATACCAAAGTTTTTCCCTTTTCCCCCCAGCAGCAGATTCAATAAAGACTGACCTCAACTTTAAGTTAACAGCACAAGACTTTCCTTACTATCTGTAATTTTTCAGGAATAGTATCCCTTCTTGGTTAAACACTAATATTTCCTGCAACAGGAAAGCCTGGATAACCCATGAGGGAAAGGAGAGGAGGACAGCCTGAAGTGGAAGATAGATGGCCAAGTCAGTGTAGGGTATAAGAGGATCAGCAGAGGGAAAAAGAGGAGGAAGAGGAGGTACATTTAGACAAAAAAAAAAAAAAAAAGCATCCAGCAGATGAGCTCTGCTTGCACAAACTCAAAAATATAACCCGAGAGGAGGGTTGAAGGGGCCACTTAGTCCATAGACCTGCAACATCAAGAGAGTCTTCCACTGGGTCAACATCACTCACTCCTCAGGTCTCTCTCTACTTGTCTACAGCAAACGGAGATCCTCTTCAAGTGCTGTGAGGTTCACTTATAATCATGAGTACTCCATCTTCCTCTGATACTCTAAATCCAAAACTTTTACACTGTCCATTTTTGACACCTGCTGACTCTGAAAGACTCACCCAGCAAACATGATTACTGCACATGAATTGGACACGCCCAGTTATAATCAAAATGTCAAAGTTTGTGCAATTTTGCCCCAACTTGCCCACCTTCTGCTTAATTAAGACAAATAAATCCCCACACAATAGGCAGTTAATTATGGCTGCGACTAACAATTATGCTGATTATCATTTAGTCTGCTAATTATTTGCTGTTTATTTTTCAATTACTCCACTTGTTTTTTCCAAAATAGAAAAAGTGCAGAAAAATAATTAACAAAACCCATTAGAAATTCTTAGAGCCTGAGTTGTTTTACACACCAAAATTGTCTTTTTTTTTTTTTTTTTTACTGTTTAAAACCAAAATATAGAGAGTGCATCATTATATATGATGAATTAAAGCTATTAAATCTTTCTGCTACAGAATGCACAACTTCTAGCATCCTTAACACAGAAATTACAGATTGCAAAAACTCAAAATTAACATGTGGCTTACAGAAGTTAACCCACGGAACATGCACATAGAGATGTCGCAATCATAAAGACATGGTTGCTGCAGAGAAATAGGAATTTTCTCCGTTGTGTTAGAATGACAGCCAAAGCCCAAAATGAACCAAAACTGCAGGCCTCTGCAAAACCAAGACAAACAATCGCACCACATTATTCTCAGAAGGCCCAGACAGCAAACAGACCACCAACAGAAGCATTAACAATGCTGCTGTTGATGCCACAGATATTTTTCCACTTGCAGTTAATAACGTTGCACCGTGACGATGGATGTGCTCCGCCCCAGACAATAAGACAACCCCCACCTCCCCCTGTCATCGTTGAGCCTTATTCGCGCCTGGACTTCATTATGAAGTATAATGGGAATCATCATTGGCAATCAGAAAGAATTTACAAGACTGTGATTCAGTCCAAGTCCTGCATCATCAACACAAAGAATACTTAAGGTTGGATAGCCACACTAGGCCAGTCTGGAAATGATGCATCTCTTAATTAAAAAATAGATAGCTAAGATGTAGAATTTTTTTTTACATGAATATAGTATAACATGAGAAAGGTTAAAGTATTTTTTTTCAGTTGCATTTTATTCAAAATATCTCCTCTTAAAAGGATGTTAAAGCCGTACCTTTAAAAGCAAGAGGTAACAATGCTCTTTGTTTTCACAGTTTCAAATCTGTGGCAGCATTTTGGTTTGCAAACGTCATCAGAATTCACTGACACGCCTGACTGATGCCATGCAAATGCAACTGGGCATGGTGTCTTTGTTTATGCCTCATCAAGCATCATAGCATAGAAGCAAGTGGAAGAGATCTGTGCTGCAAACAGGACATTGGTATGACCCTGTGGCATCCTGCAGCACACAAAACAAATACAACACTTTTCTGGAAAAGTCTCCTGTAGGGTCTCTCAGCAGTAAAGGAGACCTCTATCCTGATGTGCACATAATTCTAAATGTGTTGGTTGTTTTTTTGTTTTTTTTTTATTGTTAAAGCTGAATCCAAAGAAACATTAAAAAGAACATTTAAAAAATTACTTGAGTGAAATTTATCTGTATAAATGACAGTTTAATTATGAAATTGTTTTATCACTTTCATAAAACGTGTGTTTACTTGAATGGGCTATGGGGGAAAAAATTTAAAATGCAAGAAAATTAAAAACAACAACATTTTTTTTTAATTATAAATGATGGTGGATCCCAGAATTTGGAAAAATTTGGAAAAAAAGATAGAAGGTAATTCATAAGTGAGGAAAGAAACTTTAAAAGTAAATCAGGAAAGGCTGCAAATGAGATGATAGCAGAATACAGGGCCTTTCCTGGACAGGGTACACATCCAGCAAACAGACTAATAGAGCAGATGCAGCATAATGATGCTGCCTTGTCATGCTTAGCTGAAATATGTTTCTACCATTATTCCCTAGATCCAATTGTTAGCCTGTGCAAAGTGTAAAGACAAGAGGAAATGAAATGTATTTAACCTTCTATTAATAACTAAGGAATGTACACTGGCACATTTATATCTTGATAAAAATGAAGCCCAAGAATAAACTGCCCCTCCACTCACTGCAAACGTTATCAAATTATCTTAAAATAGTATTATTGAGTCAAATTCACATAGAATTCCTGACATATTTCTTTAGTATAAGCACTGATTTTTTAACAGATCAGTATATTTGTTTCCCTGGTTATACATTGTATTTATAAAAATAAAAAAAAGTATTATTTTTATTATTATCAGACTTTATCAAGAACCGATTTCTATATCAGATGTGTCTTACCAGCAGATAACAGAAACTAGATTTTTTTTTTGTACAAACTGGGGTGAAAGATCAATTCATTCCAGTCAGATATAAATAATTGTGAGTAAATTAAAGTAAATTAACAAATTTTGTGACCCAAACTAAAGACCTATGCACTTAAAGTCAGAGTAAAATTGGTCTAAATGTGCTTTGCTTACAGATCACTTGTAGGACAGAAAACCTATGAGGAGAATAAAGCATGATGTAGGTTGTGCTCCTCTTCATCTGCCCATCTTACCTTTTTGTGTCTGTCTTTGAAAGGTAAAGCAGGCCATGGCATCTCCTGCAAAAAGTCTTGCCAGTGTTTCTGGTCCTGATCAGACGAGATGAAGACGATTTCCAATTTATCCTTATACTCAGAGGTCTTTTTGAACCGGCTGTAAAACTCGCACAGGCTTCCGTTGAACTGCTTGCACGGGGCGTTCAGGCTGCATCCGAAGAAGAGCCCGACCAGGGACAGCTTGGCGCCGAGAGACTGCACGTCCACCTCGGCTTTCTCGCTGTTAACGAGCCGCTCCCCGAGCAGTCTCACCAGAAACTCCGACATCGCAGCGCACAATCCTCGAAGACACAACGTAACCCTCGGCTGAGGCTGCTGTACATGTAACCGCTATGTTTAGGCGACACCCAGCACTTCCTTCACCTCCAATTTGAGGTTTTAGGTGAGCTCCCAGCCCCGGCGAGGCGTTACGGTCTGTCTCACCGCTGCTCGTCCTCCGGTGTGAGCGCTGTGCAGGAATGCGCTCAGCTTAAATCTCCCTGACTGCAACAGCGGTTGCGCTCTTTTTCCTTAAATAAACACCCCCCCAAAACTCACTTTTCATGGTGACATCTAGTTAATTTGTTTGTAAAAAAAAAAAGAAAAGAAAAAAAGACCATTTTCATGTTTGGTGAATTTTCAACGTAATGAAATTAAAACAGGGCTCAATTGTAATCATTAACCTATATTTTTTTCATCTCTGATACGGTCTTCCTGCAGTGAAATCAGCCGTATTCAATGTTTGACTGCAAAAACGACATAATATGCGTAACATGATAAATGTATGATGAACTTATAAGTTTTATTAAACAATTAGATTTGAAATTCAGACAATTTCTTCAAAGTCTGGCATGAAACTGAGCATGTGCTGCCACCTAGTGGCCACAAAAATACTCGATATTGGGGAGACAAATGCTTTAAATCAAAGAAGAAAAAAGGTTCAGATTAATCTTCACCAACCTGTAGAACAATTAGCCCATTAAGAAAGAGTTACCATCTCATTTGTATCCTTTAATGGGTTCATCATACTACTCATTACAAGGAATGACACATGCAAGTATTCAACGACAATAGTCATTTTTATTAAATGCCTGCTGAGGCAAAAATCAAAATCAAAATTATCACAGTATAAAAATTTCAAGTTATTCTTAAATGAAAATGTTGCTTATTACCTTAAAATAAACTGTTAAACATCAACTGATTGCACAGAAATAAGAGGGGAAAATGTCCTTCATTATATTCCACTATGGGACTGATCGGACAGATGCTTAATGTTTTGTTACAAACTTACATAGCTTATAATTCATGCTGGAATAAATTGGTGTAAAATCTGTTACTTAGTAGAGAAATATCACATTCTTTGAATTATGTGACAAGCAGCGGACTCTTCAGTCTTCAGTGAACAGCATCCTCACCAAATCTGCTTTGAAGCACTCTTCCTCCACCAGCTTCTGGGGCTGAAACAAAGATTGAACCAGTTTTTTTTTTTGACATGCTTCTCTAACTCTAGTAGTTTCAGGCATTTTAATGATATAGGAAAATAATTTTAACTGCAAATTTGGTCTCTTAACTTAATTCAAACTACTTTCTTTCAGAATATTTAGAGTTTGTCTTGATTATATATTAAAAAAAAAAAAAATCCATTCACAGTCTTACCGTGCCATATCGCAGTAAGGTGGGAACTCCACTCAACTTCAGTGTTTTCTTGAAGTCATTATTTGGATCCTTCCAACTGAAATAAAAATATTTGGCTTTGGTCAGATTAAATTTAGATGGAGAATAATTAATTATAACAAAAAGGTACTAAATGATCCCAGACACATTTTTAATACATTCTTATATAGCATACAAGTCTACTAAGTTATCAGACGTGTCGTTCAATAAACACCAGTCTGATTATTACTACAGAATTAATCTGCTTGAACAACAACTTCTAGTTTTGAATTAATAAACCTTTTTTAAAAAATCATAATTTATTCAATTAGAATTTGTTATTCAGTTGTTTAGTATTGGTATGCTGTTTGTGTCATCATGCTCACATAACATGTGCCTCAAAATTTGGAAAGGATTTTCAGTATGCCACAAATGTTTGAAAAGACAGGAAGATTAAAACACTGACTAAGCCCTTTCTCCAACTTGGCAATAAATGAAGACAGAGCCGTCAGGAAGGTGAGTCATCTCTCCTCTTACAACTGGCTCAGCTGAAAATACAGGAAAACCATTTTTTTTTAAGTTCATGCTGAAAATGAAATAGAAACTTAAAAGCTAAACAACACAGGCTACTTGCTCGCTTTCAGAACAGCAACAATTGTTACAGAAGGGGCGCATGTTCAAACATTTATATGAAATCTCAACAAAATCGGAGCAAATGTGTTCCTTAATAACTAGCATAACCGGATAGAAGATATTATGAAGCTACCTTTCACACAGTCTGGACACCAGCTCTTTCCCTCGGCGTTTTTATCACCTGAAAAATAAGCAAAGATATCCTTTCCTTTTCTCTCAGACACAGCCTGACAGAACTCTTCATATCCGCGCACTTTCACTTCTTCGTAACGGGCCATCGTTTTGTCTAAGATAAATGGAAAAAAATTGCAAACGTCAGGAATGACTTGACAACACTGTAGCATGTGTTGAAAGAAACACCGTCCCCCTGAACGCTGGACCTGGTAGAAATACCCAAAAGTTGACAGAACTACTTCCGGTCTGTGTAAAGGTTCTTAAAGTGGCCGCATACGTGAATTGGACTATCTTGACTTTTTGGATTGTCTTTTACAAAATATTTAAGGATTCATTATCATACTGTATGATTCTAATATACATATAATTTGAATCTTTAATTGAATTATTTCGGATTTAATAACAAGTCACTATAATTTCTATCTCTATCTCTCTCTCTCTTTCTTTTTTTTTTTTAAAAAGATCCTTTTTGACTTACCTGACGATCCGTTCTTTCTACTGTTAAAAAAACACCATTACTTCCGTCAGTTGTTGTCATGGCGCGGTTTCAAACTAAGCTGTCACTAAAATTCAAAACGTAAAGCGTGTGTTTTACTTTAGTGAGTAACTCCATACGTGCAGTGAATTTATGATTTATTTACAAGCCAGATGTAGTTATAGGTAAAGGCAAAATGGTCGAATGGACAGTATTGGGATTAACTTGATGTTAGGGAAAATGCGCTTATCGACGAAGTTAGCCTGCTAATGCTAACGCTAATTAGCATATATATCAAGAATTGCTAACGGCTTTGACAACTTTGCAGATGCTTTCGCTGCAATGGCCTCACAGTTCTTGCACAGTGGACCCATTATTTATTTGGGACAGCAAAGTACTGCACCTCGCGACTGGGTTCCTGTTGGCTCAACCCAAAATGTCAAGTATCGCAGCGATTTAACTACCAGAACATCCCAAACTAAGGTAAACAGTCATGGAAGGGGTATCTCAAACCTGTTCATTTTCACCGAAATCGCACATATGCACGCATATGCTCTCAATCATTGAAGACCCAAAAGTTTCAGTTGTTGGTATGTTGCGTTGCATGAAATGAGTTGTTCCAACCAAACTGCTTAATGAAGTCAAACTAAGTTAATAACGTATGTAAATGTTGGGTATTGGTATCTTACCACAGCTATTGTTCAACGAAGCCATCCCTGCAAGTGCCATTAACCGTGCCACCCGTGTGGGCCCTCCAGCCCCCTTTGTGATAGAGAGGCTGCTTCAACGTTCAGAAGTGCATGAGAGTGTGGACAGCACCAGAAGCTCTTTCAACTTCACAACACTGTCAGAGGAGAGGCTTCAGGTGGCTGTTAAGCTGGCCAAAAAAGATCTAAGACGAAGACACCTTGAGTCTTTAAAAAAAGTATCTTCTAAACCTTCACAAGAATCCTCCTTCATTGAAACAAGTGATGTGGAGCTGCTTCAGGTACATTAACTGATGGTATATTGTTTTAAAATTAACTGTAAACTATAATTAGATACTTTTAGTGAAAGTTTGTTTATGTCCAGCACAAAGAATTGTTGTTGCATTGTTCATGCAAATACTAAAGCAAGTCTTTCGCTTTCTGTGTAGAAGTTGGCAACTTCTCCAAGCAAGACCAAGCCAAAAGCTTGTGGTCCAAAAGAAAAGTCTGCTCAGTCTGGTGCTAAAAAGAATGTATCCAAGAAAAATCCCTCTTCTTCCTTGCCTCGTGTTGGCCAGTCTCCTCCAACCAGAGACCCTGGGTTAAGGCAAGGGGAAGGAGGCAAACAGGCACCTTTAAACCATGAGATCCACAAACTGCAAAATGAGCTGGAATTGTATATTCAGAAAGTGGAGGAACTAGCTAACAGAGGTAACAGGTTGTTACATTCAGGTTAATTTCAATAAGCACTGTTGACAAATCATTTGTTGAGTTTTTTTCTTTGGAAAGTGTACTGATGTTGCTTTGGTTATGAATTTGCAACATAGAAATAAAATGAAACTGAGCTGAACTGAAAAGATTTTCACAGTTGGAAAACCCACCACTTTCAGCACATTTTTCACAAGATGATAGATAATATAATTTAGTTTTAAACCATAGGGGATAAAATGGAGGAGCCATTGGAACCTGAAGAGCAGAAGAAGTTGGAGATACAGAGACAAAAGCAGGCAGCTCGTTCAGCACGAGTCATTTATGCTCTTCAACAACAGGTATTTGATTTTGACATTTTATTGAATAAATTGTCCTTGATTTTTTTTTTTACACATGCAGTGTCATAAACACTTTTTCTAAATATTTTATAGGTAAAAGAGGTACAAGAAGATATAGAAAAACTCAGAAGAGAGAAAATGTGGGACACTAAAAAGGTATATCTTTAGCTGTATAAAAGCTTACGGATATATAGAGACATTTATTTATTTGTTGGTATTGATAATGTTTGAAACCAAATGAATGCTTTTGACCTCATCTAAGAAAAAGTAAAAAAATTTCACCCATAATGTATTAAAGGATACAGATTAAAAAAAAGAATACCATAATACCCTGCTACAACAATAATTTCCCTCTAAGAGGGATAAATAAAGTATATTTAATTTCATTCATTCATTTCATTTCATTCATTCATAACTCAAAAATGTGTTTTTATGTTTGTTGTTTTATCAAGTTTATTTAGCTAAAAAGGAGTTTTTGCCATCTTTACTTCTTAGTAAAGTCCTTGTTTTACCTGTTTCACATAAAAATACATTGATATAGACTTTTTTTCTTCTTTCAGTCTTTTGCAATTAACCGGCTTGCGGCTGCCCATCGAGGGGCATTCAGAGCCTTACAGGTTATCATCCATCAGCTTTCAGATCTAAATCGCAGCAAGGTGCCCCCTCATCATAAAGAACTGGGTCAGCTGATTCGTCAGCTCTCTTTGTGCTCAGCTAAGGTTGAAGTGGACCAAGGTTCAGCTGTGCCTCAGACAGCCCTCAACATCTTGCAGAAACTAGAGGTGAGCAGCATGAAGTACAGGCCATAGGTGTTTGGATTGTGTGTTATTTATTTATTTATT
>JAOXYM010000009.1:12544244-12569449 GCA_028567055.1 Leptatherina wallacei
GTTTTTTGGACTGATTGGGGAGAAGTTCATCATGGTATTTATATCTTTGAGTGGACACAGTGAGGACACATGTCCTGGCATTGAAGCACTGACTTGACTGTCTGATTTTCTGAATTTTGTCAGTAAAGAAAGAAGCAAACTCATTACAGGCCCGGTTGGATAGAAGTTCCGGGGTTACTGACACAGGATGATTAGTTAACCTGTCAACAGTAAACGAACAGGGCTCGAGCATTATTGTGGTTCTTAGCAATGATATCAGAAAAGAATGGTTTTCTAGCATTTCTCAGCTCCAGGTTATAAATCCTCAATCTCTTTATAGATCTCATAGTGAACCTGCAAGTTTGTTTTCCGCCACCTGCGTTCAGCTTTTCAAAATTCTCATTTTTCAGCTCTTACTAGCATGGGATTTTTCCATGGAGCTCTCTTTTTCGCAGTGATCACTTTCACCTTGACCATGAATCCTTACTGGCCAGAGGGGATTCAAGGTTTCCACTGGGCTTATCATGATGTTTTGGTTTTTCTTGCCTGTTATCGCTCTCCCATGGAACAGTGTGTCTGTTCAGATGATACCATATCCTTGGAAAAGCACAGCACCTTTGTACGTTTCCTGCAAAAATCCCTCACATCTTTCACACAAGGGTCACCAACAACAATCAGTCTGGGGTCCAGGTCTTCCCCTCTTTCTTTCTAAGTTGTTCTTCGGTCTTACCCTGGTGTGGAAGGAGATTTCATCTTGGTTTCAGGTGTAGATCCAGAATCCGGCAGCAGTGGAGCAAACCTCTTCTGTAGATCAGTGTCTGGTTAAGGTGGGGGCTTGTTGTTGGATTTTCCTTTTGGTAAGTTTACCTTTGACAACTGACCATGACTGTGTCTTGCTGAGGAGAGAGAGAGGGGTTGATGCGTTTTGCCTGGAAGGTAATGCAGGCCAGCATTTGTCGCTTATCTCTGGTGACTGTACTCTGCCTGTTAGTCATCCTCCCTTTTCCCAGTGAGATGATTTACTCTACGGCTTGGCACCGAGAGCGTTCCAGGAAGGACTATCAGTAGGAGCTTGCTGTTTCCTCCCAGTCATGTTTGTGCTAATTAGCTGCGTGTTAGCAAGATCTTGACCGCTGTTTTTTGTCAGTGGCAAAGTTGTATCATATCCAGATAATCCATTTACCTCCGCGTTCACCTAAGCCGTGAAATCGTTGTTTCCAGCAGGGTGGTTTTCTGTAGAAGTTTCTGATAGTTGTCTGTAGAAAGGGGAGGCATCTTATAGCTAGCTGTTGGCTTTTGGTCCCTAGTAGCAGTAGATAAGGCTTCTGTTATTTGTAGGCCACGCTGATGTGTCACTGACAAGATTGTAAAAGTCTTGAAAAAAATTTCAAAATCAGCCGAATCTACCAATTATCAGTAATTGTTCCGATTTAGAAATGAAAATAAATTCCTAATAATTTTGATATGTAGTCCAAACCAGTCACCTCTGCCCCTCTTTGAATGAAGAACCAGCTCACTTTGCAGTCATTCTCCAACTGTTATTACAAGCACACGGACTCTTTAACAGATTGAGTTTGTGATGCCTCTGTGACGGTGACAGCTGTTGCTAGAGGTATTATATATTCAGCTTGTCCATCCATATGTGCTTGCATATGCTACACTCTTGAGAATGTACTTTATCTGGAAGGTCGTGAGGGAATTTCCTCAAATCTGCCATAAACACTCACTGTAACTGGAGGACGAGTTGATTAAATTTAGCTGGCTAAAGGATATAATCATTGTGACTTCACTAAAAGGGTTTTTGGCCATAAATGTTAAAACGGTTAACAGAAATAAAATTGTGATGATCACTGTTAACTCACAAAGTATGTTTAGGGCCATGAAAACAAGGTCATGATGACCGTTGACTCACAAAACATGGATGGATGGATGGATGGATGGATGGATGGATGGATGGATGGATGGATGGATAGATAAATAGATATAAGATTTCATATCCAGGTCAACATGACCATGCCATTTCACATGTTTTGCTAAAATCATTTTATAAACAATATCCAGAGCCATACCTCAGGAGGAGAAGGAGAGTTTGTTACCGCATTCCATTTGTGTGGTAAAATGTGGTCAATTGAGACAATAACCATTGATATGAACTTTTTTAATTCCTCAAACTGGGTCTTCACATATTATGAATATGGACAGGCATGAATTGTTGATTAAATTCAACTTTTA
Organism: Leptatherina wallacei; assembly: GCA_028567055.1. NCBI lineage: Eukaryota > Metazoa > Chordata > Actinopteri > Atheriniformes > Atherinidae > Leptatherina > Leptatherina wallacei. The sequence goes on from JAOXYM010000009.1 coordinate 12,546,456, forward strand.
AAAACTTTGCTTTCTAGTGTGCTTTACAGTGGAGTTTATTGTTATCATTAATTATTATTCACTTTCTTATCCCCTAAAAAAGGTGCCTGCAAGACCTTGTTCATCTAAAACGGCTCTTCTCTTCTTGTTTAATTCCCTAAGAAGAAATTAAGTTGGGTTAGGGCATCATTTAGCGTGAGACAGAGTAATTGTGTTTATCTGGAACTTTGCTGAATAGAGCTGTCTTTTTAGGGCCCAGAAGTTACTTTGTAATCTGAACTGAGGCTGTCACTGTTCCCAGTGTTGCAGGCTTAAATTACTCTGATGTCGCACTGAAAACACTTAACAGTAGAGAGGACTGGAGAAGTTTTGATTACAAAATCCTGAACTACATTAATGGGTGTTGCCAGCTTTTCTTGCTGCAGCCTGCGCATTTAATTCACTTTTTTGGTAGTTGATCATGTAACCATGAATCCTTCATGTAGGTGGTATCAGAATGTGTTGTAGCTGTAAAAAAGCAACAACTAAACTTGACAGCTTCCTTTTTGTTGTCAGGAAATTAATAACATCAATATTTAACAGAATTACCTAGCTTCTGAACTGAAAAGCAAATCTTGCAAATCTCTGTTTTAGGTGTATTGATAGAGTTTTCCTGCAATTGAGACTCAATCTTCTGACCTAATTAAGAAACATGGTTTTGCAGGCAATGAGAAACATGTCATTTTGTTTGCTGAGCCTGTCCATTTATCTGCAAATATTCACAGTTGAGGCTAGTCCAGATATCCACCAACAGCTCGGATAATTTATACTTCTCTGGCTGAAGCACATCTTAGGAACTTTCCTGTTGCTTACACAGCTACTGATTAAAGGCTGTCTCGCACCATTTCCTTTGATGAAATGTGTTGGTATTGATGGAGGATTGTGTTAATCCTCTATCAGTGTTGACTCTTCTAGTGTTCAGTGTAGCAGAAGGGAAAGGTTTGACTTTAGGATTTGGAGCAACAAAATGTGTGAAGATTTAATTGTGTCTGTTGTCTGGCTTGGTGTTTATAAACCATATTTTTTAGCCCAGAAAGACACCTCAGACACCAGATTAGATTAGACAGCTTAACTTGACAATTGTTTCTTGTCCTTTAAGGGAAACAATTTTGTTTTCTCATGTTCGGAAGAGCATAATGGAATTGAAAATAAACAAACCTTATCTTAGGCTCAGTTGTATGTAGGAAAGCAAGAGTTCTATGCAATTTTACACCCACTACACACATTTGCACACATTGTATGAAAGCTGCTAATTTTTGTTAGGGTGCATGTCACTGAAAACCTTTCTGACTGTATCGTTTAATGGCAAAGTCATTGGGAGTCTGCTAGTTAAACTTGCTGTTACAGTGACACAAAGCTGAGGAAGATGAAGACTAATGGATGCAAACAATTTTCAGAAGAATTTTTTATTTCTATTTTTTTTTTAAACATGACATGAAGTACATTGTCCTATTATTTACAAGAAAATAGTTTTCCCTTTCATTGTCTGCAAGGGCAAGTGTTATTTTTGAGTTTTGATGTGCAACATCAAGGTATATTGCAGCACCTGTTGTTTAGATTATACCGTTTTTGTTTCCATTTCCATTGCTTATCACCAGTATGAACACTGTCTTTGTCCTCCTGACTAACATTTCCAAAATAGCATTATACTTACCCTTGCTGTCTTTGTCATTATGCCTGTATGAATGCTTTCAAGCAACTACTGAAACAATGGATTTTGAGATTTCATCTTTTAACTCATCAGCAGAGGAGAAGATAAGATTCACTATATGTATCCATGGGGAGAAACCCAGATTCAGACCTAGATAGTTTTGACTGACCTGCTGTAGCTCCATCATCAGGTCAAACAATCAATGAAGAAGATGAAAGCCCCTCTCAGCTGTATAGGAAACCTTTCTGCTGTGTTTCCTTTCAGGCCATGTATTTCATTACTTAGTAAGTGGCAGATTTGCAGCTATGATAGCTTCGGCCATCTTCATCCTGACTCATAATGACCCCAGTGCAACATGAGAGCAGAGTCTTAACATTTTCCTGTCACGCTGTATAACCTGTTTCTCATCACACTTATCTGTCTTTTTGTTGCCAGGTTTTCTGTGAGTCTCGCTCGAGTCAACCTTTTCTGTCTCTGAGCCAATTTTGATTTCTCCAACTCATCCTCAGCCCAGCCTGCGTCCCTTTTTGATAAATCACATATGGCCGCACGCTTTGCCAGATCTTTTGTGTGCCAGGTCCTACATAGCTGTAGCTTTTGCAGAGAAATGAAGAAAAGCGAGGCGATCTAATGGTATTAGTGTGTTTTTGTTTGCATTTTTCCTTTGCAGGTCTCTTGGTAGTTAGCTGAATGCAATGGTTGAATGCAGTGGTTGAAGCTATCTCTTTGTTTTTAGAGGTTCAACAAGGCAAGTTTTTCTCTCTTGATTCCTGCCCACACAGTGATGAAGCCAACTCATCTACTCTTTACATAAAACATTAAAAACATTTCAGCAGTGTGCAGATGTAGTTTAAAATCAAAAACAAGAGAAAGGGAGAAAGAAAGAACATTGGATTAAAAACAGCATTAAAAAAAAAAGATCAAGTTTAAAAGTTCAAACTTAAAACAAAGGGTGCAGATTTGGACTTTTAAATAAATAAGAGGAGCTGGTTGAGGTGCCTTGTCCACTTGGTTAAGTTGGAGTCTATCAGGGCATAATGAGCTGGCTGGAAGTTGCAGGACCAACCTGGGACTTGTTGAAGGGATTTTATCTCCCAGTTGCTCTGGGAGTCATTGGGGTCCAGAAAGGCCTGGGCTATATGACCTCAAATCAATATCAAGATTAATTAAACATTTTATCTCGATTACAATTAATTAGCGATTATTTAAGTATAGTTTTATTTTTAGCCCTTATAGTTAACTGAAAGTTTTGTTATAAATAAATATCAATAAAAGTATCTGTCTGTCTAAAAAGAAGAGAAGATATTTTGATTGTAAAATAAGTTAAAGGAACCACACACAGTTTAACTTTATATGATCATTTAATCAATCTGTTTAACTCAACTTTATTTATAAAGCGCTTTAAAACAACCTCAGCTGTAACAAAGTGCTGTACAAAATAAACACAGTAAGACAGTTTTATATGTTTAAATATATTTGAGAGAAATAATTGACATGAGCAAGATTAAATCGATTATTGGTTCTGAATATCAGTTCATTTTGATTAATTGTCCAGCCCTAGGTCCAGACACTTGGAGCTGGATGAAGTTACTAGAGAGTTGGAGGCAAGGGTGTTTTGCTATCTTATATTACCACCAAATCTAGGATCAGACTTAGCTATGTTTTCTCAAATGCCCCTTTCACACTAGCACCTACTCAGCCCAGCCTTCATTCAGCCGACACCACACCACCCCGGTTTCGTCTGTTCCGATTACAATAGAAGCCAATTGCTGCCGTCCTCAGTGTGGGCAGGGTCTTCATAGCGAGGTTTCATGAAGTCATTTGTTCGCGACACACGCACACTCCGCTAGCAAGCAAAGGATTGTCCTCACTTCTGTATTTGACCACGGTGTTGGTTTCCGAGATTCCATCGCTTCTTTCTCTGCTTCTCCTGCTGCTAATGTTTTCTCTGGTCTTGGCTTTGGGTTTTGTTTTTGGCGTGGTACGGTGTCGCACTAATGAGTCGTCCCATGAAGTCAGATTCTGGCCAATAGCAGCCTGCAATCTGCACACGTCACCATTTTTGGCCCTACTCGGCCCCTTCAGAACCTTGATGGACTAAGTATTAAAAGTGTATCGACTCGCCCCGGGAAAATGTTATGTAAACACAAACAAATCAGGCGGTGTGGTGCTGGGCTGGGGTGACTAGGTGCTAGTGTGAAAGGGGCAAAAGTGCAGTTTCAGGGTCACTGGCATCCTTTCTTGATATTCAATGCAGTCTGCATTCATGAAGTGTTCCACATTTTGATCATTCTAATTTCATATCCCACTCTAACAAAGCAATGCAATTTAGCGAAATTATCTCTTGTAGCAATGTAGCAACAGTATAGTGGAACAAGAGCTCTTGTCAAAACATATAACAGCCATCTCATTACTAGTTTATGTATATAACATCGGCACAATAATGACTCTTACCACCAGAGACAGCACCATGCATCAATGCAGAAAAAGTGTTTAGCATTGAGCAACAAAAATCCACCTTTCTGACTTTCCATTGAGGCCATACAGGACACTGTATAGTTTGTGCTGTTTTTATGCTCCCCCCCTCTTTTTACATTTATTGCACAGCACTTTGGTCAGCTCATATGTTGTTTTTAAAGTGCTTTAGAAGTAATATGGTATGGTATGGTAACTTTTGCCACATTGGTCTTATGATGCCTGTCTGATTGTGAACCGATCCATTTCAAACTGGAGGCAGGGTTGACTGTGCAGGCTCTTTGATATTTATTGCTGCCCTGTGTTTTGTAGCCCCCCTTGGTCATAACAGAAACAAATTCAGGTGAGGCCCGTGGAGCACAGTAGTAAGAGGTACTTTGCTTGGGAGCTGCTACAACACTAAATATAGCACAGCAAGCCAGGCTGATTTGTCTGTGCTCAGAGAGTTATAAAGCCAAACCACAGCGATGTCCAGCTGTGCCCCTGTTCACTCAAAACAAGGGGCATGTCTATCAAAGTTCTCCAATCCACTGTTATTAAAAGGAGTTTGCATATTCTCCACAGGAACAGGCAATTTGTCCAGTTATGTATACTTTGAAAGGAAAAGATAGGGATAAAGTGAATCTCCTGGCTTGATCCCATGGGAATCATGTTGTTTTTTCACCTTTACAGTTTTCAGATCGATAACAGCCAAACAGAGGAGGCATCCCAGGATGAGCAGCTGCCCACAAGCAGCACTGTGTTCCCTAGCCTGATGGAGAGGAGCAGAGGGACTGTCCTCTCAGTGCCAGGCAGCATGCTGAGAAACATCCGTAGCTACCAGCAAGAGTACAACGCCTACTTGCGTGCTGTGGCACATGAGGCCATTGGTAACTTTAACCCCTGGGCTGTTGCAGACAGGTAAAAAAAGAAAAAGAAAAAAAGAGAGTGACACTGTCAGAAATTAACCAACAATTAATTCTGATGTGTTGGCTGATGGGTTCAGCAGCTCAATTTTTTTTTATAAATACACTCTCTTGGTAGAATCATTTGTCAAAGTCTCCTCCTTTTTATAGTTTGTTTATCCATAATGAAGTGTTCATGCATGTAATTATTGTGGGGCTGTAGTTCTTCCATTTGCAACCTTGTCAGTACTGACATTCACGAAGAACTTTTTATTTTGAGAAATCTGACATTTTATCCTTTCACTACAACCTATCTCATTCTGCTGAAAAGCTGACTGAAGATCTGTACTGTTTTTGTGAAATTAAGGTTTTCTAAAAAAGAAAAAAAGTGTTACTTTTAAATGGTACTGAAGCAAACTTTTCCTTCTGGCTCCCTGTTCCATCTCTCCACATGTTAAAGGGCATATGCATGGTAGGAAGCGCTTTCTCTGAAGGGTTGTCGGGAGTTTATGGTGTGTGGTTTTAGTGCTCGTCAATGTTCTCCTCACATTCACAAATTTGCATACTTAACAGGATGCTTAAATCAGTGCTGTGCAGACTTTGTCAGTACTAAACATAATGAATCCCTGTGTTGTGTTTAGCAAAGCAGAGCTGGAAACTGTTGTCCAGTCCCACTGCTTATATGACTCGCTCATTATTAGTCCTACATCAAAGTTTTTCAGTTTTTTACGTACTTTTTTCTGATTTTAAAAGAAGAAGAATATTGTGTGAGAAGAATCATCCAATTATTTCAGTCTTTTTGAAGACAGAACACACACTTGTTGGCTTGTACCCCCTGCTGTACTTTGACACTGTGCCGAAACCTTTCTAAGTGCTTGGATGGTAATGAGCAGCCGAGTGCTGCTGTGGAGCTTCACCACCTGGAGGATCTCATTCAATCTGTCTGCTAACAGACTGATTGAAGCAGAGACTCGAGCAGTGCCGAAACACAGAAAACATACATCTTAGAAGCTATTTTAATTGCTGATTGTAGCAAACTAAGTCGGATAATAATTTCAGATTTGCATGAATTTCCTTTGGGTTTTTTGTTTTTATTGTCTGTTTGTTTTTTGGGCACATAAATAACCCAAATCCTCAGCTGCATATTTAGTGTTGGTAAATATAAAGAACACAGAGTCTTTCCGAGGAGCAAGCATGACTAGTGTATAAATCGTAATATCTCTTATTAACGGTTTGCATCTATGATAGCAGATTCTCCAGTTTTTCTCTTTATCTTTTGCTGAGAGCAAAGAGTATTTGTCTTGGCCTTGTAAAAGACACAACAACAAAATATGACAATAATAGTTTTGCTTCACCAAAAAATGGAATAAGGTCAGACTCTTAAAATATCTTAAATCTTCTCAAAGTTCCTAATTTAGCTCGTCATTCCCATATTTGAACCTTATCACACACAGACATACATGTATGTATATTTAGCTGTATTTTGTTTACATTCAATGTACCATGCAATTAATTTCAAACTTTATTTATTTGATATTAACAAACCTCAGCATTTTGAAAGGGCTGTTATTGATTTTGTGATCCTTTATTTTTATAGCAGGTTGTAACAGACTCATCACTGCTACATAGTTGCATTTTTCCCAGTTGCCAAATATCTTTACACAGTGATTACTTTCTTTTCTGGCATGATAGCATTTTTACGCTGTGTTGGAGATGTAAGTGCAACCCTAATAAGATGAGTCACAAATATGATCCCTGCACAGTCTAATCCGTAGCATTTTAATAACTTACTGTCATCCGATGTCTGGAGCACATCTCTGTTCTCCCTCATATGCTTAGTAGTCCTGAATAGTCCTCCTCCTTGTTCCTTGCGGTTTTACACTTTTGGAACATTTTAAGGCTTAAGATGCTTTATGAATAACTTATATCTTTACTTGAAACTGCTCCTTCTTTTTCAGGGGAGATGCCCTCGATTTTAAGAATTTTCTTAAAATCTTGTCAGGAGGAGCAGCTCTTTGCTCTAGGAATTTTTATGAATGTAGCCCTTGATGTTTTGGGTTCTTCCTTGGAGCATTTTTACCCATCACTGCCTCAGTGTGTGTGTCTTGACCCAGATACTGTTCAAACACTTAATTTTAGAATGTTGCTGCACCAAGCTTACCAGTCTTTTGTCATTTGTCTTCATTTTTTACATTTCAAGGCAAAACAGATTTCACTGAATTGCATTTGTCCAGCTCTGAAGCTGTTTGAAAAACTGCCCTAATTGCATCTTTTGCATCGTAGAAAATTAGCCAAGGGGTTGTGATTTGCATTTTATTTAAATTCGTAAGAAGTGAGCTCAAATTAGATGTTTCATGTGATTTGCATTGTGTCCAAACCCCTTGGATTTTTACCGTACAAATTTCAGTATTTCTATTTTCAGTGGTTTGAGAAAGAACTGTAAACGATAAGTTGTTAACCCATTAATTTTTAGTGGTGCATGTGGTCATTCATTGTGATGCAGGTCATGAGTCACAATTATTTTTTACTAGAGACCAGCTCCTGTATTCTTTAACTTTTGGAGAGGCTGGTTCTCAGAAGCTGTTTCTTTAAGTTTCTGTATTTTGCATTAATCTCTGCTCCTTATTGTCTCCCAGTTTAGCAGAGGAGTTGCTGTCGGAGGCACTGGCTGATGTGGCAGCAGAGTTTCAGGATGTGGTGGAGGAGTACGCTGAGGCTGTCTTCACCTCAGAGTTCCTGCAGCCGATTTAATCACCTCCTGCTTCAACTGAGGCTTTGATCAGTCTTTAGGATGCTCGGGCACAATACGTGTTGCAGTTTCTTAAAACAAGTACTGTGTTTTGTGTTTATGTTGGGTGTGAAATATATTTGCTTTTTTTTTTATTCCAGGTTTATTGCTGGACCCAGGACTTTATATTATTTATTTTTCTAGAGCTTTGTACATTTTGTTAGTGAATGTTTCACCTTTTGAATTAACTTCTTTTGTGTATATATATTTTTGGTCTGAATATGTATTTTTGTCTAGCTTTTTTGTGATGAGAACATATGACTATTTCAGTGTGATTTCAGATATTTTTAAAGAATCATGCTGCAGATGAGATTGTTAGATTGCACAGGGAGCATTGGTCTCATCCCTCTTTATGGTCCATTTGTATCTGTGATTGAGTCCCTCTGGGAAAGTTAGTTTGGGTTTGATAAGCTTGGAGAGACCATTATGACATTGCAGAGGATTATAAGATTACTGCTCTCCCCTTGCACTCGGTTTGAATATCTCTGAGGATTACGCACACTTTCTATTTTCACATTGGAACATGGAAATAGATTAATTGCATACGGCCTCTATCAGAAAGTGTAGGAGACCAAGGGCATCATATGCTTAATCGGCTGTAATTTGATTTCCTGTTTTTGCTTTTAACATCTAAATAAAGGGTGTCGATGCTGCATAATATTTGTTCTGTCACTGTTTAAGATGTTTTTCCTATTACAGCACAGTGAAAGAGTTAGGGGTTTTCCTTTTTGAGTTTAGAATTAGTTCAGTACCACTTCACTATGATCTAAACAAATATTATATGTTATTTATTATTGGTGCTGACAACTGAATCTTGCATTATTATGGTAATAAGTGTTAACTCTTGGATGAAAATAAACAAGACATATTCGTCACACTTCAAAAAATTCATAGTCCCTTGAGAGCAACATGAAAGCCACGCACACAGAACAGAGGGGACACATGCAGATGTTACACTAGCCTGTGGGGACCAACCTCCAACAGCGCTCATACAGTGACTGAATGAATTAGCTCACACTGAATCAGCTGCCCTGCTTTCTCTCAGGCTGGGTCCTGCGTGGGCATAACAATGTATGCAGGCTACAGAACAGTGCAAATTTCTTCTTTTCGACCTCTGACAAATGGAGACCAGTCAATTCAGGACAACAGAGGTGTTGTTACATAAAGGACTGAAACCGATTTGACATTTGTGTGGGAAACATCTTGATAAGGCAGTTAATTTTGATTACATTTTTTTCACCTAAAATGGTCATATATATCAGAGCACAAAACGGCATTTATTTTCATCACAGGAAGCTAAAACTGTTGCTAGTCAACCATGGAATAGTAAAACCACTTGTCTGCTTTATTTTATGTATTTATTAATAAAATGTAAACCTTGTGGTTCCATAATGAAGAGTTTCTCTGCTGAACTGTAGTGAACCTGAACCTCTTGATAGCTCTACATTAATGCTGTAAGTACTCTGCACAAGCATGTCACTGTGAAAAGACCAGAATTAACACTATTTTGCAAATGATGATTATTACTAATGCTCCAAGAGGTTAGACCTTGCCGTAGCATCCAGCCAGCATCATCATTACCAGAGCTAATTTCACAATTATTCAGGAAGCAGCTGACAGCAGCCCATTTATGATGCATCAAGGGGGCACTTTTCCATGCATGTACAGTGCAACATTATGACGTCTGGGCTTCTTTTTCTTTTCTTTTAATTCTCAAGCGGATGGTCAGTCTTTATACCAGATGGTTGTGGTGTCTTATGGCTTATTAGTTATGCTTCTGCTGAAGCATCAGCTCCCTGTCTGTTGGATCTAATTTGTCAGAGAAAGGATTTCTGCAAAGATGCCAGTCATGGAAAAAGCAAATTGTCATACAAGCTCTGATGGAGTTTTCATTCTAATAATATCTACATTGCAAATATATTTTTTAAACTATTTTGAGGTTTCATTTGCTGTCTGGGATGTCCAAACATCTCTGATTGGAGGGTGTCTTTTCACTTCGAAACCTGAATTTGGAAACATTTTCTCCTTTTGGGGGAGATGAATGATTAATCTCAGAAGTACCAAAGTTAATCTAATCATCGTTGCATTGCGAAACTTTGTCAAACTGAAGCAAATACATGTATAATGAAAAGAGGATGCAGAGAAGGAGACTCATAATAGTTACCATTTTTATTACTGTATGAGAGTTGAGTCCAGACAGGAAGATTCTTTTGCAGGAGGAGCAGTATTACTTTTTTCTACCCGTTTTTCACTCATTCACTTACTCAGCTTCATCAATACAGTAAGTAGTAGGCCTATAAACAATATCTCAATACCAATCCAAATTTGTTTACTGACTAGTAAGGGATCAAAGCAGAATACTTTTTGATCACCATGTCTAATAAAAACAGAATTAACATAGATGCCATTTTTAGTCAAAGGGAAGAATATATTACACACTAATGTGAAAAGTACTCTACAAGTAAGAGCAAATAATGTGCATGATAAAACAAAAAGGGCCTTATGAATATAGTTTTGAAGGGCTCAGTATATTTTGTAATGTAATTACATTGAGTCAACGGAACCGCAAAGCTCCATTTACCCTTTACTCATTGAAGACAATAGTGTCTTCAACAATTGATTATTTTTAAAGATAGAAACAAATACATCTGTCTTACAGAAAAAGTGGCTGCACATTTATCGTAGTGTCAATAAACACTTTGAATCTGAATTTCCAGTTTTGGTGCAAGTAATTAGAGGCTCCTCAAGGAGCGGCAGATGTGCTATGTCTTATTCAACCTTCAGTCATCTAGGACGTGGTGTTCTTGTTGCTGTAGTGTACTGAAGTGTTTGATGTCAAGATGGAAGTGCTCAAGTGTCAAAGAAACCCATAATATCAAAACAGGATATGCAGGTAACTCTGCTGCTCTGGATTGGAAGTGCACGTGTCAACGATCACTTAGAGATTGTTCAAATTTGATCGGAATGAGAGATTTGCCAATAGAAAGCTTTTGTTGTCCAAACACAGCTTTATACCAAAGTTAGCCAGTAAACATGCAGACTAAGACCAGACATTTTGGAATTATAAACAAATCAAATGAGGCATGTAGTGGAAATGTTAGAGCTTCCAGCTGCTTCACTTCCTCAAGGGCGGGACAGCTTGCTATTGTTGAATCTGCTGTGGATTTTGCCTCTTATAAAGGAGTGCTGGAAGATGATGTGAGGCTATCTCACAATTGGAGTTTGATCCTCAGGTAGACCATTTAACAAAATGATCATCTTACTGTAAGCACAGCATCTATTCCACCAAATAATGTTTTGAAGAGAAAAATTGGGGGGGTTATCCCACGATCAAGTCAAAGTGGGCATAGAAAAGTGGTCAAGGATTTAATCCTGCTGATAACAAAGACAGGACAATATATTATTTAACATTTCAAAGAAATGGTTCTGAGGAAGGAGGTATCAATATTTCATTCATACAAATATGTGACATGAATTGACATAAAACTACCGTTGAACTTTATTTATTTATTCTTTAACATCTATATTCTTTTACTTCCTAGCTGCTGATGGGTCATTTTATCAAATGAGGTGTACATTTCCATTCCTTAAAATGGCAGTTTTACATTACTAGTACTATTACACCGAAGTGTGTGACAGCAGGTACTGTTTCTGTTGTAAAAAAGTACTTCTTTACTGCTTCACAACGTATACACGAAAGTATAAAAAAAGTTTCTATTCCCAACCTTAAATTCATTGTCTTGCTGACATTGTTTCTCAAAAGCTCGCATTCGGAACACAAAAGGGGTCACACCAGCACGGCGAAGAGGGTCTTACAGCTGTGTGTCTATGTGATATACTGTACAGAACAGCCTGACATTTATCACATAACAGTACTTGAATAAGAAGGAGAATAGGATGTTTACTGTCTCACCTAAGAGATCTGCGACAACTATAAGGTCAGGAATATTTTTGTATAATAAAAGATGTTTAATACATCACCTCAACATTTCCCCAACCACAAAGCTCCTCCGACAGGGAAAAACAACAAATGTGCACCTTAGGCAGTAAACCTGTTTTGCTGCCTGCCATATATTGCATTCTGTGACTCTTAGATAGCTCTTAGGAAGCTTTGTGCTGCTGAGGCAGCTCTTGCTTCCATTTTCAAAAAGCCCCACAGTGGTTATAAATATCTTTACTTGACTGTGTTTCTGTATGCCTATACTTTATCAACTTTTTGTCATGATTACAATGAATTACTCCTGCCTAGATGTTCTCACTTTTGAAAACAATGGCATTTGTTATATGTTTCTTCAGTGACTGATGTCATAAATAACATCGGTCTCCATCCTATGGAAGCAGAGAACTGCAGTGTTATAGTTCTGTCCTCAAAGGCATGAGAAGGATCTTTAAAATAAATAAAAAACCCATCAAATTCAATTAGCTCCCCCCCCCATCCTCACTCAGATCCTGTCAGGGCAGCCATTTGGTGTAATCAGTGCTATCGGTCTCTCTGACTTTCTGGCCTTAAGGCCTTCTAAATTAATTTTCCTCAGTGGGATCTCAGCTCAGTGTTTTGCACAACAAGTGCGTTTTCACTGACTTCCATGACAAAAACAAATTGTCTGTGTGTATTCCTATAGGACTTTGGTAACGTAGCATGTCTGACTCTTGGATTCCAGGGTGATGGCTCAGCCACAGGCGTTTTCCTCTATCAATATTAATTTGTGTGTGTATGTGTTCTCACGGGGCTGTGTGATCTTACGTGTAATGACATATGAAGAAGTGAGGGATAAAATCAGCAGGTGTTACCATGACCACTTCACACACACACACACTGATGGAATGTGTGAGAAAACCTATTTTACAGCAATTTAGGCCAAGCATTGCAGTAATACTGGCCGAACTATGTCTAAGAACGAATTAGAAGCACCCATTAGGTAAAACATCTGTCAGATTAAAGCACATCGGATTTAAAGGGTTTAAAATGGCGGGAACATGAGTCAAAAGCTTCAATTCACCACTGGAAAGTGCCATTTTTTCGGACATTTTAAGGTTTTTCTCTTCTGCCTGGGTGACTGCCCCTGCGTGACCAAGTTAGCACCTGCTGCTTCAGTGATGGATAGTTGAGGGGGGTGATGACTCTCACACCTCAACCCTGATTTAGAGTCCTGTTCTTCCTCTTCCTCTCACAGTAGTCAGTATCCTCTCTTATGAAGCAGACATACAACCACACCCTATACAGCAAAACCTACAGGATAGAAGACATTATGTGACACATGATATTTACCTTAATTTTGAAATAATATCTTGAGAAATGATTTCAGACATACAGAACAGCGCAAAAGACTTGAGTCACTCTTCATTTGTTTCCGGAAAAAGAACAGGTGCAGCAATTTATTGAAATGTGCAAACATAAATGGAAATAGTTTTTAAGGTTAAAACAGTTTGTCCAAATCTAATGATCTTGAAAATAAATATTTGGTCTGAGCAGCTTTACTCTTTAACACAATTGAACCTTCTTAGCCTAGCATTCTTATCATTTTTTTTATGTTGTCTTATGGAATACTGTAGTTCTCCAGGTTCCTTAAAGGACTTTTCAAAGCTCTTCTTTGGGTGTTAGCTGCCCTTTGTTCTGTTCTCTGTCAGGATGATCACGTGCTACTTCAGTAGTGTTGAGGTCTGGGCTCTGGAAAGGATTCATTACTCCAGAAGACCTGTTGCCACTGATTTGCAGCCCAGCTCTAGTGTTATTTGGCATACCTCACCTTTTGTCCCTGCTTCTTGACAGTCATCCTTCTATAGAAACTATTTCTAAGGACGCTTCAACAAACAGTGGATCATCGGTAGGGCCGGAGGCATCTCTCAGGTGTTGTGCCAGGTTTTGTCAGCCTGTCATTTCTTCTGTTATGCTCCACTTATTCTGTTTAATCAATTTTTTAAAAGGACACACTTCATACCTTGCAGAGAAAAATGAGTGTTTTTTTTTCTAGTAGCTGTTTGGCAATAACCTTGTTGGAAGAAAAATATTTTGGTTCATTCCCTGATTTAGTAACCTTTTTATGTTAATGATCCATAGGTCAGTGTCATGTGGGTTAACAAAAGATAAGAAAAAAAACAAGCCCAAAACAAAACATGGTCCATTGAAAATAGTCAGGAACAACTGGACTGAAAATATATGGTAAAAACATCTAATATCCAAATGAAAAATTTGACAGACCTTCAGAAATCCTGGAGAAATATTGACCAACAAGATGGCTCAAGACTTCTGAACACTACGTGATTTTCTTTAGATTTTATTTTAAATCTCCCCCCGATGTGTAAATCCGATTTTTCATAATCTGATGATGGCAGTTATCTGATAAAGGATACTAGATTTTGCTGTTAACATGAAGACTTGAATTATCTGATAACTCCAGAAATAGTGATCAGCTTTATGAAGTGCACGTAAACGGGCTCTTTCGTTGTCTTTTCTCCCCTGTTAGTAGGTGTGATCAACCACACCCATATAACGACCTTTTTAAAACCTCATCTAAGATGCAACAAACTTCTAATCTAGCCTAATAGATCCACTCAAAGTGCTTTAAGTATCCATGGCAATAGCAGGCATTAACATTATGGCCTTCCTTTTTGTTTTCATGGCATGGCTACAACAAGGGGACATCTATGTCTTTTTTTTTCTTCATTTAGAATATTTCATCGATGTTAAAATTCGTTTTCAGGAAGAGGACGGACGCCCTTCAGCAACCGCAGCCGCGGACGTGCGCGCACCGCTGGAGGCAGTCAAGCTGCAGAACCGGAGCTTGTTTAAAGCCAACTCTGGCTCATGTTAGCGGCGAAGAGGAGCGAAGCACATAGAGCTGGGTGGGCATGACATGTGAGCAAAGTCTGCACAGATACAACACATACTTAAAGTATGTCTGGGGCACAGGCGGCTCGGATCTCCGCTGGACTTTGCGCAAGTGGACAACGGCTCGCCTGCTGATTTGATTGCTTTTGTTTTAACGCACAGTGCTGAGAGAAGAGCAACGCAGTAACGGCTGCTCCCCTGTGTCCGCTTCTCCCTGATTCAGTCTGGCAGGTGCAGCATTCAGGAGAGGGGCGGGAGGAAGAGCCGCTGTTTAATTAACTATCCGACGACACGCTGCCGCGGAGAACACCGTTACGGCTTTACCCAGTGGCCGCAGAGACAAAAACGCACGGGAGAGTACACTATGTCAAAGGACACTAGAGGAAAAGGTAGGGAGGGACACTACATCATGCATGGTCTTGTGCTAACAGGTAGACCCGTGTGTCTCGTGTTGCTGGATGTTGGCGCGCACAGCTGCTACATGGATGGATGGATGGATGGATGGATACAGTCCGTGTAGGAATGCGCGGCAATGGAAAGCTTTGCATGTTTAACAGTCCGGTCCGAAGACCTGTCACAGAACCTGTCCTTTCTGTTTGTCTCTGTGTGATACAAGTCGATGTTAGATCTGGGAAAAGAATGACCGAACAGTGAGGTGAAGTGTTAGTGACCTCCAGACAGAGCAAAGCTCATGGTCAACTGCCTTTACTTCATCAGTTACCCTGCTGTACTGTAGCCCATCCTGTCTAAATCAAATGGGGGGTGGGGACACTTTTTGGCCATAGCTATTAAAATTCAGAATGTGAACATACTGTGCCAGAAAAAGAAAAAGAAAAAAGACAAAAAAGTAGCTTTTTTTGTGCTCTTTCAATCCTAGAACTACATATTAAATCCGAAAGTGAACAGCCAGGGAATAAACTCAGGAAATATGCAGGGAGTAAAACGGAGGGGTTTTGTCTGTGTGTGCTATTAATAGCTGGTTATTTCTCATGCAGCCAATTTGATTTTTTGAATTGGATATGTGGAAATGAGAGTTGACAGGATTGCATCCACAGAGGCCTTTGAAGTCATGACATTTCTGTAGTATAAAAGGTTTATTGTTGTTCATTGAAAAGATTATTTTGCTGCATAGACGGGCCACCGGTTTGCATTTTGGTCTTTCAGTCAATAAGAAGGCTAATGCATTACATTAGAATATAAAAGGGTATTCTTCAGTACCGCTTTCTGTGCATTGATAGTATTTTGCTTGATTAAACTGCTTAAAGCATCTTTTCCTTTTGTGCTTGCTTTTGTCTTAATAATGAATTGAATATTAACAATATTCATGATTAAGTAACAAGAAAAGTTCTTGTGTCCCTGTGTATCATTTGGTGTGCTACTTTGATTCATGCTAGCAGCTGCAGAATGGGGGTGCTGTGTGTTTCTTTCGTGCATCTTCCCTTTTGAAGAGCTTTTGAACAAGCTACTGAATCTCCCACAGCTCCATCCTTAGTTTTCTGCTGTGGCCTTTGTGCTCTGACCTTTTCCTCAGGCCAGGAGTGGACAGAGTTTTCCTGCAGGGATCTGTGACATATCAGATCACTGTCACACTAAGTGGTGACAAAAAGTGTCACAATAGAGTAGGGAATTCATACAGTGTGTTTCGGGCTTCGAAATGTTGTTGCCTTGGATTAAGTACTACCTTTGTTTCACATGAGGATGTAGAGACATAGGTGACATTTTTGTTATAACATTAATAAAAGAATTCTTGAATGCTGATTCAAGCAAAGAGCCAGGTTGACACCGGGAGTCACAGTAACCTTTAAAACTCTAGATCATCTCATGAGACTTCCACTTTATTTCCTTAAATTGAGAAAGAACTTGTTGCACTCTGACATTTTTTTGAGCTTTTCCATATGGTGCTTTCAGTGTGTGGATTATTTCAGTTTGTTTTTAAGCATGTACCTTTTAAAGTGTGGGGAAATGTCCGTCTATGTAGCTTCATGCAAGTTTCCAAACCCTATCCAAGCAAATACTCTTAAGGGACAACTATGGATTTCTGAACAGGTTTTTCTTGAAAATAAACTAGATCAATAAAACCAATAACCTGATTCAATAAATGAAGAACTTTCTGTATTTTGAACAAGAGTGATGGGTGTCTGAGGAACGACTGGCAGCAGAACAGATTCTCATCTGAGACAAAGATATTCGGTTTGCAGTTTATAGTTTATCTAAAAATCCATTAATTTATGTACCAATTTGCTTGAATAAAAAAAATTAAATGAGTGTAGCCTCTCCAGTTAAAAAGCTCCTTTTTTCTGGTGTGGTCCAATTGTTGAACTAGTTCCACAAATTTCTACTGAGGAAAAAAACGCTGCCTAAAAGCTGGCACTTCTACAGCTTCTGAAAACTGGTCCAAAAGTTGGAATGAGCGAAGCATGCTGATTCAGCGATGCTGTGCCCCTGTTGAGCGTGGAACCCTGAAACGTGATTAGAGGGGCATTGGCAAACGTTGGTGGGGTTTACATGTCCATTCAAGATCAAGATCTATCACAAACCAGAGATTTACTGTATTTTAACAAAGGGAAATAAAATTAATTTTGATTTCAAATGAAAAATATGTTAGAATTTTTTGTTTATTACACAGTTCTGATCTAGCGGTCGCACAACGTGACACAGTAACATACAAGCTTTTAATGGATGTCATGTTAGTTGTATTCCCTTATGCTGTGTGTCACATTGAGATAATGTCCTCTGGTGGTGTCTTGACTCTATATGGCTGTGTTATGCCACTGGGTGGGAAATAAGCTACAGAATAGTGTTAACATATAGAATGCTGTGGGCAAGGTTGCCTGCTTGAGGATATGATTTTCTCTTATCTTTTTGGTCCCCCCAACACTCAACGAGTTAGTAAAATAGCAGAGAAAGCACAGTTGTAATGCAACCATATTTCAACATTGCAAGCATGTGAAGCAAGTGCATGTATGACGAGGTCTTTGCATGAATTGTTGACTATGACTATGTCACAGATTAATAACTGATTGGTTGAATATATGATCATCGAGAGAAAAGTGTCGGGTATGCGAAGAGCTACTGCAGTAAATTTACCACCATATTTATGTATAAAACACACAGAATAAGCTGAAGGGGGACTGCAGACTGTAATGCCACCTCATGTCCAGTTTGCAAACTTGTAGAAATGCAGGCTAGGTCTGAAAATTCCCCAAAGCAGAGCTGGCTGAGCACTGGTGCTGGCACCTGCTCAGCCTTGATGGAAAACATGGAACTGAGGAGTTTGTGTGCTTCACAAACCAAGCAGTGCTATTTTTAGAAGACAAATGAGCTTCTCTGGATGCATGAAAAACTGATTTTTATTTTATTATTATTTTCTTTATCTGAACAGCTGCAGCTGGATGTACTCGCCACGTAATCTTAATTTTATCTCTTTGAGCCTAACTGTAGAATTCGCTTGCTAATGGAAACTTAACTGTGAGGTCTAATTTCAGCCAAGCTTCATAAAGTTAAGTGAACCCTGCAATGCTTCAGCTGGCTGCTGGCAGGTTGATGGCAATGTGCCGTGTCTATGAGGTTATTGTTTGTGTAGTCATATATCAAACTTGCTGTTTTTATTAAATATCATTCACACTATCTCTAAAAGTGAAGCAGCTCTTCCAAACTTTGCCGCTACAAACTTTTTAATTTCATAAGTTTCACTGCTTATCTTTGTCATTTTCAATTATAGGCTTGCTGCAGGGGATTCTGCACTTATTAATACTCATTTAAACTTCCTTTCTTGACTCGCTTGGCTGCAAAATTTGCACGATTATCTAGAATAGTATGTGAAATGCAGGCATAATATGGATACATTTCATATTTCAGATATTAAGATGTGTTTATGATATAAGCTTTTCAGTAGCACAGCCTTTGTTTCAGCTTCTGCAGAAATGCAGCCTCTCTGTCAAAGCAGAAGAGAGTCTCAGTCTTACTCAGACAAATACTCAAAGATAATTTTAGTACAGTAATAAGGATTAAGGAATTATGAGAGCTGGACTCAGTGAAGTGTCAGCACTCTAAATAAGGAAGGTTTTACTCGGAATTTGAAAAATATTTTTCAAAACCATTTTTAAAGCATCTTAGCAGTAATGGCTTTGGATGGCACTATATCCCCGTCTCCATCAGCGGCTCTGGGTCAGTATGGGACTGTTGGGTTCAGTAAATCCTGATGCCTTTCCACAGGCACAGCCAACCATACCTTTACTCAGTAAGCGGCGTATCGGGCAGATAGCAACAGATGGGTCAGCAACATAATTGCGTGACATCATAGCGGACAATAATGACGGATATCCAGCTTCTTTCTTCTTGGGATGTGGTTGTAAACACACATTGCATGCAACCCCCCCCCCAAAAAAAAGCCCAAAAAACGGCGGCACATTTATACATGGTGGTGTTGCTGCTTTGTTCTTTGTACCGAGTTGCACAGGAAGGGATGACTCTTTTAACCAATCAACAGATTGCACTGTGCCCAAGTTCACCCCTTTTGGGTCAGATCGGGGAGATTGGGAGCCCAAGAAAAGCTGAACTTCTTGAAGTTGAATGCAGCCATCATGAGAGCTATTTCAAATAGAAAACGCCTTTGTGATACATGACTGTCTTTGGGAATACTGATATTGTGCATGTTGATATGATAAATTATACTGACTGGTAAATCAACTTTGAACCTATTTTTAGTGCCACCCTAAGGTCACTTTAGTGCGACACAAGTGTTTGCACAAACCCAATGGGTTTCTTTATGACCGTGTGATGACTTTAATGGTCCCACATGCTCATTTAGTTATATAATTAATTAAAGTTTAGCGTTGCCAATTCTACTTTAAAAACTTTCTCTTGTTTACACCTGTAAACGTCTCTGCATTTTGAGCATCTGCAAAAGGGGCTCAACATAATCATTGAGGGTTTGCTATATTTTAATGGGAATCACTCATTTTTAATTAGTTGGTCTCAAGACTACTTGTACTCCACTTTTTGAACTGCAGCTTGTAGGTAGACAAGGAGTGTGGTGCCAAATCACTCTTTACAAATTTAGCTTTTTTAATCACCATCTTTCATTTCCTGCCATCCCCTCAGTGCTTTAGCTGTTCCCTACTGTTTGTACTATTTGTCCCATCCTAGCCTGACTATCAGGCTCAGAATGAGGTACAGCATCATTATGGATTTTATTCTTAAAAGTTGATGATATACAATCAGTCTGAAGGGCTTTTTTCAAGTGCCGTCCAAATGAAATAAACGGGTAGTCTATGTGCCATTTTCCTAAGATTCAGCTGTGCTAAAAATAGAGCTGCAGGATGCTGATGAACTGTCTCTCCTCTTTTTATCAGCTTCTTTTTAATCTTGTAAAAGTCAATGCCAAGAAAATTGTAATACGGCTTATCGATAGGGATACGACTGATGGATGATTCCTCCAAATGAGGGTTTAGTTTGATGTTCTGTGATTCTCCGAAGCTAATTTCTTGTCAAGTAGATTTTATAAATACTTTATAAAATTGTATTAGGCCTATAATGCAACAGCTTTTTGTGTATCATGCATTAGTACTAGCAAACAACCCTAAGACAGCCTGTTTAGCAAACAGTACCACAGTGTTCCCTGAATTCTACACAGGAATATGCTAATGCATGCAGCCAGTGACCTCTGTTATTTTAGTTGATCATACAAAATAGTGTTAATTTAAATTTAATAGCTATTTGTCATGGGGAGGCACAGTGGCCTTGTGTCAGGGAGCAGCTTTTCACAAAGTACACAGCTGGGTCTTGGCTGTTTGAGGCCAAAGACCGGAAGGTGGCAGGGGACTGGCTCACCTGGAGCCAGGGTGTAAGTCTTGTTGTCTGTCAGCCAGAAGCTTTCATGTCACAGTGATGTGGACGGTAGACAGCACTTTCTTTTTTGGCTTTGTTGAATTGCTACAGATTTCTGGAGGTCCTTACTCTGAATTGGCTTTCTGAAGGACAATTACTCAGCTCTCTAATCTAGAAGCAAATGCTCTGGGCTTAAAATCTGCGGTTTGTCCTGCTAGAAAGATGAAAAGCTTGTCGAGACAAAAATAATAGTAAATGCTTTTTATGCACTTTAGGTTCTATATTGTTGTTTTTACAGTATGTTTGTCATTAAAGCATTCACACACCAATGGCAACAGAGATCCCATGACAGGTGCACATTTCCCTTAAATTCTAAAGCTTTAAATTTTCAATTTTAAAGCTTAAAGTTCGGTGCCTTGCTCAGAGATATTTTTGAACTGCCGACCTTTTTAATGAGCGCACTCCCCTGCTTGAACTCTGTGTGACAATGCTAACTCGTTAAACCTGTCCATCACAGTGATGAAATAATAAGCTTATTATTTCATAAATGTAGAAACTGAAAATAATTTTTTAGCAGTCATTTTTGCAGCCATATCTTTATTTAAATTTCTTTTCAAACCCCAAAGTCAAGAGTTTTAACAGTTCAAGCTTTCCACACATGTAAACTTAAGGCATTTATTTTGGGTTGTATGACATTAAACTAAGGAATCTTCAAGGGTTTTATACTTTGCTACAGAACAGGTCACAGGCAAACTGAATAATTATATTAGTCAATAATAAAAACTATCAATGTTCATCCTCTTCCAAGACTAATGCATTTTCTTTTAATTGGGTGCCCATGCGTGCACCACCTCATCAGCAAGTATCATAGCATTAAACCTAGTTTTTACAAGATGTTGCTGACAAACTAACATAAGCTTACCCTTTTTGCAGGTATTCATTGGCTTATGTGCCGTGATGCACCAGTTGTGGCAATATTTGACACCAGCAGCTTGTAAAACAGCTTTGGGCGACAAAAGTCACCAGATGTCTGTTATCACACAGGATGTCCAGTTCTGATCTTTGAGAGCCGCTGTTCTACTAGTTATAGACGTTTTCCTGCTTTAACACACCTGACTCAAATGAATGGTTTATTAACATGCTTGTGCAGCTTTTGATAATCTATTGTGAAAATCCATTTCAATTCAATCAGGTGTCTTGGAGCAAAGAAATATCTAAATCCTGCAGGACAGTAGTATTTGAGGGCCAGAATCAGTCATGCCTACAGTAGAGAATGCATCTAGCAATGCATTTTTGACCAAAACAGAAGTTTGGACCAATCAGCATCCATTACTGTTAGCTTTGCGTTGTTTTTTCATTGTGATTGATTTAAACCTTGATGTTGCTGTTCTTTGAACTGACTGCATGGAGCAGTCAGACGACAAAGTCCCCATCAGTTTGGAAGACCTAAGTTTGTCCAACACATTAGGTGTTTTTTTTTTTTTTTTTTTTTTTTTTTTACGTTTACCTTCGAGACTGTGGCTCACTTACTTGGGAATACAGTGGGACACCATTTGCTTTTCTTGTTTGTTTTTTGTCTCACTCTTTGCTTTACTTTAAAAGAAGAAAAAAAACATACTGGTTAAGGGTTAGGAAAAGGTTGGTTTAAAATTCACACTTCCACAACAATAACCCGACATCTTGAAGAGGAACAACAGGGTACAGAGTGTGTTACAGTCTGATGCCAACAAGTCCCAACAGATCAGCAGTGTGTCATGCATCGAGTGGCAACAGCCTTGACAGACAGACAAGCTGATGGCAATGATCATCCCAAACCCTATAGCATAACAAAAACTTAATCATAACGCATTCATTAAGGATACTCATTAGACAAAAAACATAAGTAAAATCCGCTGCTTTCAGTAAAAACCTGCTGAACTGCTATTAGCTCTGCACCATGATCAAAGCCAACATTGTGAAACATTTAGCAGCAAAACCACACTTCTGAGATTATGGTTGACGCCAAGTTTAAATTTGACAGACTAGTATATATGAAATGTGTAATAATCTAATATTCCTATGATATGTGTAGACAAGCAAGTCTTAACCATGCTGTGTTAATGTGGAAGGTTATGACTTTTTCATGCCAGTGTTGTGTTCTCGTCTTCTTTATGTTAAACCTAAAACTATTCTATTATCTTGAACACAACCCCAGCAGATAATAGTGAACTTTCCATCCTCATCTCAGACTTAACTGTATGCTATTATTTTATGGTATTGCTGCATGCTGATGGGGCTACTTGGCTATTCCATACATACTCGCATAATAATAAAGAAAAAAATGTATTCGTAGTTTTGCTTTTGCATCTCTCTGTTTTTAAGTGACTGATTCTAAACGAATACCAGTTTTATCTAGTTAAAAGACATAATAAAACGAATAAGAAATTAACTTTATAAACTTTATAAACTCTCAGCAGTTTTAAATCAGGGTTAAAAACTTTTCTATTTTCAGCCTTTTATGGTAACAAGTGATATTTTCAC